>MU183263.1:170181-216494 GCA_016904865.1 Pissodes strobi | reverse complement strand
GATATCAATGATAAATTAAAAGTATAGTATTTTTACGTCCAATATTAGTTTTTACAAGGGTTTCTTATAGTATTTTACATGGAAATATAGTATAATTGAATAATTGGCAACCCTGGGCATACATTGAAGCTCTGACCAAATAAAAAACTTTTTTGAAATCATAGGAACTGACTTTCGCTCGGCCGTCCGTCGGGCCGTATCTGGTTAATGTATCAGTCCTTTTAGAATATCTTCGATCAGTGGTTCAGAGACTGTGGGTTACAAGATTGAGTCCCCGGGGATTCAGTTTATATATTTTTAAATTTGTGCTCTATATCTGTATTCCAATAATTTAGTCTTAATAGTTGAGAATCTCGGTTTATATAAATACAGACCAATGGTGTCAGATTTTTAAGCATCATTTGCAAGATCTGTATCTCGTATTACTGCTGTATTATCAATCAAAACTGATCTTGAATTCGAAGGAAATCAACATTTATATCGCTCAAGCTGAAGTAAAAGTAGGATGTAGTATGATAATATGGTCAAGGTAGTCAGAATGATAATATGGTCAAGGTAGTCATGTTATGTTCCTCATTTGCTGATGATACTACAGTCCTCTGGCATCCCTTGTAAGGGAGGACTTAGGCGATAAAGAACTGGTGCAGTGCCAATAGATTGAGCTTCAATATCAAAAAGACCAGTATTATACATTTTAAGGGGGATCTGGGAGAAATATCACTGGATGGTCAATTAATAAGGAGTAGCAGTTCCAATAAGTTTCTAGGATTGCATTTGGATGTTAAATTAAAATATGACTCTCACATCTTAGAACTATGTGGCAAATTGTCCGCGGGTTGCTATGCCATTTGGACTGTGAAATGTCATTTGGACAAGTCTGTTGCCAGGGCTGTGTATTTTTCTGTTGTTGAGAGCCACCTGAGATACAGTATTGCATTCTGGGGTTGCTGCTCACTAGGTCTGTTTAAACGGGTCTTTGTTATTCAGAAAAGAGCCTTGAGATGCCTCTGTGGTCTGAATCGTGATGAATCCTGCAGGCCTCATTTTATTTCAGAAGGTATCTTGACCTTGGCATCTTTTTTTATACTAGAATCTGCATGTATAATGTTTCGAAAATACAAATACAAAACAACATTTTCAGTCCCTCTCACCCGTTACATGCTGTTAATACTAGAAGCTCACACTTTGTATCTTTACCCATTCCTTCTTCTTCCCTGACTAAAAACTCTATATTTTATAATTCCAAGAAAATGTTTAATCATTTGCCATTGGAATTGAGAAGCCTGAACAGTTATGTGAAATTTAGGAAAAGGGTCAGAGGCCTTCTGGTGTCACTTGCATGTTATTCTGTTGAGGAGTACTACGGGCATAATTTTAATTGATTTGTCTTATTTTATTGTTTTAAATTAGTTTTAAATATTTTGTTTCTGTTATGTACCTACCTGCTTTTAATGTTTGTAATTGGGTCTGTGTGGAAGACTTCTAATTCTGTCTGTTTGTGATTGATTTTAACTATATTTTTAACCAATTTTTTGTTTTATTTTTTATTGACATGTTAAGTTTTATTATTGTATTATAACCTTTATTGTATGACTATTTTAAGTATTTAGCAAACTGGTGACCTTTTTTTCCAGCTTTGTCAATGAATTTCTTGAAATTTATGATAATAAAGCCTTATTTGATTTGATTTGATTTGATATTCAATCGTTCACTAAAAAAAGGTAATTAATTAAAAAGTTAAATGATCAACTACTTCCTCTGCAAAAAAAATGAAACGTTAAAAAAACCAATGGCGCTTTGTATTTTCTCCTATCAAATGAAATTTTGGATATTTGAAGGTTTTGAGAATTTATCTTTACCATGCGAAAAGTTAGAAGAACGTGATTCAATATAATGATTCCATTGACGACGGAATCATAATATGTATTATGCAACTTGCATTATATTATATTAACTAACTAAAGCCATCATTTTAGGGTTTACTGTGGTCATTAGGATTCGTCTACTACCTCAAATATGATGAGACCGCAAGATATGCATCTCTCACCCACACGAACTACTTCTCAAAAAATAGTGCTGTCGAACTGTCAGCATTGGGAGCGATCAGCATTTGCCTCACCTTTGTAAATATCGTTTGCATATATGTAGCAGGAATTCTTGTTTTCATGGTAAGGTGCCATTTATGTAATTATTATTAATGGTTTTGAGATATAGAAAAAAAAACTTCTAAGTGAATATAGGAACATAGTTTACTATGATCGAGTCAAATGTCAATCTTTTCTATTAATTTCGAGTTGAGCTGAAATTAGTACTTTTTGCACTAATATGAAGAAGTTTCTCTCACACTCTTCAATTTAATATTGAATGGTAAAGAGGACTGAAGCTGATCCGAAATGTTTATTACAAGTTTGCAAATCTATCGATTTATTTCTTATTATATTAATATTTCACGCCACTGCGCGTTTGGCATTCCGATACACGGTGGCACATACATGGAGATTACCTGCCGACTCACCTGAATAAATTGTTAGGAATCAAATTGACTTCATTTGTATAGAAAAAGAGATATAGAAATTTTCTACTATCTGCAAAAACATATCCTGACGCACATGTACTAACGACCATAATCTCCTGGTAGGAAAAAAAGAGAGCGTTTTAAAAAAGTCAAAAAGCCCAACAGAACAACCACACTGAATGGAGACAAACTCACCGATGAAAACACGAGAGCACACATAACAAGTATTTTAGAAGATAAAATGAAAACCGTCGAAGGGGAGCAAGGTGGTGGAAACAATGTAGAACAGATCTAGAGATCTACTGAAAGAAACACAGGATAGTGAACTGATAAAACAGAAGAAGGAAGAAACAAGGCTGGATGACTGATCACATTCTAGACCTTATGGATCATCGCAAGTATAGGAATAAAGAAGAGACTGAATACAAGAGAATACACTGGGAAATAAGACGCAAAATAAGACAGGCAAAGGCAGAGTGGCATACTAGGGAATGTAAAGAGATTGAAAACTACCAGGCAAAACACGACTTGTTTAATCTACATAAAAAAACAAAAGCAGATTAGCGGAAATAATCGACTGAGTCCAACCCACTATCTGGAAGACCAAAATGGAAACAAAATAAGAGATATAGGTCAACAACTTGATAGATGGAAAGTACAACAAACTTTTTGATGATGAAAGATCTGGATGTGATATAATTGATGCTACATCAGGACCACCGATTACTAGAAGCGAGGTAGAACGAGCAATAAAACTCGTCAAAAATGAGAGAGCAACTGTGCCTGGTCAAGTGATCCGTGGTGCTTGGCACGTAAAGTATCTCGACCCCATCGGAATGATGGCGGACTCAATCTCACTGAAGTAATGTTCACACTTAACTCTACCAAGTAAACGGCTCCAGTGATACTCGGCCATGTAAATTCCTTCGTTATTTCCATCGGAAAGATGCCGCCTAAATCTCTCGTTCATGGCCTAGGGATGGTGGATGCATTTTCGCTTCAGCCGCGAAAGTGGGCCGTATGGTACGGTAGGTAGAGAGATATGAGCAAGATATGCTCTTCAACACGTCGACCGCAATTGATCTTTTGTGTATACCCTTCTATTTTACACGAAAATTCCTATCTACTTCGAGAACCTCAGAATATTTCCTGGGCTTGAGCTTTTGTAGATCTCCCGGTGCCACAAGGGCATTTTAGAGATGCCTCAACCTTTGGCGAGTCAGTGTCTGGCATTTGCAGAGTAAGTGCTCTGACGTCTCAGCCATAGTTTGGCAGAATCTGTATTGTTCGTCAGTCGTCAATGGTTTTCCCCATTTTCATGAGGTGGTACCTCCAAGGGCCAAGTCCATTGAGAAGGTCTACGACCAGTTTTATCTCCTTTTTTTGTAGCTTGAGAAGCTTTTCTGTGTAGTTAGGCGAGTGAGAGATGAGACTTTTGGCCTGTCTCTGCCCAAGTACATTGACCCAATGTGTCTCTTTCCGCCTCTCTTCCCAATTCCTGAGCTCATTAATTACGTGTTCTCTAGTGATGCCACAGAATGATCCAGGCCCGCAAAAGGCAGTCGCGCACCATTCCGTGCGAGCTGGTCAGCGGCTTTGTTGCCTTCCACACTCTCGTGTCCTGGTACCAGTGGTACCCATATTAGGGTGAGTATGTTTCTGTTTGTCAGTTGTCCTGCAGCTATCCGACAATTCCACATTAGCCGGGAGTTGATTCTGCTAGATGCTAGCGTTTTTAAGGCTGCTTGACTATCAGGTGGGATATAGACCTTTACACCTCTTAGGCCTTTTTGGGTACATTCAGAGATGGCTATATTGACAGCATTTAGTTCTGCTTGAAAGATTGTGGGAGTGCTTCCTAAAGGTGCAGAGATTCGACACCTAGGTCGGTAAATTCTGGATCCCACTCCTTCTTTCATCTTGAATCCATCTGTCTTCTAGACAAGTGATCCCCTCTCTACTTGTTTCAGTCTTTCCCTTGCAGTTTTGCGGTCTTCAATTACCACTTCATAGGAGCGACCAAATGGAGTTGTTTTGTTTCCATTGTATCAGTTGGTTTGGTCATCGCCTCTATCTGAATGTCCTTCAGAATTTTAAGGTGACCAGTCAGGTTTCCTGACTTCAGTTTTTGTGTCTGAGTGACTCTATACGCACTGGTCCAGGCCTCATTTTCTATGCATATGTGCAGCAGAGGGAGGTCAAGTATGGTTTCCAGAGCTGCTGTAGGGCACGTTTTCATAGCCCCTGTTAGACCCAGATAGGGGAGCCTTTGCACTCTTGATAGCTTTCACTGTGTTATTATTTCCTTTGTTTTTACCCACCACACGTAGGCGTAAGTTATAATAGACTTTACAACAGTGTTATAGGACCAGCAGATGATGGAGGGTTTTAGGCCCCATGTTTTACCAAAGAGTCGTCGACAGGCTCAAAGTCCTTGGCTTTTTTGATACTTCTTTCCAGGTATGGATTCCAGGTTAGCTTCAGGTCAAGAACGATGCCAAGATACTTAACCTCTTTTGAAAGCTCTACCGTTGTTCCTCCCAAAGTGGGTGCTTTAAGGTTCAGCTTCCCTCTTTTTGTGAATGGGATCACTACGGTGACTTTGAAAGTGGCCTCTCATTAGCCTCATCGGAAAGATGGCAGACACATTATTGCCTAGTAGGTAAGCACTCCCGGTACACTTAATTACGCAAACTCCCTGCGATTGAATTATGTTGGTCAAGTGGTAAACGTAAGATACATAGGTTCCTTATGTGGACAGTAAGATAGAATTTATCTCAGCGTTTTATCAGTCAGTCAAGGATTTAACCAGCTGGTAAACATTTCCTCTTGATTAGTTTGTAGTCTTATATCGATAAGGTGTATTTTTGGTAGAATCAAGGATTATTTACTTACACTGATTAGTTCTTAATACAATATAGTGAAACGCGCGTCAAGTGCAAAAATTATTTTTCGGTATTGTGGATAAAAATGTGGTGCAGTGTATTTTGCAGAAAGTCCAAACCCCAACTTAGTCCCAATATATTTCAAAACTAATTAAATATTGGCGTGCAGAAATATTACATTTGGTATTCAAAAATGAATCGGAAGTCTGGGATAATCTATTATCTATAGTGTAACCCAGAATATTTTGCGTTGAACAATTTTCGATTTTCAACTATGACTAATATAAAGTCTTGTCAAAGAGATTAGCTAGCATTCAATGGATGCCTAGTACATATTTAATATTCAATGCATGTAACTAAATTTGCATCTAGGTTTAATCTTCACTCAATGATATATTATAGATTATACGGATATCCATCTCACATAGGGGATTATTCAGCGAAGCATCAAATGACTAACTGTCCATTGTTGTATTTGCAGATAAAAGAAGTAGCCCCTCACACCACCCGAGACCACGTCCGAAGAACATTCTGGAAGCACGACATCAAAATCGCCAGAGACTACAATAGAACCATCCTATTCCAGGAATCTACAAACGCATATCAGAGTATCTTGGATCAGATAGCGGCCACTCAGAAGATTAAAGATCTGAATCACTTCTCCACAGATCTGTCAAACCCAAACTACAAAGTTAATATCAAGAGGCCTGAATACACTTGGTCTCCGTGTTTCAGCGATGTGTACAATAAATATGAAGATTTGGTATCGAATCGCACCGGAAACGCTTCAAAAATGTTAAATTTTCAACCGGGAAATGGTCATAAATGTGAACACCGAAGATTATCGCAAATTTTCCCGAAACCATTATTAACGCAAAATGAAAATTTAGAGTCGGTATCTGAGAAAGTTACTGAAAAAACGCCTTTGCTGAAAGCAGCTGGTCCTCCCGATAGATCGGGAAATACTTACCTGATGTCTTCTGGGAAGAAAATTATTGTAACGCCTTGTGATATTAATTCGGTAATAGTCAATTCCTAGTAGCAATTCTATTTTTATATTTTTGTAAAGTTCCTAAACGTTGTTTGTTATCCAATATAAACCTTTTTACCATACATATGATTTGACTGATAATTGAAATGCGATTATGACCCATTACGCTATTAAAACTACTATTAATGGTATTGAGAAATTGCCGAATATCGAAAATAAATAAAAAATCCTTAAGGAATATATTTTGCAGGAAAATATTTAAGCAATATTTTTATCCTCTTATTTGCTTTAAATTTTAGCAATATTTAAAAATGAGGTACCTGAAAAATGTTTTTTTTTTAATTTGCATTATCCAGAAGAATATTTCTTTTTTTTGTATGTTCGGCACACACACAAAAGAAAACTCCTATACCACTCAACGAGCGGTGCGTGTGCGAAGATGCGGAGAAGACGGTGGACGTTGGACATGAATGGCTGCAAGCTATAATTTTCGGGAAAGACGTTACTCGAAAGTCCATTCTAGAGCGAGGCAGTCCTCCAGGCAAAGGAGTCCCGCAACAGCGACGTCCTCGGTCCTCGGTGTTCGCAACTGAATCGTATGTTGATGAACGCAGCTTGTGTTTATATCATAAGTGCCAGCTCGTTCGAACACCTTCCGTAGTAGTATCGATAGTAAAGAGATAGGTCCGCACCAAGTGTTTGGGTGCCGTGCTCCACACATGGGAACGGTATTCCAGGGAAGGTCTTATCTGGGCCTTATAGAGCAGTAAGAGCTACAATTTTTTTGCTCTATAGAGTGCTCCTAGTTTTTGTGCTGCTGCCTTGGCGATTTTGATGACGTGATTACGCCAAGACAAGTTGCTTTCTACGTTGATACCCAGCAAGCTTATGGATGAGGCCAAAGTCACTGTTTGTCCTGTAATTGATAAGCCAGATCCTGCGGTGTTTGCCTTTTTTGAGAAGACAGCTGCTTGAGTCTTTCCTGCGGTAAGCTGGACATTGGTTTCCTCACCCCATTCCACGATGGCGTTCATATCCTCATTGATAGCAGCAATCTGATTTTCTCGCTCGCGTTGAGTACGAGTAGAAGTCATTGGAGTCCGCGACATGAATGAGGATATAAGAGTGCTGTCGTCTGCAAAGCTGTAAATAGAATTGTTTGTCCTATCTAAGAGATCGTTGATATAGAACAGGAACAGTGCGGGATCTACAACCTTGAGAAACTCCGACATTGATTTTAAATTCCTCCAAGAGATGTTCATCAATATCAACTCGGATGCTCGATCCCTTAAGAGAGTTCAACATAATTAGAATATTTTCCAGTATTCAAGTTCTAGCAAAATACTGGGATGAATGTAAATGGCAAAAAATTAGTACGTCGGCGTCGTTTTTTAAACCTCCAACAAATTGGCATTTTCATCAGTTTAACTGTGCCAAAGACTTTATCTTGGATAAGACAGTTAACATTGCTTTAGTCTGCGGCCAAATAAATAATAGAAACGGTGTGGTGGAGCTCGAAAAAGCATTTCTAAGCGTGGTAAATCATCAGTTATCTTCAATCATGATGCTATGCAAGTGTGCAGATCGGTAGATTCTCAGAAAGGAACGTCCGTGATGAATCTGTTGAGCAAACATTACAGTGATAAATAGAGAGAGATGTTAAATTTCTATAACGAAGTAATTGATCAAGGTCCAGGACATATTCAAACGACCCCAGACTACGCTAATGACGATGCTTGCTGCCAAAATAATGATGATCGTAGATTAGACACTGATTTACGAATTTAAATTAATATGTTTTTTCCTTTATATAAATCTCAATATTTTATTTAATTTTATTATATTTATGTTTTAAAAAACTAGCAATGTGCATTCTCAATATTGTCTCTCTAAATATACTTACCTACCATACAAAACGTATTAACACATCAGCCATTTTTCAAAAATATGTATTAACGCACTAAGCGCATTTAGAAATGTCATAAAGGATTTACACTCTGTTACCTTATTTTAGTTTCTGGAGTTTTTTTTTTCATTATCCCAAAATCGCATAAAAGTGACTTGGCAGGATTGGCATTTATACGACTCAGGATTAATCGGATATGTTTTAGGTCTAATATTAACAGGTTCCACACTATGTGTTCCTGGATGTGCGTCAAAGTTAATTTAAAGAAGTAAAGAACATGAAAGGTTCGAAGACAAGAGTGGATGATATCACGTGTCATGCTTCAAAACACGTGAACTTGCATTACATGCGACTCGACTGTCCTAGTCCCACACAAATAGGCGTTATTGACGTTATTCAAAGCGGTTTAGCGAAAATGAGAAAGATTTGACAAATATGGTAGGATTGCTTACGCAAATACGTTATTATTAAATTCGTTTATCTTAGCTTATGTAGCATGTGAACATATATTTTTTGTATTAGTTCACTTTGCAGAGCTATATTGTTGTGGAGGATTCATGTTGTCTTCAAATATCAATTATGGAATATCAGGATTTAACGCCTCAGGTAATAAAAACGATCTTAGGGATTTTATCTCGGTAAATAAATCAATTTTTTCCACTCCAGTCTTCGCCTTTTCATAATCAGGTAGCTTTTTTAAAAGAAGCTCCTTCGTTATTTAGTTTAAAAATATCACAAAAACCAAAAATGTCATAATCAGATATCAAATTAAACCTACTATCTAAGAATTTATGTTCGAAAAGGAATTTATTTTACATGCGGTTTTTGGATGTTGAGGCGTTTCATCCTCCTGCTTAAAGTCGAACAGTATTGATTTACAGTTTTGTGAAACCCTTGCTCTATATCAATAACGGCCACAATTTTTCTAGCTTTAGCAGGTTTTTCCTGGAAAACATTATCATCTCTATAATTTTTGAAATGATCAAACGGATTCTTTAAATAGTTTCGGCGTCATTTTGCTTAAAATACCAATCTGAAATAAAACACAATACTAATTTATTACACTGCAAATAAATTTAAAAGATTGAATACTCAACTTACTTTATGCTCGGTTTCTATGTTGAAAGTGTCATGTTCTGCTATTTCTAGAAGGCTATCACAAATTTGAATTAGGTAGATGAAACTTTAGTAGCGACCTTAGAGCATCAATCCTACTTGACCATTTAGAATCATTTAGTGGTCTTAAGATGTAACTCAGAGACATAATTTTATAATACATAAAGTCCTTGTACAATATTGAAAATGTACGTTGTTCCATTTGAGTAGCTATGTGTTTTTTAAAACCAATATGTTTTTTGCGGGTATTCGCTTCATACCCTTGAATTCTTATGTCTTTAATATTTAAATACAAAAGTCTCATACTGAGTTGAACGCTATAACACCTAGTAAATCTTGTATTTGACCGTTTTTAGAACTTTTTGGAGCTGCAAGCAATATCCAAAATATTAATTCTTATTTTAGAAAACATGAATTCAATAATTTGGTTTTGTATCTGATAAATGGTTCATTCTTAAAGAAATTATTGTACTGGAATAACGTGCTTTCTCGCCACAGAATCAAACGAGGAAATGCTCTCGACATCTTTCAGGAAATTCCCACTATCATCTTGAAGAAGTATTTTTTTCCAGAATGCCAGGCTAATATCTGTTAAATTCATTCTTGTATTTATGTGAATATTATGTAGGTACAATTAAAGTTTCATGCTTAGTGTTGCCAATCAGAAAAAGTCTTACTGAAATTTTTACAACGAAAACAAAATATCGAAACTTTTTCAGAATTCCCTATTTCCTGTTTATGCGACAAAGTACCTTCTTAAAAATTCTCTTCCTGAGAACGATTAGGTACAGATCGCACATTAGTTTAATGTTATCGGCTAATAAGCTCTTGAATTAAGAATGGAGTGTAAGCTCCTGAAGCTCACTATAATATGAGGGGTAAACCGCATCTGAAAATTTGTACACCATATTTTTATTTTTCATAATATTTCCACATGAATTCCACATATTTCCACATGAATTCCACACATTTCTACGTATTTCCATATAAATTCCTCATATTTCCATATCATTTCCACATATTTCCATACACTTCCACTAATTTCCACTTTTTCATTATTTATATGATGATTTACATTAACAAATAATATCTGGTGAAAGGTAAATCCGAGGTTAAAACAAACACATTTGCCAGACAATATTTATTTATAAAAATAACGTAAAACGCAACATGTATGTAGGTACAACTTATACCTATAAAATAACTATAAAATAATTTAGCGGGTGTTGGACTAATGAATCAAACTTCTTTATTTTTCAATTTACCGACCTTTTGAGTCGATCAAAAAGTTATCGAGTTTTCCAGTTGAAACGTTAAATTAGCTTAATTAGATATTATTATTTATAGGGTAGATAAATAAATGTTAAAACGTAGCACAATTTAGAAAAAGAGGTTTTATTCCTTTGTCATATACATACCCAGGACTGATGGTAACAAAGTAAATGGTGGATTCTGGAGATAAAGACAAGATACAAAAAATCGCTGCCGCCTTTCAGCGTTTCGAGTACGATTGGGTATATTAATTTACGAAATGCCCTCGTAGTGCACTGCGTCACTTGAAGTCGTTTGGTCCGACTCGATGGGAAATAAAATTTGCGTTGCTGAACAATGCGATTTTAAACAAATTGAATTTAGAGCGTGAAATTAGAATCGATGACCTTTAAATATTTACAACCTACAACGATTCAAGAATCGTGTCAATCAACACCTTCGCACACACACCACTCGTCGAGCGCCATAGGATCTCCCTTTAGGGTGTGTGTCACTATCATAAAAAAAATTAGAAATTGAGCTTAATAATCGGAAGTGGATAACATTTTTATTGTTTATTGACCTGTTATTTTCATAACGGTATTTTTTGGTTAAAAATTATACTAATATTCTAAACAAAACATGTAAACATTAATATAAACAAATACGTACACGTTAGTTATTATTAGATTTCCTAAACAGATAATACGAGAGATACCTAAACTATTAATCCCTAATTCTTTTAGCTGCTACCTACTTTTATAAAATATTGACCTTTGGTAGTAGTTCCTTCTGTACTTCTCCCAGTGACGTCACATGCTCTTACCAGAATGTACGCGGCCTCCCTAGCAAAGCAAACGATTTTTATAGTGCCGTTGCTGCTTGTACCTACGATATCGTTGCTGTTACAGAATCAGGGCTCCAACCCGATATTTTCAACACTGAACTCTTCCCCGAATCATATGTGGTCTACTGTTCTCCGACAAATTTGCTTCTGAACAGCTGGATCCTTCGAATGTTTGCGAAGGAGCGCGACTCATTGACATTTTAGGTTGTAAGCTAACTATTAATTATTTTATATTATATATATTTATTGTTTACATACCTCCTTCTACTAACGATATTCAGTTAGAAATTTTCCTGGAGGCTCTTTCATCAATAGATATAATGTTGGGCAAAAATGTAATAATTCTGGGAGACTTCAATATTCCTTCTTACACTACAAACCTTCCTCCCAATGCTAAACACAGACTTTTGACTGGATTCAGTGAAATACTTAACCTTCGCCAATATAATAATATACCTAACATTAGCCCCCGCTGTTGGGTTTTTGCCAACTTTAAAACTTTCCTGCAAAAAGACGACGTACCACTTGTTAATGAAGATCCGTATCATCCATCCTTACTGATCAATTTTCAAGCGGTCCTCCCTCACATAGGCAACTTTCCTGTAAACAATAATGATCTACTCCTTAATTCCTTATTTCAGAAAAGTCAATTTCATAGCTATTATGAGCTAATGTCGAAGACTGACTGGTCGCCTGTTCTCAATGGCACAGATGTCGGTAACTCATGTCATAGTCTTTATGAGAAGGAGGAACTCATTAACAATGTATTCAAAAAAGAAAAGGCCTATCGTGACTTTAAAACTCATAAATCTCCATTTTACCTTGCCAGATACAGATCTTTGCGCAGCTTAATTAAATCGAGCCCCGACAAGATACAGGGAATATATCCGGCACATAACTTCTGATCCATCAAACTTCTGGTCTTTTATTCAAAGGAAGATAGCTCAATCCCGCATTCCAGCCACTATGAGAGACACTAATCCGAGCACTAATCGCTCTTGCCACGGACCCCAATGTGTCGGCGTTTTCCAACTATTTTCAAAGTGTGTACAAATATTCCCACCAGCCTGCAAAGATTGATCCGTTAATTCAGTATTCCGATAGTATCGACGTTCCGCCAATAACTACTGATGATATAGTTGTAGCCGAGGTTGTAGCAAGCAAATAACCTTAAAACAAAATAACCCCTGGCCCAGACGGCATCCCACTTCATTGTTAGAGACTGTTCCATCGTTTTGTGCGAGCCCCTGTGTCATATCTTCAATCTGATCCTGGAACTGGGCATGTTTCCTGAAACCTGGAAGGTTGCAATAGTCTGTCCCATGAATCCAATAGTTATTGAGAATTATCGTCCTATCTCCATGTAACTTCTCCAAAATATTCGAGATTATCCTGCACAAATTTTATCAACATCTTTGTTATCAAACTGCTTTATAACTCCTTCGTTAGACCCAGGCTGGATTCCACTGCATGGTGTCCGTGGTATGATTGCCACATTGATTCGTTGGAGGCTGTGCAAAGGCGATTTCTCACGTATCTTATGTTCAGAGAGGACGGTATTTACCCAGACCGAGGGTTTGATCATTACCTTTTGTTGTCTAGATTCAGGAAACTGTCGCTGTCTGCACGCAGATACAATTCGCTGACATTCCTTTATACGCTTCTCCATGATGTGATCAAATGTCCCTTTCTTTTGGAAAGTATAGCATTTCATGTACAGCGTTTAGCAGCTAAACAACAACCCGCGTTCAGTCTGAGACTGGCGAGATCTAATATTCTATACCAGTGCCCCATTCACAACATGTGCAAAAATTTAAATCTTGTATCAAACGCCTCTCATATACATACCAGCAACTTGTCTAAGGCCCTGAAACATCTGCGTGAGGCGTCTGGTTTCGCCTCGGATTTCCCACCTTAACTGTATCTCCGCATTCTTCATCTTCATTGTTCATCTGTATTTCCCTTGTTTTCATTTCTTTCTCCTTTGTCACTTCATATTTTGGCTTATTTTGTTTTTTAGTTTCCCTAACTTACTTTGCGTTATTCGTAAAGTTCTTGATCGGTTTCGTTCCTCTCAAGGTTCCTCTACATTCCTTATATTTAGTCTTAGTTTAATTTGCTAGTTTATTTTAATTATAACTATTATTTATTTTATATTTTATTATTTTTCTTTGTATAAGAATATTTTTTGTGAATTACTTGCTTTTAATTTGTATGTCAATTTCCTGTAATTGGGCGTTTGCCTGTTGGAAATAAAGAGCTCATTATTATTATTATTATTATTATTATTATTATTATTATTATTATTATTATTATTATTACCATTGGAATTTTTTTCCGAATATAACTTCTTGTATTTAAAAATTATGGTTGATTGAGCATTGGATAGTGGGCAATTATCGATTATCAGGATCAAGCCAAAATTATGATAGATTCCGATAATTATCGGGCATTTGGCAACACTGTTTAGGACATCGAACAGAGAGTTGCAACATTGCGACATGTGCCTTGTGAATTATGCATAGTTATTGCGCATGCTCATATTAGATAATTGTACAAGAAATACCATAAAATACCACTGAAAATCCCAATAATATCCGACAAAATACCATATAATACCAAATATTACTAGATAATACCAAATATTACCATATAATACCAAATATTACCAGATAATACAAAATACTACAGATAATACCAAATATTACCAAAAAATACCGAAATAATTCCAAAAATACTAAGCCAGTGTACATCAAAATACCATCAGCGGTTGGCCCCTCAATGTAGGTAGTCACAAATTTAAGAAATCTACTTTTGGAATTATCCATATGCTTCCAATAATTTCCACGTATTTCCACATAATGTCCATTAATTTCCACCTAAATTCCACATGAATTCCACCAATTTCCACCTAAATTCCACATATTTCCATTTGTTTGTACACTACATTTCCACTGCGGTTTACCCCTCGCTTGCTTTATTTAAGACAAGCACATTTACCCTCTTCGGAGGACAATTAAATATGTAAAAGGATATTGTTAAAATAAATGACCCAAACCAACTACAACGAGACGAGAATGTAAATCACTGGATTTACGTAATTATTTATTTAATTAATTACTAAACGTAAAATTAATTTACGTAATTAATTAGAAATGTAATATCGACAAATTTGATTAATACATGATTATTTATTATTTTCATATGTGTCGTTATTTTGCAATTTAACTAATATTCAAGATATTTCATAACACAAAAACATCTGCTTCAATCGTGACAGAATGAAGACCAAAAAATAATTCAAATAGCAAAAATGGCGGATAATTTTTTTAATAGTAGAATGTTAGGTGAAATTTTATTTTAATTAATAAATCTTTATTGCCATTTTTTGACTGTTATAGACAAAAATTTATATTTTTGACAATAAAGCATGTGATATATTAAATTATATTATTATTAAATCGTATAAATTTTTCCGAAGGTGGAAATTTGGGTATTATTTCGTTAATATTTAATTTATATATACAAATTTAATACAATATTTTTATTGCCTAAAAGCCTAATGTGATGAAATATTTCAATAAAATTAGTCTTAATGATTATAGAATATTGGGATTAATTTATAGATACTATGTAGAGAAGGTAGATCTTCTACCAATAGGAACAGGCCCAACTGCATGATTTTTACCCTTTTTAAATAATTCAAAAGTTCTTTTACACGAGTCCAAGTTCAATAAATTCGCCAACCAAAAACCAAACCGGAGTTATGAGCATTTTTGTAAATTAATGCTTAGCCTTCCCTCACTATTTTATTTCAAAACCGACGAAAATTACATTAAGTATTTTTACTTGGTAATTTTACGACTTTACCCCCCCCTTAGCGGCCATCATACTTGAAAACTATTTTCAGCAATTTCTCTTCGCCACTTTGCTTAAGAATTTTTTTTCACAAAGCTGTACTATTATTAGTTTCTGAGATATAGTCAACTTCAGCTATATCTCTTTACTTATGGCCGAATGCCAGTTTTTACCCTGAAACAGAGATCTGTATTTACAATCAAAATATGAATCCACCATAACATAAAAAATTATATTTAATATACCTTCGAGTAAAGGTAATTTTCATTTAACATAAACCAAACCTACTGACACTGACACGTTTCATATGAGGTTTTACTTTTGTATCGCTCGAAATTGTATTTGCCTCCCGGTTAAACTTATTAATGTATACCTACTTATTGCAAATGACCTACGGCAGATGTTTAACTCCATTTATAGCATCTCATTGGATATTGTATTAAACATATTAAAAATTCTCCGTTCGAAATAATTTTAAATATTCCACATCTAGCAACGCGCAACTTCGCTTCTCTTCACCACGAGCCTGGTTTTATCGCCCCTCGCAGAGCACCCCCTTGCCGACGCCTGCGCCCCCATCACCGCGACGTCGCGTCAGCTGGTTTGCCGCCCAGTCTGCTAGGCGTCCCCGCGCCGATACCGACGCCTCTAGACGCTGCCGGACTGCCATGGCAGTCGCAGTGCGTCCAATGTAATGTATTCGTTGCAACATTGTGTTAACTTATCTAGACGGGCCTGCAGATACATTTTCCCCGTGTTGTGCCTTGGGGTTTTGGTTCGTGCCCATGCGGTACCACCCGACCATGCCTCGGAGGGGCCAGTCATACGCCCGCCAGTGGGGTACGACACGCGCGCCTACGATCGGGCCTACGACATTAACAGTTTGGCGAAAGGGAATTTGATACCCACGCCTGCTGTCAATCATCCCCTGGCGAAAAATGAAATACCTATTAATACGCCTGTTGCCTCGGACGAGCCAGCCACTGAAATGCCCTCGGAAAAGAAGCCGGTGGAGAGGTACCCTGTAATCTCGGTGTCGTTTCATCGAGTGGAGACCCCTTTCATTATTGGGTTATGGATATTCTGTGCTAGCTTGGCAAAAATTGGTGAGTAGCTCATTGAACTTTTTTGAATATGCATTGGTACATGCATATTCTTTGAACGAATGGAGCTCGACAAACAAATTATTTGATCAATATTTAAAAAATTGCTCCTACAATACCGCATAACTACACACAATCAACACTTGTTTGGGGCACTTAAAAAAAGATGTCTGCGCAAAATAATTTTGTTAAAGCATATATGCAAGCTGCACGTGTACACATACGCTATGCATGTTCTAGAGAAAATTACACAAGATAAGTACCGACTGCCTGGCGTGTGGCTGAGACTACGCTGAGATTTTGATAGGGCAAATACGTTCTTTCATAGTTTTCAGTCTGGTTATTGCCAATGGTTTGGTTATTTCAGTTTAGTTTTGCAATTTTATGGTACGTGCAGTTATCAGCAAACAAATAAAAGTAATTTGCCAGACACAATCACTGAATCAAGATGAAAATGCTCAAAATTAGTTTTTGTGTTACTTTAAAGGACTGAGATGACATTTTATTTCAATAAACCATTAATCTTGCCTTAGCTCTTATTACTATAGTAATATCCTGCGATCACCTGCCTTATTTGTCATAGTTTCTCCAGGACATGCACCAGATTAAATTATATTTAAAATTTTCGATTATTCTGCTCCTGTCCAGGTTTATGTTGCAATAAGGTTATATTATGGATATATTAAATATGCCTGGATTTAGGCAACAAATTGATATTTTTCAAGTACTAACAGATTTGCCAAATTTTATTTCACGTAATCAGAAGTATAAAATATGATGAGCAAAAATCACGAGTTTAAGAAACTTTTTGAATGACCAGAAATAAAGGACACAAAAGCAAAAGTAAAAATGTTTAACTGAGTTTATCTACATGAAAACAGTTTTTGGAATATCATCTATGATATTCCTCTCTCACTATTCGTTCATCTTCCTAATTATCATGTTTTTATGTTTACTTTATTCTCATTTGTTTAATATGCGGTCGTCATCGGCATCCTTTGTACTCATCCATTTAATATATACTTGTCGTTTGTTAAGTTTTTGTTCTTCTAACTCCGTGTATAATTAACTAGATTGCGGGCTTTTGTGTGCAAATGATTTTCTATTTCAAAGGCTTCATGTGCTGTAGAGTGCAGGGATTAATTTCATTATACGGAGTGGCCCAATAGTGTGGCAAAATCCAATAGCTCTGTTGTTATTTGAAATATAGAAAAATAATTTAATAAAACTTAAGATGTCTATATTCCCATAGTATCTTCGAATATGGGTGATGAATGTGATGATAATATTTTTTTAGACTGAGCGATTTTCCTGACGCTCTTTCTGTTTTCTTGCTTAACATACAGTCTCTAAGAAATAAGACTGACGATTTATATTTGCTCTTGGAGGAATTAGAATTTCCACACTTAGTATGCCTTACTGAACACTGGCTTCTTCCTGAAGAAACAGTTTACTTACCAAATTATAATGTTATTTCAAAATTTAGTAGATCAGACTTTATTCATGGTGGCACGTTGCTGCTGTTGAGCAGGGAAGCAGAGAGTAGATTTAGCTTTGTTAATGTAAATAAATTTGACAACTTGATTGTTGAAAAAGTTTTAGAGTTCTCTGTGGCTCACTGTAATGTTTTAAACACTTATGTTATTTGTATTTACCGTTCTCCTACGTCTTGTTTGGCAGAATTCTTGAAAGGTTTGGAAATGCTATTGAGTCAACTCCCTCCTCTAGTTTCTGTAATACTTACTGGTGACTTTAATATTGACTACGATGCTTCCATAACAAAGAATACCATCCAGACTGTTTTTTTAAGTTTTAATTTGCATATGCGCGTTTTAGAGCCTACCAGGATTACTAACTCCTGTGCTTCAACCTTGGATTATGTTTGTTCTAATCTCGACAATATCTCTTGTAGAGTTTTAAATGCTTCTATTTCGGCCCATGAAGCAGTTTTGTCTCACTTCAATTTATCCACAGAATTGCATCCATTACCCTCACGTCGAGGCCGAATATTTTGTAAAAGAAATTTCACCAAATTTTGCAAGCTTTGTGAGCAGGTTATTTGGTTGCCTCCAGGGTGTACAGACCCACTTGATTCCTTTTACAGTGCCCTGACTGAAACTTTTAATCTGGCCTTTCCCATAGTCACTTTAAAGAGAAAAAGTAAAAACATAGTAAAGGTTGGCTAACCAAGGGAATTAGAATATCTGCGAAAAATATAAGATGCCTATATCTTCTCAAAAAATTCTGCACTAGTGAATTTATTCTCACTCTGTTCTCCAAATATCGATCAATTTATAGGAAGGTAATCAAAGCTGCAAAAAAACTTTACTTCAGTAGTAGAATCTCTAATTCTAACAACACGCAAAAAGAGGCATGGTCTATTATCAACGATATAAGAGGGAAAAGTCGTCCCCAATCTTTCTCATGCAACCTTTCACCCAATGTTTTAAACGCTTTTTACTGCTCGATAGCAGGAACTCTTTCAGCTACTCTCGATTCGGGAATCAATCCGATGGACTACTTAGCAGGCAAGAATATCCCTGGCTCTTTTTTCTTGACACCAGTTGATGTTCCTGAAATCGTGGAAAACCTCAAAGACTTCAAAATCAAAAATTCCTCAGGCCATGACAATATCTCGATCAATCTGTTACTTCACCTGAATAACAGCGGTCTTCTGGCACTGGCACACGCAATTAATGATTCGTTTGAAAAAGAGGAATTTCCCAAAATTCTTAAACATGCAGTTATTATACCCTTATACAAAGGGGGCGATTCAGACTCTCCAGCTAACTTTCGCTCAATTTCCCTTCTTCCCTCTCTAGGCAAACTAATTGAAAGACTGGTCAAGAACAGAGTTCTTTCATTTCTTAATTCTCATAGGATTCTGTCCAATCATCAATTTGGCTTCCAGTGCGGCAAAGGAGCTTCGGATGCAATATTCTCTCTTCTTGAAGAGGTTTATTTTAGCACAAACGATAATCTCCTTTCGGCAGCGGTATTCTGCGACTTATCTGTGACCTATAGTCAGTCGAAGGACTGTGTCGACCATTGGGTGCTGCTACGAAAACTTGAGGTGTACGGCTTCAGAGGTGTTACTCTAAATTGGTTCCGGTCCTATCAGCAGGTTGTTTTGTTGGCGGGAGGGTTTTCTGACAAATTGAGCAACAATTGTGGTGTGCCTCAGGGATCCATGCTTGGACCCCTTCTGTTCCTGATTTACGTCAACGATCTGGCCTCTCTCCAAATTCGGGGTAGTATTAGGCTTTTCGCCGACGACACCTCCATAGTTTGGCACGCCATTGGTCGAGTGTTGTTGGAGGACATGATTAATTCTGATTTGAGCATGATAAAAATTTGGTGTGACAGCAACAAGCTGTCTTTCAACATATCCAAGACCATGTTAAACTTCAAGTGCTCTCTCTCTAACATCTTTTTATGTGGTGACGCTGTACTTCCCAGTGCTAGCGCGAAATTCCTTGGAGTTACGATTGATGCAAGCCTCAAATTTGAACAACATATTGTGGCCCTTTCGAGCAAGCTGGCATCAAGTTGCTATGCGTTGAGAGTTCTCTCTGACCATTTGGAGCTGTGTGTTCTAACTTACTTTTCGCTGGTGGAGTCTCACATCACCTATGGGATAGCATTCTGGGGCTGTTGTAGTGCTGCAAATCCCAACTCTATCCTTATTTTACAAAAGAGTGCCCTTAGGTTTATGCTTAAGATCCCTTTTAGACAATCTTGCAAACCGCTCTTCATTTCTAATAAAATTCTGACTGTGCCTTGCCTATACCTGCTTGAAAGCGTTTGCTTGGTCTACAGGAAGCACTATGACCAAATTTCTGCTGCCGGGCCTTATTCTACAAGACAAGTGAACTGCGTTCCACTCCCTGTCCCTGGAAGCACCCTAGTGAAGAAGTCTTTCATTTACTTTGCTAAAAAGGCTTTCAATTTCTTACCTAGAAACATAAGGGCTTTGAGTTCTTACAAGGCTTTTAGAGGCGGGGTAAGGGAGTTGCTCTTAACAAGAGCTTATTATAATATAGAGGAATTCTTTGTGGACGCTCTCTGACGCGTATCATATAATTAATTTTATTGTATATTTATTGCTGTGAATTTCTAATGCTTGTATGTTTGTTTTTTATTTTGTTTTATTTTATTGTTTTTATTTTATATATTTCTTGGCCTTGTCCTTTAACAGTTTCTCCTATGTTCAGATTATTATTTATTATTTTTAATTATGGTTTGTACACAACAAATTTTTACTTGTTTGATACAAATAAAGCTATTTTTGATTTGATTGATTGATATACAGAGTGTTACTGAAAAACGGAGAGGGGAAATTTTTTTTAAATAGAACACCCTACTAATTTTTGAATATTTGAATTCCATTCAAAATTCGTCATACGGTAGCAAAATTATTGGTTCTACACATTTTTCGCCGTTGCCGAAGTAAAAATAATTCTAAAGAAAGTTCATCAAATTTAAGAAAAACGTGGCACGATAAGAGATTTAATATGTAGGTACCAACTGACAAAAATGTAGAAAATTATTTCACGTCGTAAATAAGCTCTGGAATGTTGATTATTTTGTACGGGGTGTTTTCCACACCTACTAATCCAAACTAACTTTAGGAAATGTATACTTATTTTACTCTGATTTTTCAAATGCAACACCCTATTGACTTGTGTACAATAAATGTTAAAAACATTCATAAATATTGTCGTCGTAAAATATCCTGAAATCTTGATAAATTCCTAGCAGAAAATTCTCATTTTTAGACAGAATCTTGAGTGAAGTGCGCTCTAAATCCTGATGTGAAAACAAATTGATTTACTGTTAATTAAAGTGGTCATTTGGTTTGATTTGGTCTTCACAATAGACAATAGAACTAAGGAATCCAAACCTACAATACAACATCTTTTTGTGAATAAATACCATGGGTGATTCTCCGAGACAATATTTATTTTGCTTCTTAGAAATAAGTTGGAGTTGTGAGGTCATTCTCTAATGTATGTGGGTATTTGGTCTTTAAGTAGTTGCATGCTATTTTATTGCGAATAAATGCAGAACTAGTAGGTGGATCTGTAATTGTATGTTTTGTTTTAAGAGTGGATTTATGGAATAAGTTTTAATTCAAGGTATCGATACTGTAATATCACTAAATGTATCGCAATTTTAAGTGTAAGTGTAAAAATTAGCCCTTTTTGAATTACATTTGGATTGTCTGCAGCTCTGTTTTCCATCCAAGTTGCATGGAAACAATTTTAGAAGTGGCAAAATTAGGAGGCTATAAAGTTTATGTTCAGAACGATGTCTAAGTAAGAACAATGTAAAAGAGAGCGATAATAGACTGTATGAAGAAAAAATTGAATATTTGTTAAAGGAGCTGGAAGGAAAGGACAGGTATTTGGAGAGATTGCGAAGAAATAGTCAGGTATTTGAGGACGAGGTTTCAGAGGCCGAAACTAAGTTTTCTTTGCATATTGCAAATTTAATTGAGCAATAATGATGCGTTTAAGAATGTAATTCAGGATTTAAAAACTAAGGAAAAAGAAGTACAGTTACAGGAGGATTCATAAAACAAGGTACAAGAGAAACCTAGCCAGAAGATCAAAGAGCTAAGTGATCTAAACGAAAATTTAATTAATACAATTAAGATGCTCGAGAAATAAGATTGAGACTCTGCAGACAGAGATTGACAGTAGATGTTGACATCAATTAAAACACTTGAAGCAGAGAGAGATAGACTCTACCAAAAAAGTGTAGTTAGCAGTAACTCAAAAGATTTGACCAATAATCTGATAGCAAAAGCGCATTTAAACCCAATAGTGAAATCAAATGTGTTGATTTATGGTGATTCCAGCGCGAGGGGTTTTTCTTCCTTTCTTTCAGGTATGCTGAACTCTTCTTATAAGATTTCGGGTTATGTGCTTAGTAATGTTACAGCCCAAACCTTATGTGATTTTGCGTTTCCTCTAATTAATGAATATGATGTTGTTTGTCTCGATATTTCCTGCACATCGCCTTATGTGTCCCAAATCAAATCTTTGCTGTCCATGGACAGGGTGACAAATGTAATTTTTTGCATTAGATGTGACTTTGATAAGTGCTCAAAAAACAGGTATTACAATATAATTCATTTTGTAAATTTATTCATCTATAACCGTAACATCGCTGTGAGAATAATTACTGATGTCCGACAAAATTTTAGATACCGTCACTTAGCAAATTCTATGTGTAGACTTTTGTCTGTATATGTTAAGACTACTTTTGTATCGTCTAAATTAGCATTGGTGTCTTTATGTATTAGCAATAGTAAGATAATTAGATATGCACCCGCGATTGAAAGTGGGTCTTCGGTTAAGCCTCAACCAGACAGATGTGGGGACACCCTTGCTATTGGATCTTCTTTTTTAATAGTATCTCCCTCCATAATCACTTTGCCCTAGCTCTCGCCCTTGCTCTTCTTGATATTCAGTCTGTGCTTTCAAAAGTAAGCGAATTAGAACTATTTTTAGAATCAGTACCTAGCGTGTTGATTCTTACTGAACACTGGTTGAGGTCTGACGAGCCTATTGTTATTCCTGGTTATGTGTTGATTTCCAAAATTTCACGCAGACAGTTTGCACAGTAAGCTAAATTCTTATATTCTAGGGTTATATAGATCTCCATCGGGCAATTTGGATTTGTTTGTGGAAAAATTGGAAATCCTATTAAGTGATGATGGTGATGATGGTTTTGACTGGCGATCTGAATGTTTTTAGAAAAGGGTAATGGATCTAATCAAAAGCTTTTTAACATGCTAAACTCATTTAATTTTAAGATGCACGTGGATCAGCCAACCCGGTTTTCGGTATTTTCTTCCTCAGTTATAAACTACTTTTGTACGAATTTTAACCAAGACTATAATCAGTGTAAAACTGTCAATGCCGGTTTGTCTGACCATGAGGCAATAGTGGGGCTTGTGAAGCTCAATAGTGGAGTTAATGAGAGTAAGTTTAGATGCGGTAGGCTTTACATTAAGGAAAATTTCCACAAATTTTCTCTGCTTTGCAATGAATCTGACTGGAATGATGTTTGGGCTACTGTATAGCTTTCATCAGATGTAATAAATAGTTTTGACATTGATTTTCCTATTGTCAACATAAAAAAAACTTAATAGAAAACTTTGTTATACTAAGGGTCTACGAGTATCTGGAAGAAATATGCGCTCCCTTCACTACATAAGGAAATATTCCATTACCAATGTCGCCTTTTTAAATTATTATATATAATAGATACCGCAGGATCTACAGAAACTCGATCAAATTGGCAAAGTCGACCTACTTTCAAAATAGGATAAATAATTCCTCCAATAGAGCAAGAGAATATTGGAAATTTTTAAACGACCTGAAGGGTAAAAATAATGTCTTGGTTACTCCAAGTACCTTAGATTCCAATGTCCTCAATTCCTTCTACTGTAATATTGCTAGTAAACTTTCAGCCAATATCACACAGAAAATAGATCCTAGGATCTACCTGAACAATGTGGTGGTGGCTGACTTTTTCTTCTTTGCTCAAACTAATGTAGAAGAGCTTGAACGCTTATGGACTCTCACTTAGAATTTTCTTGGCTTTACCTCTTGTTGCTTTGCAGGTTATGGCGGAGGCAATCAACTCTTCCTCTGTTTCTGGAGTTTCTTGAAGAGAGCAGTGATTATTCCTCTCTGGGAGTGAACACAACTGTCCTTCTAATTTTAGACCGATAGCATTACTGCCTACTTTGGCCAAGATTGTGGAACGGCTCGTTAAGGTGAGGATGGTTTCATTTTTGAATGGGCTTGGCCTATTGAGCTTTCACCAGTTTGGCTTTCGTGAGTCTATGAGCACGGAGGATGCCATCTTTAGCTTTCTAGAACACCTTTACAACAGTCTGAATGCTGGTGGGGTTGCAGCAACAGTGTTCTGTGACTTGTCAAACGTTTTTGAATGTGTGAGTCTTTGGGTGCTACTGATGAAACTGGAGCTTTATGGATTTAGGGCAGCTGCCCTTGAGTGGTTTCGTTCTTATCTTTCGGATCGCGTTGACGCTGTTAAATTTAATGATGGTACCTCTGGGGAACTTAATTTAAATACGGGTGTGTCACAGGGTTCGGTGCTTGGTCCTCTGCTTTTCCTCATTTACTTGAACGATTTACCACAACTGCAGATTTACAATATTTGCAGATGATATCACCATCCTCTGGCATGAGTCTGCGATCAAGACAGTATCATCGGCGTATCTTATACTGTTAATGTTCACACCATTGCGTCAGTAAACTGGAAGGATCTTTAAAAGATGAAGTTTGTCTAATTAGAAACCCCAAAGTCTTCAATGCAGATTTTGTGACATAATCTATGTGTTCATTAAACGTCAATTTCTTGTCAATAATGACACCAAGATCCTTGAGAGTCCGGGAGGACATTCTTTGGGGAGGACGGAGCCACCAAGCAAGTAATTATGAGTTAGCTCTTGTGATAAAATTGAAATGGTCATTTTCTTACATTTGGAGATATTGAGATCGAGTTTATTATTCTCACACCACTTGGATATGTTAGTTAAATCTTGCTGTAAGAGCAAGCAGTCACTCTCACAAGTAATAACTTTAAAAACCTTCATATCATCAGCAAAGAGTAGACAATCACTATTTAAGAATAGTGTTATGTCATTTATAAACAAAGCAAAAATTAGAGGAGCCAAATTGCTACCTTGTGGGGCACCACTAGATGCAAGATATTCCTCTGAAAGGTATCCATTATATTCCACAAATTGTGGTCTTTTACTAAGGTAACTCATAAAAAAATTCACCGGGTTGACATGAAGGCCAAATGATAGTAATTTAGATGCAACAAGACCATGGTTCAACCTGTCAAAAGCCTTCGAGAAGTCCGTATAAATCACATCAAGTTGATTCTTTGATTTAACAGCTTCATAAGCTTTTTGTATAAAGCACATAAGATTAGTTTGCGTTGACCTTTTGTGGAAAAAACCGTGCTGTTTGGAAGATATCAGGTTCTTCACTTGAGGAAAAAGTTTATCATAGATACAGATCTCAAAGGCCTATGAAAAGTTAGATAGGATTGATATTGGGCGATAGTTTTCAACTTTGTTAATATCTGCATTTTTGAAGACTGGGCATGCTTTAGCTTTTTCCAAATATCTGAGAAAGTGTTAGAGCGAAGGGAAATATTAAATATAAATTTTAATGGTTTACAGAAGACTTGAGCACAGTCACGCAATAAGAAAGATGGAATCTGATCAGGCCCGGCTGTTTTTCTATTTTTCACCATCTTCATAACGGTAGCTAACTGATACATTGTCATGCCCTTGATTTGTTAAATGTATTTGGTCAGATAGAGAAGTGGATGGATGCGACGACTCTGAAAAGACACTACTAAAATAATCAGCAAAAGCGTTTACTATTTGGTCAGGGGAACTTAAGATTGAGTCCCTATGCATAACAGACCCAGGGATTCTAGATTTATTGGATTTCTGTTTAAAATAGGACCAAAATTTCTTAGGGTCAGATTTAATAGATTTCTCAGTGCGAGAGATATAGTTTTTATATGCAATGTCAACCTTACATTTGATGGTGTGCCTACTCTGTGGATAGGGAAGGTAGTCAGAGTACATATTAGTTTTTTTCCATCTTGAATGTAGATTACCTTTTCTTTTTAGGGCTAAGATAATGTCCATTGTATACCACACAGGATATGAATATTTCTTGTTTTTTTTTTGGCCTGTAAACAGGAACAGATTCATCAAAAATTTCAGTTAGTTTATTGTAAAAAGACAAAACTGCAAGATCAATGTTTGAATGGGAATATAGAAAGTTCCAGTCAGCCTCTGAGATGAGCTGATACAAAAGAGGGTAGTTGGCCTTATGGAAGTTGTATTTTCTAGATTGTGAGTTTGTGGCAAAGTTATTAGTTTGAGCAAGGGTATGTAATGTATTTAAATTGATAGATATGTTGAGTGTAGGGTGATATTTGTCCTCCAGAACCAAAGGCACTTCTTCTTTAGTAACTATACAGGGAATATTTGAGAGAACCAATGTTCAGGTTAATGTCGAAATATTGTGGCGGCATCTCTTATTCCAAGAGTTTAAGTGTAATGAATAAAAAGTCACCTTTTATCTTGAAGAAGCAATATTTCAAACAAACCGCATTATTTAAATGTAATAGTAATGAGCAAATGCAAGACCAAGGCCAAGACGGGTTAGTCTTGGTCTTGCAGTCTAATAAGTGTTCCAGTGTTCAGTCTTGGTCTTGCTCCAAGACTGTTGTAAGTCTTGCAAGTTTTTCAAGTCATTTAAAGTAAATAAAAAAACATGAAAAAACGGGTTAACGAAATGAAATAACAGAAAGGGTTTCTAATGATAAATTGTGAAATCATTATTTCTTATTGTTAAAAGAAAAACAAAGATTCATGAAACTTACCAAAATTGTGCCTTTCTCTCGTACACTTAGCATTCATATCTCATAACAGGATTAAAATAGATAATATTGCGGATTACAATAAACATTACAAATAACAAAGAACAAATAAAAAAACTAGAACGAAATTACATAGCGTAGGACAAGGACGACTGTTGAACTCTGTACTATATTTTGTCGAAAACATATAGAAGGTACTAACAAAAATTTAAAAAATACATAAAATCAGCAGTTTAAAAAAAAATTGGTTTTTGAAAATATGTCGAAAATCAAAAAAAATAAATAAAATTCATTATTATGAATTATAAATTACTTAAAATTAATGAATTAAAATTAATTCATTATCAAAATAGAGTTGAACTAGCAATTAAATATCTTGCAACGTTTTCCATTTAATCAATTTTTTATATCTTATAGTTTCCAAAATTCCAAATACATTTCTATCCTTTTCGGACACCCTTTATGTGAAGAACCCAGGATGATGCTTCAATTTATCACTATAACATCAGAATATGCGCATTATTATAGTCTCCGAAGAGCATACTGGCCAAAATCACATACAAAAATCGGTCACGCATCTCCCGGTCTATATGCAAGAGCGCTTGGAGAAATGTATTGACATTTGTGTAATGTGCTTAAAATCCAAATTAAATTTTTGTAATTATGAGTATAATTTTCGTTAAAAATTTGACTGCTCTTTTTGCTTGAATACATACTTATTCATTTACGTACAATGCGGCGTGGCTTTCCCTGCATGTATCTCACAAACAGAATGATTTTTGACAAACGTTTATATGATCCCAAGATTAAGGGCAATATATCAACAGATAAAAATTGCGAAAAAAATGCAAGACTGGCATTTTGTATATTTTCTTTGATGTCCTTCCATATGTTCTCTGGTTCATCCTTGCTTCTAGGACCTTTTTCACTACATAGTCTTTCAAGTTCCAGTCTCATATTTTCATGGTCATTTGGCTGGTTTAGCCTCTGGATGTCATATTTTTTGGAAGCTCTTCTTTGTGCTATAAGCTTGAGATTGATCTTGAAGTTGGCTATTATGGGGTTATGATCAGAGCCAATATCGGCCCCCGGATATACGGCCACCCGTGTTACGCTATTCTGATACCTGTGTTTAATTAGGAAGAAATCAATCTGGTTTCTCACCATATGATTGGGATTATCTTGCGAGGAGCGCCATGTATATAGACGTCTAGAGAGTAGTTTGTAATAAATGTTTTTAATTACCAAATTTTCTTGTTTACAAAACTGAATTAGCATTTAGGCCCGATCGTTTTTCTCACCCAGTCCGAATGCACCCACGACATCATCCACATTTCCTTTTCTCACTTTTGCATTAAAGTCTCCCATAACAATGGTAATTTCATCAGACTCCAACGAGTTCAGCACTTCCTGAACTTCTTCATAGAATTTTTCAATGTCAGCATCTGGCTTATCTGCTGTGGGCGCGTATACTTGAATGAGGTTAACATTGATTGGTCTAGCATTAATTTGTAGAAGTATAATTCTGTCCAAAATGGCAGCAGCATTGCGTACAGACTTTTTAACATGTTCAGTGATCATAAAATCTACACCGTTTCGATGGTCTTGATTATTATTTCCGGAGGAGTAGAATGTGACTACTTATTCCGCTGCTGGCCATCTACTTTCGCTAACTGCCAGGATATCAACATCAAGTCGCTTCATTTCCCTTATAGCCGGTCGCAAAAAGTGTTCTTGTATTTCACGTACCTATTCTTTTGTTAGCCTTCATCATGTCAAGCCGGGCACCCGTAGCACCCTCTGATGATTTAACATCTGCCCGGGACTGAGTGCCGTTCTGTTATTGTTTCCTGACATGATAAAATAGTTTTTGGACATGGGATGTCCTGGGGAGAGATAATGCGGTAGTTTCCTTTTTTGCTTTCCGCATCGCAGTACCACAACCTTCCGACTGTTTTAGTTTCGCCTGTGGAAGTCCAGTTTTCTTGCTATTTCAAGGATTATTTCCTCCATGCCGCGATCTGGCAATGATGATCGCTGCTGCCCTCCATCAGCTAGTTTTGGTCCGCCCCGAGTATTTTATTTCCTCGGTACCATCCATATCTGGAAGGCATTCCCCTATCCGCCACCTGGGGAGGGGCCCGATGAGGGACTAGCAACCCCATTGCCGAAACCAAATAAGCGATGTTATTGCCGTTATGGAAATTAGGTTTACTTATCAGGTTTCTACGTATATCATGAAGTACTGTGATGAGTGGATGATTTAACAAGCTATTCGTTTTAGGCAAGAATCTTTGCAGCCAATATTTTCCTTCTATGGCCGCCTTAGCTAAAACGGTCACCCCACTTCATACAACCCAACCACAATCCCAATCCTTGGAAGAATACCATATCCAATTTGTTGATGCACATTTGACTTAAACAAGATAGATCCATAGTCCAGCGTTAAATATCATCAGGAGCGTTCTAGGATCTGCGCCCCGCCACACCCTACAGATGGCTCGTAAAACATTGATGTTCTTCTGAGCCTTGATAGCAACACTCTCAAAATGGGCATCCCACTTCAGCTGTTGGTTAAGACTAATCCGTAAAAACTTCACGTGGTTTTTAAAGGGAATGACTATGTCATAGATGTTGATTACTGGCACTGGAGACCTCCTTATTCTCTTTGTGAACCAAATACCTTCGTGTTTATCCACACATAGTTTCAAGTCATGATTTTGCAGCCATTCCAATACATTTTCTATTTTTGAACTGATTCTTCCAGCCATACTATTTATATTTAATGCATTCACAAAAATAACAATGTCGTCCGCATGTCCCAATATCTGTACATCCTCAAGTAAAATAGAAAATAATTCCGAAATATAAATACTGAATAAAACTGTACTGAAAGACGATTCTTGATGGAGGCCATTTGTCATTATGGGACCCACCGTCATTTCCCCTGGAATAGAGAAGTCTCTTACCCGAAATTCTAAAAATTATGTTATTCAAGACAATATGTACATTCAGGTCACACAGCATATCATATAGTTTATATAGATTAACATTATCGTATGCCGACTTAATATCAAGGAAGAGAGCTTGAACAGACTGAGAAGATCCAACAAAGGCGTCCAAAATGCTAGAATGTAAGAAAACCAGGCTATCCATAGTCCATCTCCTTTCCTAAATCCTGCCTGATTGAATGTGAATTTTGAATTATGCTCCAAGTACCATTCCAGGCAATATCGACACTTAATCATAATTTCAAGGACTGAAGACGCAAGAGGACAAAACGATAGGGCTGTTAAACACAACCTATGATCTACAATGGATTGAATGAAGAAGACTAGTCCAATGGCCAGTTACATCATCAGACATCATAAAAATATGCTCCATTATATGGGAAATTGTGAAGGAATAGCGGTATGAAATATCCCCCACTTCAAAAAACGATATGAAAATTCGTATTTGAAATTGTTGGGGAAGTATGTGTGTCGAAATAAATATAAATTTATCACAATAATGTGTTGAATTATATATTGAAGAGAATTAGGGACACTTTGAACATCTGATTAGGTAATCAGGACTTGGCCAGTATTTAATTTTTTCGCAATTTGGATTAGTTGTTAACAGTTGTTAATAATATTTTGTAAAATATTATATCTTTGATTATAACTGCCTAGAAACATTGCAACTATGCAAAATAAGGCAGTTTTCATATGTTAAAAGTCAAAACATCACCTAGACTCTTTTGCTCAAAGTTGGTTGGCCAGCATCGATTTCCAGATGTTCCAACTTGTTCGTTGCGAGTCCATGAAGGATGAGCTTCTTTACATTATACATGTTTCGCTTGCAATAATTATGAGGTGGTTGCATGGAAGCCCTAAACGTGTTTGAATAATCATTTCAGCCACGCGAAACAAAATGCAGGAGGAAAATGCGGAGCTGTGCTTTAAAGAATCGATTTTCCCTGACCTCAAACTCTGCGGCAGGAAACTGTGTCCCGCCAAACGTAACAAACTGTTATGTAACGGCAGCTGTTATTCCCCTTGTTTCCACGTGCCGGGCATATTTGACGTAGATGGAGACTTTAAACCTTCAAATCGTTTGTTAGCTGCATTGATTGCTTGAAAATATTTTAAATTTGTTAGAAGTTTTCACGGTAATAAAGTGATTGGAGCATAAATTGGAGGAGCTTTGGCAAAGATATTAGTTGGATTGGATCACAAAATACTGGGATTACATAGATATGTTTTAAGTTGTCCTGCAAGTAAATTGTCCTTGGATATGTGACTCTGATTTTTTAAATTCCTGTTTTTCCCATGACAGGTATAATGTTTCTAGATCAACAGAGCATGATTTCAGTAAAAGCTTTTTGTGCCAAACAGCTCCAAAGACAATATTTGGAGCATAAGCTCTATGGTGTCGAATGTAGCATGATGCAATCTAAATATCCAGAGAAGTATGCTTCTTTTAAAGTTACGATTAGAGAGGAACACTTTCAAAAAGCTATGGATCCTGCAATTTGGCCCTGTGGTACATGTGTACAGCGTTTTTTACACTTGAAAACAAGGAAAAGCAACAATCAATGATATTTGATCCCAACATGCTTTTATTAAATATACAAAGTTTATGTGTTGACAAGGTTTATGACCTAGAAATGGATATTGTAAACTATAAAAATTTAAATTTTCTTTGTTTTTTAGAAACCTGGGAAAAACAAAATTATTTGAATGTATTACATATAAATCGCTATACGTTGTGTACGTCCTATGCCCGACTAACTTGTAAGGGGGGGAGGAGTGGCAATATATGCAAAAAATAATAAATGTAAGCGTGTAAATGTAGAAAGATACTGCGAAGATAGGAATATTGTAATCTACTAAAATGCATAAGCTACTAAACAAATATCACCCTGTCGCAAGTTTGAACTTGAACTTGGAGATTGTTATATAAACATTAAAGGCAAACTATAAACAACGCGAGTAATCAACGGGAGCGACTGTGAACCTTATGCATGCAATGATCATCACTTTGTTTTATATAAATACGCTACCGAACCCTCAGTTCGGCAGACTTTGGTCTCACCTCCAGCTCCCAAGGTTAGTCACTTGACGACTGCCTTCTGGGTTCTATCCGCTCCTAAAGTTAGCCATACGACTGCTTTAGGTTCTAGTCCTTTCCTTCCAAACCTGGTACCGGTTAGTCATTTGACGACTGCTAGGACCAGGGGTTGCACAACCTCCATAGTAAAGTCCTGACAAGAAGTTTGTCAGAGTGTTGAGAAAGACAAGTGTCTAAATAGTCAGTTAAAAAGTTTAGTGAAATCTCTTAGTGCTCTTAAATAAAACCCAACTCTTAAGAAAAACTATAAATTATAAGACAGTAAACAAAGACCTATAAACAGTAACTCAAATCGAGAAAACATGCGCACCGTAGTAATCGGGTATAATAGAATCTCATTTTTTCTGACTGTTAAAGTTTTATCGTTAATACATTGTTATTGTTATAAACTAAACGTGCTTACTTTATCATCTCTTCTTACCCCACGTAACGCGGCCCCGGTCTACCTCAGTTACCCCCCGGCACGCTAAACAAGGCGTGTCCTCACGAGTAGAACATCCAGTGGTAGATTAAAGGAAGCATTGAGACCCCGTCATTGTACTAATCGCGACGCGACTCTTCTCTGAGAAGTTATTCTTTAAAGAAATCACGCTACCCCCTAAGCTACTCGTGACAATATTGAGGTTTGTGCAATTTCTTATAAAACTAACAATATAACCACGTTTATGTTAAACTGTTATCGCTCTCCTTGTGGCGATGTTAATGTTTTTATGAATGTTTTATATACAATTTTAGATGTTTTAATCAAGCCAAATTGCATGTTTGTCTTGACTGGCGATTTCAATATGGATTCTTACTATTGCCATAGTAAGGATTTTGAGTGTTTTTTGAATTTGGTAAAGTGTTTTGGCCTAGAATATATTGTAAAGTGGCCTACTAGGATTACTGAGAATACTATGAGCACAATCGACAATATATTTGTAAATTTTAAAAATACGGGCACGTGCTGCGTTGTTGATAACTGTCTGTCCGATCACAGAACTATACTTTTGGAGCTAGATATTCCAAAACAAGATAATATTAATAATACCAATTATTTTAAACGATCATTTCATGATGCTTCCATCAATAGCTTTGAAATGTCACTTTCTAATGAAACTTGGTATCAGGTTTATGTCACTCATGACCTTGATGTAGCTTTTCAGCATTTTCACAATATTTTTTTGTACTATTTTAACCTACATTTTTCCCTTAAAAAATGTTTTAATAACAAACATAGAAATGGTAGGGGATGGATTAACATCGAGGTCAAACAGTCAAGTTTTCAACTAAAAGAGCTTTTTAGGCTGAAAAATGCTTTTCCGCAGCTCTCAGATCAGTATAAAAATGCAAAAAAGGCACATTATAAGTTAGTTAAAAAATCGAAAAAGGAATATTATCAAAATAAAATTACCACCTCAAGAAACACAGCGCGAGCTGCATGGAATGTTATATCAGAAATGTCAAATAACAAAAAAAAAATCAAACAATATAACAATAAATAATAATGGTCTAATGCAGAGTGATCCAAACACAGTGGCAACACTGTTCTGTAATTTTTTTGTGCAAGCACCACAAAATATTATAAATGAAATTCCCAAAATAAATAATCCGATTTGTTTACCTCTTAAAAATATTGTAAATACGATGTTTTTGCGTTATTTCACGGAACAGGAATTATTAATTTTAATAAATCAAAAGCTAAAAGATAAACGGTCAGCAGGTAGCGATCATATACCATCGTTTATTATAAAAAAAATATTGTTTCGCATTATAAGTCCTCTTACGTATTTGGTAAATTTATCTTTTGAGCTGGGATCCTTTCCTGCCCTTCTAAAGGTGGGAAAGGTAGTTCCTCTTTTTAAAAAGAGTGATCCGGAATCCATGGGGAACTATAGACCTGTTACAATACCCATGACTTTTTCAAAGATATTTGAGTGCTGTTTTTTGGATCGGTTAGGTGCATTTTTAGAGGCCCATAACGTGCTAAGTGAAAACCAACATGGTTTTAGACAGGGTTTTTCCACAAATACAGCGTTGTCTTCTTTTTATGATGTCCTGGTCGGCTTTGTTGGGGCGGGCGAATGTCCTGCTGGGCTCTTTTGTGATCTTAGCAGGGCATTCGACTGCGTCAACCACGACATTTTGCTGGAAAAATTACATACTTATGGTATTAGGGGTAACTCCGAAAGATGGATTAGGTCTTTTTTAGTGAAAAGGCAACAATTTGTGGCCTTGAATTATTCAAGTGCTGATGGCATGCGCACGGTTAATTCTGAGCCTAGTGAGATCCTTATGGGAGTACCACAGGGCTCAGTTTTGGGCCCTGTTCTTTTTTGCCTATATATTAATGAGCTTGACCGGTTGACACCCGGTGCCCATTTTTCTTTATACGCAGACGATACATCTGTAATTGTATCTGATAAGTCCAAGGATGTATTGCAAGATAAATGTAATAGTCTAGTTTTAGATCTAAAAGGGTGGTTTTCACAAAATTTTCTTTATTTTAATTCAACAAAGACTCATATAATGAGATTTCATAATTAGACAAAAATCATGTGACACAATTAGTGTTGTTGTTGACACCGCACGCATAGAACAACTAGAAGATCTTAAATTTCTGGGAGTTCAACTGGATAAGAATTTAAACTGGAAGGCGCATTGTTCACTGCTTCTCTCTAGGCTGGAATCCATGACATACTCATTGACGACTCCTATACCTACTGTTGAACGACTGTCAAAATGGAAAATATATGTATTTTATTTTTATTTTATTTTATTTAATCAAACATTAATAGAAATTACATTCAGATCATTTTAACAAGTTTTAACTTGGATAACTGATACTTGAGCTTCGACTATGTATTCTAATATTGATATTGTTTATTGTAAAGTATTAACTGCATCATGTTTTGATCTTTGAAGTCGTTTTGTCAACAGAATCGCTTCCGTTTCTTCCTTGCAATCTTTGCGGGGAAATTGTTTGAATATCTCCTGTGTATATGAGTTCCCTAGATTCTTTTTACGGTGTCCTGTCTGAAACTTTCAATGCGGCCTTCCTCATCGTCACTCTAAAAAAATAAAAAACGTAGCAAGGGTTGGCTAACCAAGGGGATTAGAACATCTGCAAGTAATAGAAGTTGTCTATATCAGCTCAGAACTTTTTTTGCAATAGTGTATTCCTTTTGCAAAATATCGAATTATTTATAGGAAAGTAATTAAAGCTGCCAAAAAACTCATCATCATCCTCATCATCAATCAGCCTTGTCTCGTCCACTACTGGACATAGGCCTCTCTTAACCTAGTCCATCTTGTTCGGTCTTGGGCATCTTGGATCTAATTTGTTGATATCCTCCTGATGTCGTCCGTTCATCGAGTAGGCGGTCTATCCTGGTGTATAAATACCAATTTGCGTAGGTATTACACAGAGGGGCGAACAGTCGTTTGCACACGCTATTCGCTGGCTAATTTTCCTTTACCTTTAGGAAACCAAACAAAACACGAAGGACCGTTTAACAAGTTTAATTGTTACTAGAAAACACTTGGCATTATTCTATCAACACTAAGGAATAACTAAACATTTACATTTTAGTAAGGTTTACGAAATAAGTGGGTTCAATTTAATTTGTTTCGCCCAAAACCGCCCGAAATCAGCACGTCACATTTGATGTGTGTCAAGTACCGGTGGCCGGTGTTACTAGGCGAGTGGTGACTGGTCTGTTGACCCAATTATTCTTATAGAGTTCACCCTTCGAGACTAGGCTCTATCTCTTGGCCATTTAATTGTATTTTTATGTTATGGAATACTATATACAGGGTGCGCGGCGAAAACTTATTCACATCTTATTTCCCTACAACTGGCTTCTGTGTGCATCATCTCTAGGTCGCCACTCTAGTATCTTCTTAGTCCACCTGTCGTCTGTCATTTTTGCAACGTGGCCTGCCCAGCTCCACTTTAGGTGTGTTATTCTCTCAACAGCGTCTGTAACCTTAGTTCTCCTACGGATCTCTTCGTTGTGGATTCTGTCTCGTAGCATCACCCCCAACACAGCTCTTTCCATGGCTCGTTGGATAACTCTAATTTTGTTGATCGCTTTTTGTGTTAATGTTAATGCTTCTGAGCCGTATGTTAGTACCGGGAGGATGCACTGGTCAAAAACCTTACGGTTGAGGCACACTGGAATGTCTGAATTGAATACATGCTTCAAACGGCCGAAGGCAGCCCATGTTGGTCCCATTCTTCGGCTAAGCTCACAGTTGTGGTTATCTCTTCCGATTCGAATTTCACGTCCTAGATATTTATATGATGTTAGTTACGTGTTGGATTTCTCTCTTTTCTATTTTTAGGTTACGGCTAGGGACCAGGTTTGTCATAAATTGGGTTTTGGCGATGTTGATTTTTAATCCAACTTTTTGGGAAGCTGATGACAGTTTCGTGAGCATTTCATTTGCTTCATCTAGTCGATCTAAGATCGGTACGATATCGTCAGCAAAACGGTTTAATTTTTCTCCATTTACGTGTATTCCCTTATTGTCCAGCTCTATCTTTTTAAACATGTACTCAAGCAGAGTTGTAAAAAGTTTGGGAGAGATCGTATCTCCTTGTCGAACACCCTTTTCAATTTTAAATTGGTTTGTTTCATCTTGTAATCTTACTTTCGCTGTTGCGTGTTTATATATGTGTCGCAGTAGCGAAATATAGCGGTGGTCTATACGGCAGTTGGCAAGAGCTTTAAACAATGCATGGTGGTCTACGGAATCGAACGCCTTTTCATAGTCAACAAACGTTAGCACCAAGGGTTTGTTATATTCTACACTTTTTCCTATTAATGACTTTATAGCCTGAAGGTGGTCATTCGTTCCGTACCCAGCCCGAAAGCCCGCTTGTTCTCTTGGCTGATATGATTCTAATTCGTTAGTAAGACGTGCAGTAATGATTTTGGTAAACAGTTTATATAGATGCGTGAGCAAGCTAATCGATCTATAGTTTTACAGGTCTGTGATGCGGCCTTTCTTATGTATAATAATGATGATGGCATTGTTCCACATCTCTGGGGTTGTTGCTTCGTCAAGACATTTATTAAAAATTTGGTTATTACTTTGAGTAGCCTTTTTCCTATAGTTTTACAGCCTCCGCGACAACACCATTCTCGCGCGGTGCTTTATTGTTTTTCATTTCTGAGAGTGACCTTGAGACCTCTTCTTCACATCGGTGGCATTTCTTCTGATCCCTGATTCAATATTTGGGGAATATTTTCTGATGTTTCTCTTTGGCCTTTGTTACTATAAAGATTGGTATAGAAGTCTTCAACAGTCTTTAATATTTCCTTTCTGATGTTTGTTACTTGTCCTCTTTCCTTAGTTTATTTCGTAGTACCTTCATGCTTTTATTCTCTTCTATAACTTTAGCTTTCGTTATATCCCTATTTAGTTGCTTTAGCTCGTCCTTGTTTTGTGGATATTTCCCCAGTAGTTTTCTTCTCTGTTTCATTTTAATTGTTTAGTATTTAAAGTCGGTTTTTCTTCTTGTTCTGAAGGCTTCGAGCAGTGTTTACTTTGGGCTATGCTTATTGACCCCACAATATTTAATTTAATTTAATTTAATTTAATTTATTAATATACGGGATCAACCCCATTACAAAGAATAATAATACAATACAATAATATTTCAAACCCAACCACCATAATAAACTATATTTAATAATAACAGAATTAACTCAATTAACTATATATCACCATAAAATATTTTATTCATATTAATTAGACTATAAAAGGAAAAATAAAAACATAAACTAAGTAAAAACAAATCAAACAATTTCCCCAATTTGATGCCTAAACTGAGATAAGGTAATGCCCAAAATTTCAACATTGCTAGAATTTAAGAATCTCACTCAACGTCCTCACAATGGGAGAGTGAGCTGCATAGTTAGTGCTATGAAAAGGCAGAGAAAATAAGCGATTTTGTCTTAGGTTTCTAAGTGGAACATTTAATGAAAATCATGCTCAGAAGTTCAGGACAAATTACATAACCATTAATCAGCTTGAATACAAAAATGAGATCAGAATGTAAGCGTCGTTGTTTTAAAGTTTTTAGGTTTAGCATCACTAAAGCATCATCATATATATGAATATCAGGAATTCTCATATTTAGTTTAAACAAACAAAATCTGATAAACTTGTTCTGAACACGCTCCAAGGCTAAGCAGCTATTCATGTAAAATGGTGACCAAATCATTGAACCATAATCAAGCAGTGATACAACAAGTGAAATATAAACTCTTTTACAGGTCTCCAAGGAGAACTCTTTGCACTTGCGAAGTACAAAGCCAAGAACCCTGGATGACTTCATGATGATATTATGAATGTGTGTATTAAAAGTTAATTGTTCATCAAACCATATCCCAAGGTCCTTAACTGTGCTGCAGTATTGAATATCATGGCCATGAACAGCATAAGCTGACTCAATCCTCTTCTTTCCCTTGCAGAAACTTATAAGATTACACTTTGTAATATTTAAAAATAAATTGTTATTAATACACCACTCATTTAATTTATTTAAGTCTTGCTGCATCCTAGCCTGGTCTAGAGTGGATGAAATTTGTCTATAAAATTTCACATCATCAGCAAACATCAAAAAGTTACTATTTTCAAAACAGGTGGCAATATCATTCACAAAGATATTAAATAGCAATGGAGGACAGTGTCCACCCTGTAGAACCCCAGAGCAGACATCAATATTACCCGACCTTGCATTACCTATGCGAACCTGCTGGGTCCTTCCAGATAAGAAATCAGCAAACCATGCCACTAACCTCTCAGAGAATCCAAACACTGCCAGCTTTCTTAGCAATATGCTGTGATTAACTCTGTCGAAAGCCTTGGAGAAGTCAGCGTAGATGACATCCACCTGACACCCTTTCCCCAAGGCACTCAATAAACCCTGCTGAAATATCAGCAAATTTGTCAATGTTGATTTTCCAGACGTAAACCCATGTTGCTCCCCAACCAATAACTCCTTACAATGAAAATACAGCTGATCATAAATAAGACTATCCAAAAGCTTTGGGATTGCAGATTGTATGCTTACGCTTCTATAATTCTCAATTTCACAATTACCAGCTTTGAATATTGGTACCACAAAACTGTGCTTCCAGGGAGTTGGAAAAACTGCTGTATCTAAAGATCTTTTAAATATAATGAAAAGGGGGTAGGAAAGAGTACATACACATTTTGACAAAAAATAATTGGGGGACACCATCAGGACCAGAACTTAGCTTGGGCTTTAACTTGAAAATTTTATCAAACATTAATTCAAGTGACAGATTTATATTCGGAATGGTTGCATCATTTACCCCAGTCTGATCATGAGCATAAAGATTATTCGGGTTATTGTGATCATATACAGTTGAAAAAAATTGAGCAAAACCCTCAGCAATCTCTTCACATCCTAAAAATTCATCAAATTAGGTATTTTATTTATGACTCTGTCATTGTTCAAATTATACCAAAAACTTTTAGGGTCAGTATAAAGCTGCTGATCTAACTTTAAAAGGTGATTTTGATAACAAATATCACTCAGTATTTTACATCTTGCCCTAAGATTAGAAAAATTTAAATAGTAGCGTGATTACTGCTCCTATAACTCTTATGAGCCCCCTTCTTCAACACAACCAATGATCTCAATTCAGCCGAAAACCATGAAGGAAACTGAGATATCTTATATCTTTTTAAAGGAGCAAACAGTGCTATGGTCATTTCCAAAATATGATAAAATTGAGAGAATTGAGAGACCATGAAATCGATATCATTTGAGACCAATAAAGCATCCCAGTTTATTGCACCCATATAATTATTAATACCATAATAATCAGCCATTTTAAAATCATAATAAAAATCAACATAGTTTATGCTATCTCTGCCTGCACTAGGAGGAACTATTGAAAAACAATATGCTTTATGATGTAAGGATTCATTAAAAAGATAATCAGCCTCTTTAACTAAAAGATCAGATTTATTAGAGAAGATCAGATCCCAAAGGCTAGCCTATTATTAGGAACTGTTATTTGTTGATAAAAATTCAGGTACGAGCTACATTGACCTAAAATCAGCCCTACTGAATTCAAAGGGCATGAAACAACTACCCCTGAGTCAACATTCCTCCAGCTGGCTTCGGGTACATTAAAATCACCAAAGATGTAAAAATCACAGCCCGAATACTCCTGCCTGAGCATGTCAACTGAGTGGCAGTGCCCCTCGTACAATCTTACCTCAGAATTTGGTGGAATATATACCCCACCAAGAACAAAGTTACTATCACCTAATTTACACAGTAAAATAGTTGTTCAACAGAATTATATGCTAGCTTAAGCTTTCTAACACTGACAAAGTCTCTTACGTAAATTAAAATTCCTGCTCCACGACTCTTATTACTGGTAATGCTAGACCGGTCACATCGAAACAGATTGAATGACTTCACTCCCAACTCGGCATCAGAATACTCTTCCGAGAGCTAACTTTCTACAAAAACCAAAACATCATATCCCGAACATAAAATTGCCTTGCGAAGATCATTAATCCTAGTTCTTATTCCACCAACATTATAACAAAAAATTTGTAATGGGGTCAGTTTCTGTTTTTTGCACCTGCACTATTTCCAGCTCCAGAATCAGCAATATAGGGCACATTATTTCTAAATTTCAGACCAATGTTCATCTCATCTGCCTCTTTCCTCCTATTCAATTCAGTTACAACATTTTTAATACATTCTCTCTGCTTGGGGGTTAAATCATTTTTAATTTTACAAGTATGACCATTAGTCATCCTATTACTGATAAAAGTACTTCCTTAGCAGTTTTACAATCTGTAAAAACCACCTTAAGTGGTCTAGTAACGTTTTCTCTCTTCTTACCCAAACGAATAACTTTGAGCATCTTCTGAGAGGCAGGTTCCTTATTTAACACCTTCAAAAAATCATTCATCTTTTGCTGGTCATCCTGAACTCTATCCTGGATTCTTTCCAAGTTGGATTCGGGCATATTGTAGACTATAATATTGCTGGCTCTCAGGGTAAGCTCGTTGACCTCAGTAAGAATTATATCCATGCTTGTATGATGTGAAGACTCGATCGTATTGGGCTGATGCTCCGTGATAGAAGTTTTCATAGAGGCAATTTCTGTTTCCAGTTCATCGAAAGGACTCTGGAAGGATGTTTTTATACTTTTCACATCTAAACAGAGGGTTCTTATGCTCTCCATGAGAACTGTAACATTCTTGGTCTCAGCCTTTACAACTTCCAATTGTTGCTCCAATGACGTAACACGATCCTCAACTTCAAACAACTTCTTTAGTTTAGGGGCACATACTTTACATATATATGGTATAGAGCGGCTCACAGCAGCAATAGCATGAACTTCACTAAAACCTATGTTAGCACACTTTTTACACCTTATAACTTTGCACCAGTCGCACGGAAAACCAAACACATCTCCAGGGTTTCTTGGTGGATCCTTAAAAGTGCAAGGAACTGAACAGTCAGAACATTGTCCAGACTAGTAACAACTGGTACTGGAAACAACAAAATAGCTCAGAAAGCCCCAAAAACAATCCTTGTTTACATAGTAGTAGAAATAGCTATAAGCAAGAGCCAATTTCACTCACAGGCACCAAAAACGGTCTCATTAATACATTATGCTCAAAATATAAGCAAAAGTAGAGTTTTCCATAAAAAAAAAATCAATTAAATTTTCTTTGGAGAATCCAAACAAACACGTGTTTTTGAGGTTAGGTTCACGTCTTTCTGTTTAGATCTTCGATGCTCATTGGATCAGGGTCTTTCAGGTTTTTATCTATTGTTTTTCGATATTCCTCAGCGTCATCTATATTAGTCCATTTTCTGTTATTTTTTTTATGTATAAGTTTCTGCGTTCGGCTCTTAAGTTTAATGACACCGTGGTTCTCACCATTCTGTGGTCGCTCCCTACTGACAAGCTGTTTAGCACCGTTACACCGCGTTTTTGGTCCGTAATAACAAAATCGATCTCATTTTTAGTCCTACGATCTGGACTAGCCCACGTCCACTTTCGATGGTCCGCCTTTTTAAAAAATGTGTTCATGGCTGCCAGTTGATGGTGGAGCAAAAACTGTTGCCGGAGATTTCCTCGTTCGTTCCTTTCCCCAACCCAAGTTTGGCATTGAAGTCTACGAGCAGCATGGTAAAGTACGTTGGAGGACTTGACATTGCTTGAGTAAGATCCTCCTAGAAGTCTTCAATATATTTGTCTGAACTTTGGGATGGGGGTGCATAGGCTTGGATAATCTTGATGTTGTATCGTTCATTTAGTTTCAATATTACATAGCAAACTCTGGGGCTTACACTGCTGATCTCAAGTATATTGTGTACATGTCGCCTATTTATCAGAAGTCCGACTCCTCCCACAGAGTTGTTTTCTTCACACTTGTGGAAGTACATATTTCCTGACTTCAGTAGAATTTGTTGCACACTTTAGTAAAAAACACTCAAAAAGTTTTCGCCCTCAAGTTTCTTCTTCCAAACTATCTCCCAATGATTTAAATGTTTTCTATTGTTCTATGGCAGAAACTATTTCAACTCATCTCGACACTCGAATCAATCCTTTGGACTACTTAAGGGGTGAGGTTGTCTCTAGTTCCATCTTCTTGACACCAGAGTTATTCTGATTATGATGGCATATCCATTAAACTTTTAACCATGGCGGCCTCCTTATGCAGATGCAATAAGTCATTCTTTTAGCCAGGATGAGTTTTCTAACATCCTTAAACACTCCCCAGCAAATTTCCGCTTAATTTCTATTCCACCTACACTTGGTAAGCTAATTAAAAACGTGGTCAAGAACCGAGTTCTTTCATTCCAAAATCTAAATAAAGCTCTCTTCAATTACCAATAATTTGGCTTCCGGTGTGGCAGGGGAACATCTGATGCTATATTCTCTCTTCTTGAAGCCATTTAGTTGAGTACAAAAGAGAATCACCTTTCGCCAGCGGTCTTTTGCGACTTGTCTAGGGCATCTGACTGTGTTGATCATTATGTATTAGCTCTAGTGTGCCTCTAAAATGGTTTTAGTCCTAGTTGTGCGATCGTCAACAGGTAGTATCGTATGCAGGTAGGTTTTCCGACAAATTAACCAACAACTGTAGTGTGCCTCAGGGCCCGTCCTTGGCCCACTCCTGTCCCTGACCTATATTAAAGATCTTACCTCTCTCGGGATTGGAGGTAGTATTAGGCTTTTTGCTGATGAAACATCCCTGATTTTTGCTCCTTGGAAATAGGGTAATACAATTTAGAAAGATATCCTGTAAAAAAAGGTTGAAAAATTTTGAATGCATAGATTAGTTATTATTTGGACTGCACCAAAATAAACATCAAGATTATAAATAATTTATTTATTTTAAAAATTTAAACTTACCTTACACCAACTCTTTTAGGACAATTAATCCTAAGTCAAATCAATTTGAGGTTATGGCTACGCTCTTAATCTAAGAAGAAGATTCTCTTGTAAGGAATCTCATCGATATTACAAGACCTAATATTACAAAAAGCGAAGTCATCCACGCAATAAAAATTCTGAAAAACAGAAAAGCCACAGGATCAGATAAAGTACATGCAGAGGTGCTCAACATTATCGCAAACCAAGAAAGCAAAGGCCTAGAGCTTATAATTGATCTATTCAACACCATCTACAGTGCAGGAAAAATCCCTTCGAATGGATCAAGTCTCCTTCGTGGCGATTCCAAAAAAGCGAAAATCCTCTCAGTGTGATGACTACCGCATGATTAGTCTGATGTTCCACGTCCTCAAAGTATTCCTAAGAATAATCCATACACGGATTTATAAGAAATGGCGAAGAACAAATTTAATAAGTGACACTCAATTCGGATTTCAGAGAGAGTGGACTCGGCACTCGAGAAGCTCTCTTTTCCCTGAACGTGCTAACACAAAGATGTAGGGACATGAACATAGATGTATACGCTTGTTTCATTGACTATGGTAAATCATTTGATTGCGTCAGGCATCAGAAGATGCTAGGGATATTATCACCAACCGGGATTGACAAGAGAGACATTACAATCATAGCCCAGCTCTACTGGAACCAAACTGCGGAGGTGAGAGTAGACAGGGGGACTTCGGGTGTCATGTCAATAAGGAAAGGAGTACGGGACGGGTGCATTTTGTCTCCGCTCGTGTTTAACATTTACTCGGAAGCCATTTTCAGAGAGGCTCTATTGGAAGATATGGGAGGTATTAAAGTGAATGGAGTCCGCATCACTAATATAAGATACGCAGATGACACCGTGGTCCTAGCCGATAACCAATCAGATTTGCAAGAAATGATGGACCAGATTACACCACACAGTGAACGATTCGGACTACACATGAACATTTCCAAGACCATATTGATCGTTTTCTCCAAGGCACATATCACCGAAACGCTTTTGATAAATGGCATAAATATCGAACATGTATCATCGTTCAAATATCTTGGCGGCACCATAATCAACTCGCTGTGCGACCCGAAGCGGGAGATACGTTCTAGAATTGAGCAAGCCAGGAAAATTTTCACCAGAATGAAGCAGTTTTTCACCAGTCTGGATTTGAGCTTGGAGTTTAGAATGCGCATGGTCAGGTGCTATATCTTCCGTGTAATACTGTACGGTTGTGAAGGCTGGGCTCTCGATCCGATAACTGAGAGAAGGATCGAGGCTTTTGAGATGTATGTATATCGCCGCATGCTTCGTATCTCATGGATTCACCGAATTACAAACGAAGAGGTATTAAGACGAATGAAAAAGTCAAAAGAGTTATTAACCATCATTAAAGAGAGAAAAACAAGATACATAGGCCATATTATGAGAGGCGAAAAATACGAATTACTGAGGCTGATAAATGAAGAAAAGATTCTTGGAAGAAGATCTGTTGGAAGACGTCAGAACTCCTGGTTGAAGGACCTTAGAAGATGGTTCGGGTGCACTTCGACTGAGATATTTAGAGCTGCTGTATCCAGGAAAATGTTAGCCATATGGATCGCCAACCTTCGTGAGGAGAGGGTGTGATAAGAAGAAGATAAGTTAAATGATTATTAACCAAACCTAGCCTAAATCAATCCCGTGGCAGCGACAATATCAGTAGACCAGTAGTTCTCAATAATACCAAATGAACAAAACAAGCTCTGAGGTAAATATGCACATACATACCTATACAGCCATTAAATATCTATAGGTAAACGAGCTGAGCTCAAGTCGATTCCGATATCAAGGCGACAAATTAAATTTTGTAAATTTCAGTTATAGGAAATAAATTACTACCATGAGCTTTACAGCCAAATACACTAAAAATGCAACTATTCGGACACTAGCCAATTGAATTCTCTAACTAATTAAAGATAAAATTAAGTATCTTCTTTAAAGGTAAGCTCAATAAGCAAGATAGCTAGATCAATAAATGAAACGAGAATATAAACTATAGACGTCAAACGGCCTACAGTTGTTTAATTATAAATTCATTAATTAATATGATATAACGATATCCTATATACGGTAATTAAGGCAAATGACCGCCCGTCATTTGATTATATATTTATTAATTAAAATGATACATAACGGTAAGAAATACACGGCAAACTACCTACAGTCGCCTAGTTATATTATCATTAATTAAAATACTATATCAGGGTAAGAAATATGCGATAATTAAGACAAATGACCTACAATCATTTGATTATATATATACGGTAAGCTATATATGGTAATAATAAATTAAAACCATTTAACTTCATTCTGGTCGAGTTGTAGACACTGGCGGTCCCTGGAAGGACGTCTCCAACATGTGGTTGACTCACCCTGACAAAAAAAAGGCCTCGGTACGGCTAACTGATGGCGAGATTAGCTAGGTCAGCGTGAAATTACATTTCACAGGAGAAATTCTATATCATAGAAGGAATTCTGTCCCACAGAAGGACCCTAGTTAAATGATAAATAACTTTAGCCATCTTAAATAGAAACACTCGTGTCGAACGCACCTTAAAAAAAGGGGTTGCCACACTAGTTCATCACACAACGTTCATAGACGATATGGCTGATAATTTTAGAAAATATACATTCTACTTAATTTGTTTAATACTGCAACGACACAATCAGGCGGTAGTGAGACCTGAGAGTTAAAAATTGCAATGATAAATTTCGGTACGAAAAAGGGCCAGCTCGCCTTGAGTGTTCAGGCAAGAAGGGATATCAATTTTTTCAAAAAAGAATATATATATATAT
>MU183263.1:141952-170081 GCA_016904865.1 Pissodes strobi | reverse complement strand
TCGCCTTGAGTGTTCAGGCGAGAAGGGCTATCAATTTCCTCAAAAAAAATATATACCTTTTCTGTCAAGTGATGCTCTAAACGGATATACCTGTCGAGCAGATTGATACTCCGGAAGTAAGGTCGCGAGAAGTAAGGTAGCGAGAGCATCGATAACACAAATCGACCAGTAAAAAGAGAAAATCGCAATACTGTCTACACCGACTTTACCCGAATGAGCGTCACATATCTGAGCGTGACAGCTCAGTGTATAGAATTTTTCTTTTCAATAAATACTTTCTCCTGTTTAATTGAATTGTTCTCGATGCTTTCCGATAAAATAATGGGTTATGAACTAAACTGTAACGAAACCGTTTATCGTTATTTGAACGAGCCGCTTGTAATGTTAAGCGTCCTAAATCTATGTTTATTAAACAGGCAAAGGGGGTTTTTGGCTTATGGGTTGAATCCCTTCGGCTCACATATCATTAAATTCTCTGAAATCGTATATGCAAATCCGTAGCGTGACGCTAAATCAACGAGACGAGCGAGCGTAAATCGAACATTGTGGGAGTGGAGTGCAAAGAGCAGAAAATCCTATGAATAATTATAATTAATTTTGAAATAATCAGAAGTTATAAAAGAAATGTAATTTGTAAATGGATAAATAAATTAGAAGTGAAATTGGGAGAATTAACACATTACTTATAAACTATTTGAAACATATTTGTTCTGCTTGTCTTAACTGATAGCTATGATGATTAAAATTAAAACACTTATTTTTTTAGCAACACATTTTTAAAATCCAACTAAGAAGGCCTCTAGGCTGTTTATTTGTAAAATATTTTTTAATCAGATTGATTTGGTTACCTTGAAACGATTTGCCTCGCCACAGTGTGGTACCATATCTACTATCTGGATATCATTTGTATTTGAAAAATCGACCAACCCAAACTAACCCAGATATCTTTTAGGATAGCGAAGAATTGAAGCAGTTGGTTTGGTTCAGTAAGAATAAAACTGCCATAATTATATGCTAATACAAGTTGTTGTGGCTAACTTAGGACGATCTAGACCAATATACCTTAGTCCAAAAGTTGATAGTTTCAAAACTTTTTTTTGTAAATTATTCATCTTAATAATAGCATGATACTTAGGACTTTTCTTGGATGGAAAATTGAGTTTTGATGAACATTTCAGCGGGCGCCACCAGCAGCATTTAATTAAATTATACCTATTTTGCAAGTGATAATTAATTAATATTCTGTCACTGAAACAATTAGTAGATAATGCCTACCATGCTCTAGTTTATTGCCCCATAGAATATATGGCTTTTTGCTGTTAACTTGCATACTTTCTTGGAAGCAGCTGTTTAGCTTGGGTTAGTTCAATGCCAGATTAATATTATGGATTTCAAGTACTTTTTGTGTTCTATATTTTCAAATTACTGGCCACAACTTCGAAGATTAAAGTAAAATTTGACCTCGAAACTTCCCATAAAATCGGCAGAAGCACCTGTTATAGCTTTAATACGTCCAAATTCTCCGATGCTGGCTTATTTTTCCTTCCTCAAATCCTTTTAAATGAGAATTTAGGCAATTAATTCTAATAGACCTCTGCGCTAGAAATGAAATGAGGATCAACAACACGTACTTCCTACATAAAGACCAGCACAAATACACTTTCAATAACAATCGAGGCCAGCGATTGATGATAGACTTCATACTCACAAATCGAGTGATAACACTCTCACAAGTACTCGACATCAGAGCCCTAACATCGGCTAACCTGGGGACTGATCGCAATCTTGTTTTATGCAAGATACTACTAAAACGTCCACAACAAAAGAGAAAACCTCCACAGTTCATCGAAAAGTACAATATGGAGTCGCTAACAATGGAGATCACAAAACTCCTATATGAGAACAGGATTACTAACAAATTAATAGAGATAGATTTAAAACCAGAATGGGGAGTAGAAGAGAGCTGGCAAAATATTGATAAATGCATCAACAAAGCAGCGGAGGAAGCGATTGGAAAGCGTAAAATTAATATGAACGCGACAAACCACACTAAACCGTGGTTTTGTCAAGAGGTAAAAGAACTCTCTGAATTAAAACGGAAATGCTACCTAACATACAAAAGTGCACCGTCAGAAGAAACTCACGCAGAATATGTTCAAGTAAGAAACAGAGTAAACGCAAGAATAAAATCAATCAAAAGAGAACATTGGGCTAAATTTACCAGCGACATGGACTATGACCTGTATGGCGCTCAAAGTAAAGTATGGAAAATGCTTCGGAACAGAAAAAAACAAGTTAACGAGTTCGTGCAGACCAAAGGAGTGCCAATAGAGACATGGCAACAGCATTTTAAAGAGCTTTACGATGCTGAAGAAACGCTGAATATAAACGAATACGAAACAGATATAAGTGGTACAGTCACTGACGAAGAGATAGAAGCAAAACTCAAGAAATTAAAAAAGAGAAAATCACCCGGGCCGGACGGCATCCCCAACGAGCTTTGAAAATATGGAGGTCCTGAACTTGCAAGGAAACTATCGCAACTATTTAACAAAATCTTAAACGAAACGGAAACACCAGATGAATGGCATAACAGCATCACTATACCCATATTTAAGAAAGGACTAAAAACCTGCCCACAAAACTATAGAGGAATAACCCACTTAAATACAGCAATGAAATTATTCACGAGTATTCTCAAGGACAAACTGGAAACGAAAATTAAGAATGCTGAAGAACAACAGGGCTTCACAAAGGGACGGTCAATAACAGACGCAGTATTCATAATAAAACAAATAAAAGAAAAGGCTATAGAGTACAGTATGTCAGCGTCATCATCATCATCACATTTATTTACACAATTTACAGAGATTTATACACTTATAAAACTACTATACATGACCTAAAGCTAGCTATGTATATATGTACATGAGAGGGCGACGTGCACTTAACTAAATGCTACTGAAGCCTCCCAGCACACATTACCAAACTCTGTGGACCGATATTATATCCAGATCATGTTTTAAGCAGTTTATAGTGGAACTTCGCTAATCAGTTCACTGGTTACTTGGGCGCGCTTGGTGCCCTTCAAGAGTATTTAAGTTATTCATTATCAACGACTGGCAATGGAAGCTGGTGACTTGTTTTCAAGGGAGAAAGGTGAGGGAAGGTTGACATGGGGAAAAGCAGTTTGAAAAACCCCATTGCTCGTTTCTTTGGCTTGAACATGCAACACACAAGACATACAAGACATACACACAGTATATAGGTGGAAGACTAAATGAATAGTCTTAATGCGGTGAGAACTGCAACTGCATATCAGAATGCACTCGGTTATATGTAACCGCACTTTGCCTGCCGGAACAGGGAGGCAGGAAGCAGCATGAACGTAGCGATATAAGTGTTTTCGCGACGTTGGATCAAGCCTTATATAAGCGTTGTAGGTACCTTAGCAAGCCCCACCCACCTCGCTTCTCGGAGGAGTGGAGGGGCCCGCTTTGGGATATACTCGATGGATGGGACGGTGGAAACTTCTGTGCTCCCAATACTTTCGTTTTATCGAAATGCATTTAGGGCACAGAAAGGGGTGACTTTGACAGGATATTTTAGGGATGCAGGATGGGAATAGATCCATCACTATGGCGGTCTAGGTTCCAGATAGAAAATTGTTGTTCTTTTGTGTATCTGGCCGTGTTTGGGTCCACCCTGCAGATTATATCTCAAGTCTGCGATGTTGGCGGTTCTCGGCGAGCCGCGTATGCTATAACCGAAGAACTTGCACGCCATTTTGTCGACGTATTCTCTGACATATTCAATTTGAGCCATTGCATGCAAGTCCCGGATCCTAGCATACGGACCCGCCGAGAAGGCCGCTCTTAAGTAGCTATTTTGCATAACTTGCACTTTTTTAAAGTTTGTAATCCGCGATAGAGCTCCAAACCGGCGCTCCATATAGCAGGATTGGCCTAGTGATGGATCTATATAGCATGATCTTGTTTCGGGGATTCAAAAAGGAGCCACTCCTGACAAGCGGCTTCAACTTGTCAGCAATCATATGGTTTTTATTTTGAATATGAGCGATGTGCCTGTGAAAGTTGAGCCGCTTGTCAAGGTGGATTCCTAGATATTTTATATCGGATTTAGGAGGGAAGGAGGTGTTATTTATTGTCATTGGCACTACTTCTGTGTTGCGATATTTTCTGGTAAACACGGCTAATTCAGTATTTGAGGCGTTTAGCCGTATTTTCCATGTATTGAAATATGTTAGTATGCGCTCCATATGGGCGCTAAGGTTATCAGCTGCTTCCTGCTGGGAATAGACGGCAGTGTCGTCGGCATATAGTGCCAAGGAGGTATCAGGATGTGACGGGAGATCTGCTATGAAGTAACTAAAAAGTTGCGGAGATAGCACTGTTCCTTGGGGAACCCCTGCCCTGATTTGCTTCATAACTGAGAAGGTCCCATTTATGCGCACTGAGAAGGTGCGTCCGGTCAGGTATGACGCAATCAGTGCTGCAATATGGAGCGGGAATTGATGCTCTATAAAGAGCTTATGCAGCAGGCCGTTGTGCCACACCCGGTCAAAAGCTCTCTCGATGTCCAGTAACAGTAGAGCGGTGCAATGCCCCATATTGAACCCCTTATATATATCTTGCACGATTTTCGCAGCGAGCATATTAGTACTATGCCCGCTGCGAAAGCCGAACTGCTCCTGTGGCAGTATATGAAGGTCCGAGGCCACTCCACTGATCCTGGACAGCAAGAGCTTCTCAGTGAGCTTGCTCAGTGTGTTCAGTAATGAAATGGGTCTATACGAAGTTGTCAGTTTCGGATCTTTTCCGGGTTTTGGGAACAGTACTACATGCGCAACCTTCCAGGGACTAGGGAAGTGTTGCAAGCGAAGGACGGCGTTCACAATATGCATGTAGTGTATAAGGGATTTTTTAGGAAGGTTCTTAAGGATGAGGTAAGGGATTTGATCTGGTCCCGGAGCCTTATTCTTTGGCAGATGGCAGATAGCCCTACGTATCTCTGACGGGCTCACAAGAAGTTTATCCATCACAGAGGGCGGTATAGGGAATGCCTTACCTGCGTTTGACAGAGTTCGTTTGGGAGACATTCTACATATATTAATAGAAAATATGGCACCGGCGAACATAACAAATATAATCCATAACCTAAATAACAGTAACGTAACAAAGGTTAAAGCAGGAGATCAATTCACTGAAAACATCCCAACACCGGGAGGAATTAGACAGGGTGACAGCCTAAGTCCCTTTTTGTTTAATCTTCTCATGGATAAAATTATAAATAAAGTAACAGATCTTAACCTCGGATACAGATTAGGCAACAAAAGAATTGGTATGATGTGTTACGCCGATGATGCAGCAATTATTGCCAAATCAGAAAACGACCTACAGAGACAACTCTTCCAGTTCTTCCAAGTAAGCCGCCAACTCAATATGAACATTTGTATCAACAAAACCAAATGTATGACAATCGCGAAAGATCCGCTCAGATGTAAGCTAGTGGTGGAGGACAATCCCATAGAACAGGTGATGCAATTCAGATATCTGGACATAGACATATCAAGCACCCACGACCCAGTTAAAGACCTGAGGAGCCAGATTAACAAAGCATCCGCACTATCAGGATGCCTACGAGATATAGTCTGGTCAAACCCGCGCAAAGATAGCAAAATTAGAATCTACAAGACTTGTATCAGACCGATCATGACGTACGGTACAGAAGTCCGCGAAGACATCAACAAGACGAAACACATGCTAAGGGTGGCCGAAATGAAAACACTGAGAACGATAGTGGGGAAAACAAGAAGAGACAGAGTAAGAAACACAGATATCAGAGAACAATGCGAAATACAAGATATTGTGAGATGGGGAAGACAACGTAAGAGGCAGCGGTACAACCATGTAAGACGGATGGACGAGAACAGACTTCCGAAACTAGTCCTAGAAAACAACCTGCCCGGCTCAAGATCTCCCGGGAGGCCACCTAAAAGATGGAGAGATAGTTGGCAATCTACCTCTCAGGAAAAGATGCAGAGGCAGCTTCAGAATTAACAGATCGACAGATCTCCAAGAAGTAGAAGAATAAGAAGAATTCTACTTACCACAAACAATGTAAACCTCGATATGCTAAAGGTAAAAATCTTGCCTGGATATTTGCCATGAAATGTGACACTATTTGTTAATTGCTCGACAAGCGGTCCATACGCAGCGGTTTCAACAATAATTAAAGGCGTGGGTCTATGATTTGACAGTTAGGTGAAGGCGCCACTATTTTTGCACATTGAAATCAGAGCAGTAAAATTTAGAAACATACCTTAGATAAGCATATCGTCAAAATTGACGTTAGCTTAACAAAATAAACAGCTGGGTTCTAATTAAACTGTTTCTTTCAAAACTTACTAACAACTCTCACATATACCCCAAAGACCCTTAATTCTATCTCGAATTAATTTGAGGTTATTGTATCGCCCATAAACCAATGAGAAGATTCTCTATAATGTATTTCATCTAGATTATCAGAGTATTAAATCAAAGCAAAAAAAGATACTAAGTTTTAATATATGTCCTATAACATTAATATTTCCCAATTCATATCTTGAAATAATTCCAACCAAACTAACTTTATTCTAAATCAATCCTATGGCAGCGCTAATATCATTAGACCAATAAACAGTTACTAAAAATATACTAAATCAATAAGATAACCTGTAAAGTAAATATGTATATAATTATATAATCAGCAAGTATCTACGGGTGAAAACAAAGTGAGCACAGTTCGATACCGGTATCAAGGCGAAAAATTAAAGTTTTGACTATAAGCCTCATGATAGTAATTTGTTTAACATAACTGCAATTTGCAACTTTAATTTTTCGCCTGTAATTGTACAGTAATAATAAATCAATTAATTATCATAACATTCTTTTCTTCTTGAGGTGCCTTATCCACTCAGTGAATGTTGGCGACAATTCTGGCATATTCTTTTCGATCTTGGGCGGCTCTGGAAAGTGAATGGGCGTCGAAGTTTGTCGATTTTCTTATGTTCTTCAGTCACGAAAATCTCTTTCTCCCGATGCCTCTCTTTCCCTCAATCTTTCCTTCCATAATTAGCTTTAGGAATTGGTACTTGGAATTTCGAATATATGCCCTAAGTATGCACTTTTCTTTCTTTTCACTATTTGTAGCAATCTCTTCCTCTTTCCATTCTATCTATGACTTCATTGTTCGTCACGCGATTCGTCCATGGAATCTTTAGCATCCTTCTGAAAACCCACGTCTCAAAGGCTCCCAGTCGGTTCTTGGCATTGGCCATTATTGTCCATGTCTCCACTTCATACAGTAACACAGAGTAAATGTAACATTTCACAAAGCGGTACCGTGATTTCAAATTGAGGCTGTTGTTGCTTGTGAAGAATTCTCATGTTCATGAATGCCACTCTGGCTTGCTCGATTCTGCTATGTATCTCCACGTCTGGGTCTAGGTCTTCAGTTATCCAGAATCCTAGATATCTAAATTTCGTGACCTGTTGGATTTTCTTACCATTCACTGTGATGTTCAGGAGCACATTTGGTGTTCTGCTAACCATCATTACCCTCGTTTTATCCGTGTTAATCTGTAGACCGAGTCGTTCTCCTTCGGAAGATATACTGTCTATGAGGCGTTGTAATGCTTCCTGGCCATCTGCTATTATGACTGTGTCGTCAGCGTAACGTAGATTGTTGACCATCTGACCATTGATTTTGATGCTGTCATCTGTATATTTCAAGGCACTTTCGAAAATTGCTTCAGAATATAGGTTAGTTTGGATTAGGATAAGACGCAACTCTGTCTTACTCCCTTTTCTATCGGGAATTTCTGTGTAGTATCACTTCCCATCTTGACCGATGCGGTTTGATTTATGTATAGGTTCTTTATAAATCGTAAATCGTTCTTATCTACCATCCTATCTTGGAGCATCTTTATTAGGTTAGTATGTTTGATATAATCGAACGCCTTCTGGTAATCTATGAAGCACATGAAAACCTCATTGCGCTGGTCTCTGCATTTCTGGAGTAATACGATAAGGCTGAAGAGTGCTTCAAGTGTACCGAAGCCTTGACGGAACTCAAAGTGGGTAGGGCCAATATCTCATTCGCACCTATTGTAAATTCTCGTATGAATTATCTTTAGGAACATGTTTAGGACTTGACTCAGTAAGCTGATCATTCGGAACTTATCACAGTGGTTTGCGTTTGATGTTTTGGAGATCGGTACAAAAATTGACTGGAGCCAGTCCTGTGGTATCTCGTGTTGAATATTTCTACCAGTGAGTCTATATTCTCATTATTTAGCAGTTTTATTATCTCTACATATACGACGTCTGGCCATGCTGCTTTTCCTTGCTTGCTTTATTTAATTGCCTTGAGGACTTCTGATTTCAGTATTTTAGGGGAGGGTTCACCTTCATAATTATCTGTCAAATCTCTTATAGTATTCTCCGCATATAGTTGTTGCGTGTAGTTCTTTCAATGATGAAAGAGTTCCTTGGGGTCAGAGATGATTCTATTGTCCTCGACTATGTTGTTCAGATTGCAAGGCTTTGTTCGACCTGTAACTTCTTTCACTAATTTATCTGTGTTAAAATGATCATGTTTCTCTTCCAGTTCTTCTGTGCACCGTTCCTGTAACCATTGTTCCTTAGCTTTACGGATCTCTTTCCGAATTTCTTTATTGATCTTCCTGTACTCCAACTCGTCCTTGTTCTCGAAGGACCTACGCTTATCCATAAGTGTCAATATATCCTCTGTCATCCATTTCTTTTTTTTGTTCCTTGCTGGACCAATTTCGTTGTTCGTGTTCCAGGTATCGTCTACGCTAGACGGGCCCTGATTTCGGGAAATGGTTCCGGCGATTGCCTCATTCAGCTTTTCTTTGATTCTCATCCGTACTTCAGGTTTCTTTAAGTTTTTGATATCGATTTTCTTACTAGGTCTTCGCTCTATCTTTTTTAATTTTATTTTAAGTTTACCCACTACAGGGTTGTGATCTGACTCTGTGTCGGTCCCTGGGTAGGTTCTTACTCTGTGCAGTCCATTCCTGTATCTCGACACGTCCTTGTTCAACCTTGGCGTCCCCCATGCTTATGAGTCATCCGTTTTTCTTAACTAATTCCATTAGTTCTTTTATTTCTTTAAACAGTTGCTTTACCTCATTATCGGTTTTGTCCAGGGTCGGTGCGTAGATTTGGATTATGTTAAGATCAACCGGTTCTGCTTGAACTTGTAGTAGCGCTGTTCTATCAAAGAGCGCCACAAAGTTCTTTACTGCTTTGTTGGTCTGTCCTTTGACCAGGAAGCCCATTCCATTATAATAATGTGGGAGGTTATTTCCCTAGTGTCGCCTTTTCTGTAGTACGTTTACCATTTCCAGGCCACCTGATCCTGACTGAGCCCTATAATGTCTATGTTACATTTTACTATTTCCTTAATCAAGTAGTCCATTCTGCCGGCGGCGCGGCGCTAGGCTTTTCACATTCCAAGTGCCAATTTTCAGTTTTGAGTTCGTTTCCACTTTCGGGTGGGTCTTAGCATTGTTTTACCTCGCGGGGATTCTTAGCACCCCTTGGCCATTCAAGGCCTGCCGCGGACTAGGGGCTGTTACTTTCTGTACCTATACCATCTTGTTTTTCTTGGGATGTACATGTGGGCCTTTAATATGGTGGATTCCCGTTGCCTTCCATATTCCTATGCCGTTGACTTGTTCCGTTCATCCGCCTTTTGGAGCGACTTCTCACCCCAAGGGCAAATGAGTGCCCTATCTCGCACTTGCTCTTCCACCCGAAGCTGTTGGTTAGTGAGAGGGAACTGCTTATACCGGCAGTTACTCGCTTGACAGAGCCTCGTTAGTTTTCTAGCAGGGTGCACCGTATACAGGTGACGTTGTCGTTTGGATGGAGCTTCACTCGCGCCATTCCTTTACTTCTCGACCTGGATCATAACATTGGCAAAATTAATTCTCTACTCGAGACAATATCAGATAGGATAATGAAGAACACAGGTATCTCTAAAGCAGTTATCATAAGAGATGATACATGATAATAGATAACCTACAGCTGATTATCGGTAAGTTCGATAAGCAAAGATAGTAAGTTCAGTAAACAAAAACGAGAAATAATGGTAATAGATACAATATAGAAAGCAAACGACCTACAGTCGTTTAAGAGTAAGTTCATTAATCAAAATGATAAATATCGCTAATAGTAACGATATATGTAAGCAGACAACCTACAGTCGTTTAACGGTAAATCCATTAAACCAGACATTAAATAACGATAATAGGTGACTAATTAAAAAAGGTAGATCCTACTTGTATCTAGACGATTAGCAGACATGGAATCCACCAGCGTTTTCTGCGAAGCTGGTCGTATTACCTCTATTGCCTCTATCCGTCTAAATGGAACCGGAAACTCTTTAACATAACCTCAATTTTCTCTCATTTCTCACTCTAGTACAGAAAACTGTTACGAAGCTTTTTTTGCAGCAGAGATCACGAGGTCTACGAAACTGAGATTGATTTATTGAAAGTAGCTATGCTTTGTTTGGTTGGCACGTAAGATTAAAGTACATTTTTCAAATTGAAAATGAACAGCTGTTACATCCATTCCACGTCCAGACAGTACAACAGCTTTTACCTCTCGACCTGGAATTGAGACTAGGCTTCTGTGGAATCATTAATTAATGAACGGAGAGCATCTGATCAAGATTGTAATAATTGATTTTTATTTTCTGATGGGTGTTGTTCTGCAAGAAGGATATAACAAATTTACATAATGAACGTGTTGAAGCTGACGAAAACCTGCATGCAACCATAGATTGTTGATCATCAACATGAGTTTAAAATTAGCTTATGTGCAGGAATCACTGCCCTGCCATCTTACCACCTAATTTCAATGGTTTAAAATACTTGGAATATCTAGTATATTTGCCAAATTTATTGGTTCATCTTCTAGTGGCTACCAGGCAAAATATGTTGTTCATGCACGACTGTATTCCCCCCCCCCCCTCCACCCCACACTTCACATTAAATGTTAGAGATCATTTAAGTGAGAATCCCCAAAATCGTTGGATCGGTAGAGGAAATTGGCCGCACCGCTCACCCGATTTAATGCTTATGGATTACCTTTTATGGGATCTCTTAAAGATGTGGTGTACTGTAGATCAATAAACATCGAAGAAAAATTATGTGCACGCATGCAAAATTCAGTAAACATTTTACGGTTCATTTTAGATATGATGGAAAGGGTGCAGTTCAATTTTCTGTGTAAAGTTAATCTTTGTTACCTAAAAATGAAGGTCATTCTGAACATTTACTAAGATGTAAATTAAAGGCTTTGCGAATGCCGCATAAACGTACTAAAAAAACACTTTGTAGTTCATGCCAAAAGCTGTTAATCCATAAAGATTCTTCTTCGAAATAGTCAAAGCCATCGTCAGAGTTATCTGAAAAGTAAGTAAAAGAAATGGTAGTGAGGAAATATTTTCAAGAAAGAAAAATTGATAAAATTGGCTTTGTTATAACAGTATAACTACATTGAAGAAAATATGAATTTGAAAGTGGGTAAAATAGATGTGTGAAGCAGGGGAGTGATTTAGGTAATAAGTATATTAAAATGAAAGAAAATAGGTTAGAGGTCCTTCACTTATTTGTCAAGTAGGGCACCAAGCAAACATATCCAGGACACAAGAGAACAAGATAAAGAGCAAACAGGTACATTGCATTCTAACTGTGAAAAAAAAATCGTTTAAAATTCTCAGTTCCAAAAATAACTTATTGTTTCTTTCATGAGAAATTTGAGCCCCAATGAGCTACATCTTCAACCAAAATTTCAAATTTCTAACTTAAAAAATAAGTCATTGGAGTCTGAAAAAATTATTTCATTGTCAATACTAAATATGTGACGCAATAAATTACAACATCCTCCCCTCTACATAACTAGCTAACTTTTTCATCTAAGCACACAAGTTTCTTCAGGTAACCTTGTTCGCTCAATTTCATTACGTAACCTATATATAAGTTTCTTCGAACTAATAACTTTACCACCCGTAGCAGCGAGTGAGAAATAGGCCATCGAATTATTGATCTCTAAAAGGCGGCATTAGAAAGATATTTTGCAATTCTAATTTTTATAGAGTTTACGACTTCTTCTATATGATAAAACTTGTCTATATTTTCAGACATCTCTGGAATATTGAAGCACATCTTTGTTAAAAGGAGTTGGTGTCGATCCCCATAAATTGCGTCCGCTACATTAAATTATTAGAGAATTCAGTATTTGACCAATAGTTACGGAATTCAGGAACACGATTAGAAGCTATAATAAGCGAGGCACGAATTTGCTATTATCATTAGTAACTGACCATGCACGTTTAGCATAACGTGCAATTTACGTGATAAGAACCCTTTCATTGCCCATCCTAAATTTGCCCAAGCCAGAACTCGTTAACATTTTGTATATCGTTTAATTATTACTAATTACAATTGTCTATAAACCTCTTTTTTTCAATGAATAAAAAGTAGCGCGAACCGAACCCTCAGTTTGTTGACTTTTCTGTCTGGATAAACGCTTTGAGCCATTGAATGTCCGAAACTTTGCGTCTAGACCTCTGTTTTGATGATGCATATTCTTAGGTTATTGCCTTGTTTTGTATGGTGCTCCGAACTTTCAAACTCTATAATGCAGATTTCAAATGATTTATTAGTTTCAGTTAACAGGAAGGATATTCGCTTTTCTTCTTATCCATATTTTATTTTAGCAAAGTAATATTTAATTGCCTGGCGATAGTGCAAAGATTTTTTTGGTAAGTCAGTATACATATTGTGTTTTAAATGTACTTGGCTCATACAGGTTCGAAGGGTCATTTAGAAGTATCGTTACAAATATAGACATTTCCATAATCCTGCCCTAGTTCTTACCACCTTCTAGTTCTACTTCAACTAGATCTCCGTAAGATTATAATGGCAATCAATTATTTAAAAGCAATTATAAGAGAGATATTAGTAATGCCAAGTCAGTCTCTTATATTCACTAAGTATCCAATAAATTGCAACCAGCATTAAGCGTTGGGTGTCAAATATATAACCTTTGTTGTTCATATTGTCAAAGAGGAATTTGGGCGCTTCCCAAATGCGGGCTGCTGAGTGTAATTATTGGCGGCGTTCCTCTTTGAGCTGTAGGTAGCGTAGATTAGATGGAATAACGACTCGCTCAATTCGAAACAAACTGTACGTATATTGGTCTCCAGATACAGGAAGGTATGTACTTAGAATGATAATTATGACTGAATACAATTTACCAGAATGGCGTAAAACGCATGACCATTCGCTGAGGACTGACTGGAATCGACCTATTTGGTTCTCTTGAAACAATTTAAGGTTCCCTCGAATTTACTTTTAGTTTCAATTGTTATGAGCGTTAATTCATTTAATTTATACTGGTATGATTTAATTAGGTTTCACTTTGATCTATGGTTCACTTTACTTTTTTAATTTACTTTTCACTGACGTAACTTTAGGGGAGGTTTGATCTTGGTTACCAGAGAAGGTTTTTGCCTTAATTAAAGGGGAACTACTTAACCAGATAAGTTATCGTTTACTCGATTTGCACGTTCTTTTATACTAAACTTTGTTGAGATTTTACTGATTGTTTTAAAAACATGTTTAGATAATACTCATAATATTGTTACGTTTTTTTCCGTGGGTTCTGCACGAAATTACAACTTTACTATTTTCAACTAATACTCTCTTTATTCTCTCCCACTGTATACAATTCAACGCAATAAACTACTTTTAGAACTTTACAACTAAGCTCTTTACAATTCAACACACTCAATCATTAACTAACTAACTTTCGGCTTAGGTCTGTTTCTTATATATAATCTCAAATCTATCACGGATATTCGGGAAGTATTCCGAGGCCACTTTATATGACTCGATCGAGATAATTCCAGCGTCCTGAATCTTCGCGGCCGGCCGGGCGATGACTCATACAGACAGAGAAGCGGCCCGCTCCAAGGCCAGTTCTATAGGGTAGCACAAAAACGTTCGGATGGTTGTTAATCATGACATTGCCTCCCTCTTAAACCTGATCGTCCCGATCAGATACTTCATGTCCGTGATATGGTTTCAGCCTGTCGAGGTGGACAACTTTCAGTTTGCTTCTGGGGCTACGCTGAATTCTATACACAACATCATTAATTCTTTTGATGACTGTATAGGGTCCTTCCCATACTGGCGTTAGCTTGGGAGATCTTCCTTTCTTCCTTTGCGGATTATATAACCAGACTTTATCGTTCATCTGAAATCCCATAGAATTAGCTTTGAGATCATATCCTGTCTTCATTCGGTCACTCGCTTTCTCCGTGTTCTCTCTGACTAATTCATGGATGTATAGTAACTTTTCCTTAAGGGAGTCCGCGTAGTCTTGAATTTCCATATCCTGATGTTGTCTGGCGTTCCGAATAATAGGTCACAGGGTAAACGGTGTTCTCTTCCAAATAAAACCATGGCTGGTGTTAGTCCTGTCGTGCCTACAAAAATAGTGGTATATGTTGGTCCCAATCTTTCTGATGTTCATCTACGACTTTTAACAAATGTTCTTCAATGGTCTTGTTAAACCACTCAACCAAGCCGTCTGATTGTGGATGTAAGGCTATAGTCCGTGTTTTATGGATGTTGAGTAAATGACAGACTTTCTGGAAAACCTTGGATTCGAAATTGCGTCCTTCATCTGAGTGCAGCTCTAACGGAACACCAAATCTGCTGAATAGGTTATTCACGAGAACCTCTGCTATGGTAACAGCTTCTTGATTGGGGATCGCAAATACTTCAGGCCATTTACTGAAGTAGTCAATTGCCACTAAAATATACTTGCTACCATTATTTGTTTCTGGAAAAGGGCCAGCTACGTCAATGACGATACCTTCAAATGGTAGGCCCACATTATACTGTTTCATTTTCCCCCTAGATCTTGTTTTGGGTCCTTGACTTGCGGCACAGGTTGAGCACTGCCGACGCCACGATTTCACATCCTGGCAGTAGTTGACCCAGTAAAATCTGTCGCGGATCTTGAGCACCAGACTTTCCATTACGAATTTCTTCCAGGACTTCCGATATCTTCTTCGTTGGCAGCACTAACTGTGTCTTCACCACTTTTCCATCGGCGCTTTCCCAGGCTCGTTTAAGAAGTCCATTTTCCACCACCAATTCCAATCCTTTAGTTGATATCTCTCTCCAGCTTGGTCTTGGTTGATGTTCCTCTTTAGCTTTTAGCAATAGTGCTATTTCACTATCCTCAAGCTGATCCTTTTTAAGTTGCTCTGTGGTCCACTGCTGATCAACTTCAAATTTCATTTGCGTAATCGGAGTAATTCCTTCTCGTTGATCTATCCTTTGGCAATGCTTACAATTATCCGCGCATCGTCTTCTGGATAAAACATCTGCATTATTATGCAATCTCAACGCTCTGTGCTTAACCTTAAAGTTATATTGTTGTAACTTTTCAAGCCACCTGGCTACCTGTTCTTCAGGCTGTTTCATATCCAAAAGCCATTTAAGTGCTGCATGATCAGTACTTATTAGAAATTCTCGCCCATATATATATTGGTGGAAATGCTCAACAGACCGTCCTATTGCCAAAAGCTCTTTTCGGGTTACACAGTAGTTACGTTCAGGTTTCGAAAGTGTTCGACTGTAGTATTCGATAACTCGTTCTTCCCCTGCTTGTACTTGCGATAAAACTGCTCCGATGCCGGTGTTGCTTGCATCTGTGTCCAATACAAATTTACCCTTTTGTTCCGGATATCCCAATATTGGACTAGAATATAGAGCCGCTTTTAATTTCCTGAACGCAAAATCGCAGTTATGATCCCAGTTGTAATTTGCTCGTTCTTCAGTGATCTTATGTAAAGGTGCAGCTATATTTGCAAATCCTTCAACACATCTTCTATAATAAGTACATAGTCCAAGGAAACTCCGCAGTTCATGTTTGTTGCGATAGAGGCCAGTCCTTGATTGCTGAAATCTTCCGTTGGTCGGTTTGGATACCTTGTGATGACACGACATGCCTGAGAAATTCAACTTTTTGTTGGAAAAGAAAACATTTCTTTGGATTCAGTAAGAGCTGAGCATTCTTGATTCTAGTAAAAACTTCATGCAAGTTTTGTAGGTGCTCTTCGAAAGTTTTTCCCATTACCATTATATCATCAAGATAGACCAGGCATGTCTTCCAAGTGAGGCCTCGTAGAACAACCTCCATAAGGCGCTCAAAATTAGCGGGGGCATTGCATAGTCAGAAGGGCATAACTTTAAACTGATATAATCCACTTCCGGCAGAAAAGGAAGTTTTTTCCTTATCTTGTTCGTCGATGCCTACTTGCCAGTAGCCGCTCTTTAAATCGAGTGTTGAAAACCAGTGAGAACCTGCTAGTGTCGTCAACGTGTCATCAATCCTGGGAAGTGGATAGCTGTCTTTCTTGGTGACGTCATTGAGCTTTCTATAGTCCACGCAGAATCTGGTAGTTCCATCTTTTTTGGTGACTAAGACAACAGGAGACGACCATGTGCTCGATGATTCCTCAATAATTTCATCGTCAAGCATCTTGTTGACTAATGTGGTAACCTCTTGCTGCTTCGTCACTGGTAGCCTCCGAGGATGCTGCCGTATGGGGTGAGCACTTCCAGTGTCGATTTTATGTTTTATAATGTTCGTTCTTCCAGTATTGCCATTTTTCTGTTCAAAGGCTGTACTCTGCTCTTTGATAAATTGTGTAGCTCTCTTCAGCTCTTCGGAAGACAGATGATGCCACGACTTCAGGACATGTTCTAGGACTTCTTTAGGTGATGTCCAGGGTGTTACTTCTGACTGCGTTTCGCAACTGGTTACCCACTGCACCGGCTCGCAGGTGGCTATCACATCTCCTTTATTGATTTTGATGGAATTGGATGAAATATTTGCTATCCTTATCGGTATTTCGCCGTCGGTTTTGACTAGTGCTTTGCCTACGAGGTGTTTGCAAGGCAAATCGTGGTGTTGGATAAGTCCGATGCAGCCTCCAAAATCCTTCTCCAATTTCCCAAAAATTATCTGCTCGGTATTTCCGCTTATTCTGATGGTACATGCCGCCACTACTTGAGTCGGTGTGCCATTGTCTGTTTTGTTAAGGATGAACTCTTCGGTGCCAAACTTCAGAAGATTAAGCTTGCTGTCAAAAAATAATCCATGTTGGCCAGTGAGATCCATTCCCAAAAGAAATTCATCTTCAATGTCGGCTACTAACACTGTGTGGTGTAATTTAATTCTTCCAAGTTGAAGTTCAATATCCATTTCTCCAAGTATTTCAGCTGTCTCACCGGTAACCGTACGTAAAACTACATTCTTTGATATAGGTAGGACTTCTACTCTATTTACTCTGTTGGACCTTATCAAAGGTACCGCCGCACCAGTGTCAACAGTAATGGTTACGGCTGTCCCGTTGACCTTTCCTGTAATAGTTAGATAGTCGGCGGCTTTTCCTAGGCTTTTTATGGAGATGATCCTAGGGGCTTTATCTTCTTTAGCCAACACCCACCCCGCAATGTTGACTAATTGAAGTTTTCCTGATTTGACTTGGAGGCCCTAGCGTCTCTGGATGGAGATCTAGACCGTAGTTGTACTCGGCAGTCTCTTTTGAAATGCCCAGTCCTGCCACATCTATAGCACTGATTTGATGTATTTCGGTTACGTGGCCTATCTTCCATTGGCTCCCTGAATCTCCCCGTGGCCTGAAGAACTTCCGTTAATTTCTTCAAAATTTCACCCATCTCAGTTAATTCACAGCAGTTTGTCGGCTTTTCTTCCTGGATGGATACGGCCCTGATTTTTGGCTTGGAGATGTTACTGGCCGCCTCGATTTCTAGGGCTCGACCCAAAGCTTCACTGCTGTTATCAAATTTAGCTAGGCGTAGCATTTTCTGAGTTTTTAGATCTCTGATACCATCCACGAAATATTGGGCAGCTAGTTCCTCTTGAAATTCCTCTGTCGCTCCCGGGTAGGCCAATTGAATGAGACGTCTAATGTCTGCCTCAAACTTTTGCAGGTTTTCACCAGGCTTCTGATGTCGGGACTTAACTTGTGCCTGATACAGTTGCCTTCTATGTTGGTCTCCAAATCGTCTCTCCAGGGCAGCTGCAAGTATGTCATATTTCCCCTGTTGGCTGATGGGAATAGTCTGCAATAGTTCCAGGGCAGATCCACGAAGCGCAACCACTAGTGATGTAGCCATTTCTTCGTTATTCCAACTGTTGGCAACATCAGCGGCTTCAAATTGCCTTCTGTACATTGTCCACGATGTTTGACCGTCATACGTTGGAGGTTTGATGTTTTGTCCTGAGGCGAACGCCCGCTCGGTGGGTACTTGATGTTTTAGTCTGGTAACTTTTGCTTGTAGATTCTTCATTTCTTTCTGTACGTCTCCTACTTCTTTTTGTACATTTCCAACTTCTTTTTGTACATTTTCCACTTCTTTTTGTACAGTTCCAACTTGTCTTTGTATATTGTTTACTTCTTTTTCAAATTTCTCATTTTGCCCGTCCAATATTTTCTGTAATTTTCCTTGCTCGCCTACAATTACATCAAGCATCCATTTCTGAAGCTGGTTCTGCTCTGCTTGTCTTCTACGTTCATCCTCTTCCCGATCCGCTTGCCTTCTACGTTCATCCTCTTCCCGATCCGCTTGCTTTTTCTCTTCTTGATCTTGTAAAGTTTTCTGAAGCCTGTCTAGTTCTGCTTGCCTTTTATTCTCTTGGTCTTGTAAAATGTTCTGCAGCCGGTCCTGTTCTGCTTGCCTTTTACGTTCATCCTCTTCCCGATCCGTTTGCCTTTTACGTTCATCCTCTTCCCGATACGCTCGCCTCTCAGCATTCAAATTATCCATGAAATCGGCCAACATTTTATTTATTTGCTCCATTTCTGCCGTTTGTTGCCTCGTATTGACCATAGAATCATATATAAAATTTTACCAGAATCCACCAATCAAACGGTCTCGTTGACGTACTTGTACTTCTTCTTTCCTCGAAAAATACTTCGCAAGTCCGGTTCCTTCATAATCCGACTTCTGACACTAAATGTTACGTTTTTCCCGTGGGTTCTGCACGAAATTACAACTTTACTATTTTCAACTAATACTCTCTTTATTCTGTACCACTCTATACAATTCAACGCAATAAACTACTTTTATAACTTTACAACTAAGCTCTTTACAATTCAACACACTCAATCATTAACTAACTAACGTTCGGCTTAGGTCTGTTCCTTATATATAATCTCAAATCTATTACGAATATTCGGGAAGTATTCCGATGCCACTCTATATGACTCGATCGAGATAATTCCAGCGTTCCTGAATCTTCGCGGCCGGCCGGGCGATGACTTATACAGACAGAGAAGCGGCCCGCTCCAAGGCCAGTTCTATAGGGTAGCACAAAAACGTTCGGATGGTTGTTAGTCGTGACAATATTTTAACATTCAATGTCAAGTGTCAAGTTCAAACTTTAGACTGACTGTTCTTTTGTTAATACGCTTTCTAGTTTACAATATGCCAGGTTTACTCAGCGGATTAATTTTTTTTTAAAGCGTGGGTCTATGGTTTGGCAGTTAGGTGCGGGCGCCACTGATTTTTTGCCAGAAATTTATCAATGATTATGATCCTTAAATGTGTCCGTAGCACTGTACACAAGCTAATAAACTTCTATTTTTCCCCTTTCCCATGAAGTTTATCTTTTCACTTGCTTTGTTCCTTTCTCGGCAAATATTTTTCCTGGTTTTTGGATGCAGGTAATTTCCGTCCCACTACAGTTAAATATTCAATGTCGGAGAAAATTGTACTTCGCCAAGATCTCTTAATAAACTCACTAGCTCTCTGCTTGGGAAGTTCTCTCACCTTGCAATGCTGGTTGCTTCAAGTCTTCGCATATGCAGTTTTCCTTGACGTTTCAAAAGTGATATCAGCCAGTTTTTTCCTGTTATATCCCGATCTTTATTTGGTTAACTTCTGAAACTTCAAATGCAATTAGTCTAATAAAACTGCCATTGAGAGTTCATAGAATACTTTTTTTAATTGTATTATATGTTCACACAATTAATTTTGCATTTGTGCAGTGAACAAGGGCTTGAGCCTGCCTAGGTTTGTAACTGGATAGTTCCCCTGACGACTTTCACGTGAGTGTATGTTAGTTCTGGGAACATTGAAGACCACGCCAGCTTTTTCTTTAACATCTTCTTATTTTGAACAGCTTATAAGGTACAATGCTTACATCATCTGAATATGATCTGTTTTGGGTCATCCGCAAAAAACTTAATTATAGCTTCACTACTGTGAGGCAAGTCATGTCGAGATTCACTTTCTTTATAGCGAGATCGAAATTTAAAGGAATAAATCAAAGAAGAACAGCAATATTTTGCAATGTTCTGCAGGTATTACACAAATATAAGGTTATGCTGCTGCTGCTTTACGTGTGGGCTTCGCTGGACGACATTCACCCAGAAACTTGGCTTAAGATGCTTCAGACCTCCCAGCTAAGGGCATCTGACTTCAGTCATAGTCAACTGTTCCATTTCACCCTCTCTTGCAGTATACAGGCCGTATAAGAAGCTAAAAAGAATGTTGGACTGGTGGTACTATATTTTTTGACTCTTCAAAGGGTCGAGTACGTAAAATGGTAGCTGTGAACTGAACCCTTGCAGGCACAGACAGAACTGATCCCACGGGAATATCCGGATCCCCCGGTCTGGATAGCAGCGTGAATGGGAATTTCTTTTGGCTAGGACACCCGATTCTTCCTGGGGAGAAATAACGGTCACTGAACGCGTGTTGACACAACCGAAGACGAAGCAAAATATAAAGTTATGTTATGCACATGATAAAATATCTAGATGGCGCTAGATTTTGATTAGCACCTCTCATTTGTTGATATATTATATGTAAATTGCATTGATTGTTATCGGCTATGATGCCAGTTGTACGAAATACGCGCTATCTCTTTAAAAAGTAAAAAAAATCTATATCTATAATATGTTTAATTTCTTCCAGGTTTCCACATGGCCCCAAAATTGAGCGCCATGTTTCCAGAGTCCTGTCTACTGATCTTCGTGGGAGTGGCCATCGGCGTGGTACTAGTTCACTTAACGGATTCCGTGCACATGTCCCCTCTTACTCCGGACACGTTCTTCTTATACATGTTGCCGCCCATTATCTTGGACGCCGGATACTTTATGCCTAACAGGTTGTTCTTCGACCACCTTGGCACGATTTTGCTATTTGCTGTTATAGGAACTATTTCTAATACTTTACTAATAGGTAAGTCAAAAGATAGGTATAATACTTATACCACAACTCTTATTTCTTAAAATAATATTTTCCTTATAAAGCCGGCAACAGCGCCTGATACGATGTAAACAGAAAGAAGAAGCAAAATAAACGACAAACACAAGCGTCTAGAGTAGAGCATTCGCGTCCACTTACAAAAATTTGGAGGCTTCACGCATGCGTACGTGCTAATTCATATATTTTGAAAGTTGCTTTTTCTTGATTTTGGGCATTACCTTGGGTGTGTTTGGGTTAGTTTTGTTTGGTTGTGCTCCCGGAGCGAGCAAAGCGAGTGGAGGGCCATGCGTGAAGTGAAATATTAGAACGGCAACACCTGCCAAATGCGCAAGTCTGAAGGTCAGAAATATGCTGTAGGTAGACGCGAGTTTCGGCTTATTCAGCCGACTGGTCAATAGGCTTCGCGCATGCTCATTTTCTGAGAAATATCTGACAGAAGACTCTCAGCAAGCCTAGTGGCTCAGTGGTTAGTACGCTATTCTTGTGATACGACAGTGTTTTTATATTAATTTTTCAAGGTTTGCTTCTTTTTTTAAATTTGGGTTAGTTTGGCTAGGTTACGCGCCGACGCAAGTGAAGTGAACTAGTCAACGTTTCATCATGCGCGAAGCTTCGCAATCGAAAGCTATTCCGGTGCACTTAGACGCTTGTTATAAAACTGCCTTGAATTACGAATAATTAGGTTTTATTTCAGACATTATTTTATGATATTTTGAAAATAGGTTCGCTATTTTAACCAATCTTAAGCAGTTGACCTCCGGCCAGTGGTCCAACTGTACAGACGATTAATTTGCATAATTGCCGATAATGGCTGCGGTAATTAGTGTTATTTTCTTGCACTTTTCTGAAAACTGGAAGTATTTATGTGCTTTTAAGTGCGTGAAACTTGTACCTAATATTTCGTTGTATATTTAGGTATACAATTTATATTGTTAGGCGTATTTTTAAATACGTAAAACCTTATATTTCACTTTGCTTTTATGCCCTTTGCTTATAGAACAGTTTATAAGTTTTTGTTCGTCTTCAATTGCATGCTTTTTTCTCGGTTTCGGCTAGTTTTCTGGTAAGAAACTTAGTGTAATTTTGCCTCAAAAATGTTGTATTCTTGGCTATAATAGAAGCTATAAAAACGGGCCTAAAGTTCATGTTTTCGGTTTTCTAAAAGGCGTAAGTTTAGATATGCTCTCTTAGAGAAATTTTAAGCAAACCCTCTTGAAGATAGATTTGGTAAATACAAGCAAATGGCAGATGGTCATTATCATATTCTGTGCGACAGTTATATGAGACAGAGAAGAGACTTAGGATTCAATCTATATTAACACTTAAGTCTCAGTTTTGGCCCTATTAATGTTAATAAGTTCTATGAGCTACCTGATTATGACTCAGATGAAAATTGCTCTTAACAAGACATTTCTCAAATTATTGTCTCAAATTTTAATAAATAATTTTCATTTTCAGAATATCATGCCGTTAATTACTTATTTACATACGTTGCTACTGCAACACGATTTTCTTATTGAAGTTAAAAAGGTAATGATTTCAATTAAAAACAAACCTAACACCGGAGAGTCGTGTTTGCAATACCCGGCTCCAGGGGTGGAGTTCGTGAGCGCCACCAGATCTGCCAACTAAACTGGAAAAGCTCCGCTAGAGTTGCATGAGGTTGTTAGGCACGTTTTATTAAACAAGAAAACACAATCTTAATTTAAGGTTCAATCTATTGGCTTCTAGGTTTTTTTTTTTTAATTTAAAACAGCAACAATCTTCCAGTTAAATTTAAAAGCAATTTGAAAGCAAAGGAATGATTAAAAAAATTATTAAATAATTAATAATAATGGTACAATATGAAGATTGTACTGAGACCAATCTGCTGGTAAACTCGGTACTGTATGCCTTACACAAGCTTAGAAGCTCTAAACACTACAATCCCCGAAGTGATCACTTTGGCTTACCTAAGATTATTACACAATAATTATATCAATCGATCAGTCAAATATGAATAAGTAAAATTAATGAAAGCTATCTCAAAGCTTGGCCTATAATGCTAAATTTATATTAAAATAATTCGAACAATTATATCAATGGACCGAAAAACAAAATATTTAATAAAATTATGAAAGCTATTTTAAGGCACCATCAATCAACCAACGGTGCTAAATTCATAATAATAAATCAAAAAAAAAAATAGGAATCGGAACGAAACCCCGTTAGATCCGAAGGTCTGTGGCAGGAAAGGCTGCAAGCTCAGCAGTTGAGGTGAAAGTCACCTACTCGAGAGGTAGATTCCTGCGCCCAAAAAGGTGAGCGTGAGCCAAAGGTAGAGGAACCCGGTGGTGAAAACTTGTAATGGCTTCTGGCCCCGGTCGTAAAGCTTGCAGTGGACCCGATAGCCTGGTGGTAAAACCCTCAATCGAGTTAGAGGATTGCCTGGAGGATCAACTGCCTCGGTTTTACAACATGAGCTCGGAAAGCCTCTAGTGCAGTACGAATATCCCAATAACTTGGTAGTGTCAAGCACTAATTAGGGACTCAATCACAGATCCCCTAGAAGGGTAGTATTAAACACAATACAAAAAGTTGGGTCACTTAGGACTGCACTAACAGCAAATCGCTTCCTGTATTCCCGATAGGTATTTCTAGAAGAACCAGACATCGGTTTCAGTCAATTTACCTTTTTCAAGTTCCATGGAATTAGAGAAAAAATGCCAAATCAGAAAAAGTGGTAGGGCAGAGAAAAGTCGATACGGTATAGAATATTTTGACCTTATATTTGTCACAAAGAGATTGCAATTCTTTGGATTTCATCTGTGTACCATTATCAGAAATTAAATACTGTGGAGCCCCATAAACCAAGAAAATGCCCTGTTCTATATGTTTGACTAAAGATTTTGCTGTAGCAGAACGGCAACGAAAGAGAACAACATATATCCTAAAGTAGTCGGTAACTACCAAGATGTGAGTATTGCCCTGTTTTAAACGAGGTAATGGTCCTACGAAATCTAAACCGATGGACTACCAAGGTTCCCGAATATGGGATCGATTACCCATTAAACTTGCTGGTACTTTTTGCTCCACCTTATTTTGAGCACAAATATGACAGGATCGGACATACTTAGCAACATCTGCTCTCATCTTAGGCTAATAATAACGTTCAGCTATTTTCCAAAATGTTGCAAAAATTCCAACATGACCTGAAGTTGGGAGATCATGACTGGACTTCTTTACGATGATCTTTTGGCAAAACTATTTTCCAAGAACTGGGAAGTTGTGACTGGTAGTCTTAACAAATTTAAAAATATTACCATTTTCAACTCTCCACTAAGGAAATTTATCTGGATGTTCCTCCAGCTTTTTTAAAATATCGACATACCACATCAGAAGTGTTGGAGTAAAAAGGTAAAGAATCCTCCACGGCTGCGATATCTTCTGTCAAAACTGGTATGGACCTAGATAGAAAATCTGGCACTATATGCTCCTTGCCTTTTCGAGTAGTAGTTGAAAATCATAAGGTTGTAAACGAAGAGCCCAACGACCAAGTCGACCCTGTGGATCCTTTAACTGTGATTACCTTAAAATGAACTCCCTTTAAATGATGCCTAAATTTTTCCACACTCCAAATTACTGCAAGGCGCTCCTTTTCCGTGACTGTCAACTTCAATTCCTGCCTAATAAGGGAACGTGAGAGATAGGCGATTACCTTTTCTCCATCATCGAGTTGCTGGGTTAGAACAGCGCCTAAGCCATAAGAAGAAGCGTCAGTTTGAAGAGTAAACATGCGGTTAAAATCGGGACATGACAAAACTAGAGCGGTAACAAGAGCTTCTTTAGTCAATTTAAAAGATTCCTGACACTCTGGTGTCCATTCCCATTTTATGTTTTTTTTTAGTAAGCCAAGTGATAGGGGCAATAACAGAAGGAAAGTTAGGAACAAAGCGTCTGTACCAGGAAGCGGTTCTAATAAAACGTCGGATCTCAGTCATATTCTTCGGTGGTGACATATTAATAATAGCATGCACTTTCTCCGGATTGGGTCTAAATCCTTTAGAATCCACAACATAACCAAGATATTTCAATTGGGGTTTAAAAAAGCGACATTTCTCTTGAGAAACCTTTAATCCATCGTCTTCTAAACGGTCAACCACAAGACCTAATATCCTCAAATGATCCGAAAAAGTCTTGGAAATAATAATTATGTCGTCCAAATATACCATGACGTTGTTTTCAAAGTCAACACCTAAGACACGATCAATAATACGTTTCCAGGTAGCAGGCGCATTGGTTAAACCAAAAAGCATGCGCAGAAAGTGGAAAAGATTTCGGCCCGGGACAGTGAATGCTGTAATTTCACGAGAAGGCTCATCAAGGGGTACCTGCCAAAATGCTGATTTTATATCAATGGAGCTGATATAATGTGCATCGCGGAGACGATCTAAAATGGCTGATATATAAGGGATGGGAAAACTGTTTCTTTAAGTGATAGCGTTGACCTTTCTAAAATCGATACAAAAGCGATAATCATTTTCTTTCTTGCGTACCAAACATACAGGACTAGACCAGGATCTTTTTGATGGTTCTATTACTCCTAGCCTTAACATTTCATCGATTTTCTTATCGATAATCGCCTGCTTAAACGGAGAGACAAGATAATAACGCTGTTTAATAGGTCTTGAGCCAGGTTCTAATTCTATTACATGCTTAGCTACTTTACAGTAACGAATGCTAGTGCCCATTAAAGAAATTTTGTCTTTTACCAGCGAATGAAGAGCGGATCTTTCAGAAACATACAAAGAATCACCATCCACAATACTACAAATTTCAGGAAATTTATCTGAAAAATGCCAAGCATTCTGTCTCAGACAGATCAGGTACAATGTCCATGGTTTTCCAGAAATCGATACCTAAATAAATCTATGAGCTACAGATTACAGATTGGGAGAGATGGCCTTTGAGCCTACTTGTCACCGCGACCCGACGGATCTATTGTGACTCTCTCCATATTATAGAGTTTCATCCAGTTTTGTCTTTCTGATTAGACCCCACAACCTTGATAGTGGCTCCGTCGTGTAGCTATTAGCTTTTGGTTTAGGTACGCCAAGTAGTTGGGAGCGCACTCTCGATAAGCCTTTCCAGTGGCATAGCACGTGAGATGCCGTCTCCTCCTCCTCCTGGCAGAACCTGCATTCGCTATTTTCTGCCAAACCTCTGAGGTTTAGGTGCTTTTTCGACTGGCAGTGGCCCGTCAGCAGATCCACCATTATCCTGACAGCCTTCCTACCGTAGCTTAGCAGGTCTGTTGATAGTTTGGCCGATGGACCTATTATAAATTCCTTGGCCTGTCTTTGTCCCAAAGTGTTGTTCCACCATTTTTGGGATTCTTCTGCTATCCATTTCTTTATGGCTGTTTTGGCGATTGGTTTGGCTATCCCGCAGAACGGTTCTGGTCCTATGAGCTTAATCTCATACTTCCTCTGGAAGTACTAAAATATCTATTATTGCCCCTTATTGACTGATAATTTGGATCTTTCAAGTCTGTGGTGATCTATTCTGAGTAGGTCAGCATCTCTTGTATGGTAATGATGGTAAAAGTTATTTGTGTTACAGACATTGATATTTTTATGACAATAGATAATACATTCATAAATATAACGACACGGTAGAGTCCTCACTTTAAGATCTTTAAAACACTGTCTGGTGTCAGACCACCTATAACCCTAATTGCCCTCCTCTGTAGACCGAAGATCCTAGCTGCGTGCGCCGAGTGGCCCCAAGCCAAAAGATCATAGCATGCCACACACTGGAAAATACCATGAAATGCCTGCAAGAGGCAAAACTTTTTTAAGATTTTTTAACAAGAAAATACTTTTTGAGAGGCGTCCAGCAAGTTGATCAGCATGTGTATCAAACCTAAGGGCAGAGTCAATGCATGTTCCCAAGGATTTTACCTGCTTATTTTCTTCCTCGAGAGCTCTCAGGCCGAACATAATGCTCTCTGTTTTTTCCTCATTCAACGACAGTCGATTGGCCCCAAACCACTCCCTGAGGCTCTCAATCCATTCTTTCTTTTAGCTCTTCCCTGCATGGGCCCGATTCAGTTACTAAGGTGTCGTCTGCAAACAGTAAGACACCAGAAGTCGGTACTGCAATGTTGATATCGTTTATATAAATAAGAAAGAGCAGAGGACCCAGAACAGAGCCCTGTGGTACCCCATGCCTCATCACAGCCTCGCCAGATCTACCATTCCCATACTCGGTCACCTGACTTCTATCCTGCAAATAGCTGCCAAGCAAACGAACTGATATATCATCTACACCATACACTCTCAGTTTATCCAAAAGTATGCCGTGCGAAACACAGTCGAAGGCCTTTGAGAGGTCATAGTACACATAGTAGCACTGACATATTCCCCCTCTTCAAAGGCCTTCGATATGCACCGCAGCAGCTCAACAACAGCCATTGTTGTCGACCTTCCAGTTCTAAACCCAAATTGACTCTCCGAGAAGAGGGTATTTGTTTCAAAATATTCATATAGTTGTTTCTTTAACAGGGTCTCAAGGATCTTCGACACCATGGTCACCAACGATATTGGACGATAGTTTCCAAGGTTATTCTTATCACCCTTCTTAAAAATAGGAATTACTCTTGACCTTTTCAGTGCTGATGGAAAAAAGCCAGCCTCTATACACAGATTTATGATCTTTGTCAAA
>MU183263.1:109397-141552 GCA_016904865.1 Pissodes strobi | reverse complement strand
CGTATCATACTTGGCATCGATTGTCATTTGTGCTGAATCGATAAATGTCCACTTTTGATTTTCTAGGTAATTAAGCATATCACCGACGCCCCGAGTGGTGATTGGACGGCCGAAACGGAACCTAGGATCCACATCCTCCCGGCTCAGTTCCAATCGGACATCCACAGCCAAATGATCTGAGAGCAATGGGTCAAAGGCCTTTGTATCAAATATAAGGTTGTCAGAGAAATTTATGAATATATTATCTATACAATTTACATGGTTGGTATTTTGAAAAATTTGCTGTGAAAAATTAAAGCTATTCATTAGATCTAAAAAATTATGTTTTCTTATATTATTAGTATTAAAAAGGATATTAAAATCACCCAAAATTATAACCTGTCTATAGTTTCCCTGTATGACATGGTGTAACATATTCTCTATGATAAGCAAGAAAGTATCAAAGTCTCCATTTGGTGGTCTATACACCGTAATCACCGCTAGCTTGTGCTCTTTTACCTCCATAGCCGCCACTTCACATATAGTTTCCACTGAAAGTTCTTCAAGTGTTCCAATACTACAACTCTCCATTCCCGTTCTTCCCAGAATCATTACTCCACCATTGTTGTTGTGAAGTCGAACAAAGTAAGAAATTAAAGAATAGTTCCTTACTCTTAGCCACTCTGCTTCGGCTGCCTTTAAGTGATGCTCACTGAGGCATATTGCTTCATATCTAATTGGATGGTCTTCCAGAAAGGCTTCAAGTTCTTCCACCTTGTTACGCAAAGAGTGGATGTTCAAATGAAGGACACTAAAACCTGCAGGCTCTTTTTCAGTTTTACCCCCATATTTGCTGATTACTTGGGGCACCGACTGAAGTTCATAAAATGGTTTACGACAATGCGTCTTGGCCACATGTTTGGATTTAAAAAGTCCATCTTCAGGTCCTTATTTACCCCAATTCTAAATGAGCTTTTAAATAGATATTTTTTGTGCGTAGTTTCACACAGGTGCCTTTAATCGTTAAACTTGATTTCAGGTAGTTTTCCAGGTCTTCTGCTGTTGTATCGACTGAAAAACCCAAGACAAAATACCATGTTTTCGTTGGTACTACTTTTAAGTCGGTTTGCAATACATCTCTGTTGCCTCTTATTGGTGCTGGTCTTGCAGTTTTGGAGCGTTGGGGTTGTTGGACTGTATTTGGATTTGCTGAGGTTCGCGTTTTTCTTCCAACCACAGTATTCTAGCCGTTTGATTCACTTTCTCCATTTGTGTGCTTCTGAAAATTATCATCGGCCCCCATTATGCCCTCGTGTTCGGGCATTTTGGGGTTATCACGCGGTGACTTTGACATTTGGCAGTCTGTCAGAATCTTTTCAGTGTTGCCAAACTGCGGACTTTCGCATCCTTGGATTTCTGTTTCTGAAGCAGCGTTTTCGGTTGACGGGCTTTCGGTATCTAGTATTTCAGGTTGACCAAAAATAGTCCGAGAAGCTCCAGAATCTAGTAAGCCTAAAATAGGGTGACCTAAAAGAGAAATTTCCAAATTTGGCGACCAACGTGGGGCTACTACTATTCTTTAAAAGAAACCTAGAAGCCAATAGATTGAACCTTACGTTAAGATTGTGATTTCTTGTTAGGTTAAGATTGTGTTCTCTTGTTTGATAAAACGCGCCTAACAACCCTGTACAACACCAGCGGAGTCTTTCAAGTTTAGCTGGTAGAGCTGGTGGCGCTCACGAACTCCACTCCTGGAGCCGGGTATTGCAAACACGACTCTCCGGTGTTAGGTTTGTTTTTAATTGAAATCATTGCCTTTTTAACTTCAATAAGAAAATCGTGTTGTACTATATTACATTAAAAAAATTAAATGTGACAGCTATAAGCAAAAATTGGTATAAGACCAGCAATTTATTGTTGAGGTATTGGTACAGCGCCTAATCAAACCTATTATATCCTCATATAATTATTTTATTTTTTTCCCGCAATATCAGCGATTAAAATTAAGGAAACGTTTAATAGTAAAGAATAAAATTTGTAACATACATTTACGCTAATAAACGAATAATATTTTTATTGGAAATCCGTTGTGATACCATAAAATGTTCTCATGATTACAGGGTTTTATTTCACACATGTCTATTTTAGAGCCTCTAAAATAAATCTTCCATAAAACGTTATTGCCTCTAACAAATAAATAATTTGTTGTGGCCTTACATAAAATAAGCCCACAATTTTATATTAATAATATGTAAGTTTTATTTGCGCAATGTGCCATTTTAATATAAAATTATTTTTTTGCATTTTTCTCACTTTCCAGTTATTGATACTTTGTAAAGCTGTATAAGGAATATTTTTATAGTAAATATCATGCTGGAGCTGTATCTCTTCTTCGAAATGTTATTACGTCGCCCAATAGAGTTTTCACCATCCTTTCAAGAGATCTACTATAAACACTTAAGAACCTATGATCTGTTAGCAAGAAGTACAGTTGAATTTGCATCATTGCAAAAGTGAGAAAGCTAGAACTCTAATAAAGGAAGATATAACTCACTTCGAGAGACCTGAAAGCAATATATGAGGATTCCTGCCTCGACCGTTGTTGTGGTAGGACGGATAAAGTGTTCTCCGTTAGCGAGTACTACGTGGTTCTATACGAATATCGTGTCTCGCACTATTGTCTTCTTGGTGTGTTTTCGTTTCTTGCGAACTAAAGAAGCAGGCTGATAAACGAACTCGGGCAAAAAGCCTATTTGCGCGTTTTTCTAGCCGATATCTCGGGCCGGATCTGTGATTTTGAAATTCCACTGTAAATAGTTTAATTAATTGCCGAATCGGGGACGGAGCCCCGGCTATTGCCTTGACAATGGAGGAGTCGGATGACAGGGATAGCAGTAATCTATCCTTTAAATCGACGGACTTTAGAGAAAACTACTTCCCAGAACGCTTCATTGCTAAAGTGAAGAAAGTAAGACAGCACCTAATTGGGAATAGGGAAAAATGCAAGGATGGCGCCGACCGGGTAGGCTCACTTACGTCAATGAGCAGACCGGGACGCGAGATTAACAAGGCCCTAAATCAAGCTTCAGATCACTTGAAAGAAAAGCACGGCTTTTTCACATACAAGAAGCCCGAAGCTAAATCCAAAATAGACACTCGAAGGGAAAATTTGCCCAAGCGAAAACGGGTAGAACACGATACGCCTCCTGAAAGAGTAGAGGCGATGGAAATCGAGGTTGCCAACACTTCCAACTCGATTGCGCAAAAAACAGCGCAAATAATCGAACAAAAAGTTAGCGAGACTACGGGGAATTTCAGCAGCGAGTACGAAAAAGGACCCGGTAATGCTTCTGTGCTGCTGTCACTCAGTGATGACAATACCCTCTTTAAAGTGCCTTATAAGGCCTTACAATTTAAAAGTAACGTCAAGGCCGTAAAGCTTGATATGGGTGGCCCTCCCCCCATCCCCCTGAAGAACGCCTTCGAGGCTCTTAGTGATCTAGACGACGAAGCATCAAGCGAAGCTTCGGTTACCACAAATAGCGTGAGGAAAACAGGTAGAAAAGCCTCGGAGCGCTCGCAGACCAAAAAGAAGGTGCCGCCAAAACCAAAGGCGCCGCCGGCAGTTAAGCCGCCCCCACCGCCGCCCCCAATCGTCCTTCAGGGAAAATTCAACAGTCACAAGACGCTAATAGAAGATTTCAAAGCGATGAGAATTATTAACTATACGTACTAAGAGGATTAGACGGAGACATATCGATCAACGACATTAGGAACGAGCTATCGGATACATTCAACATCGAAACAAAGGCAATCTTTTTAATGAAAAAGACGCGTGACCCCCTATACCTGGTGGTGGTAACTTCCACGATCACAATCAAGTGACTGCAACAAGAGGTAAGGGTTCTAATGAATATCAGAGTATCCTGGGAGCACCGAAGAAATGACAAAATTATCATGCAGTGTAAAAGATGTCAAACACACGGACATTCGTCTACCCACTGCAAGAAAGCCGTAAAATGTAGTCGATGCGCTGGCCCTCATGAAATTACGTCTTGTAACTCGGAGGTGGCAGCAAAATATGTTAACTGTGGCGGCGATCACAGGGCAATTAGTCAAGATTGCCCTGTGTATCTGTATAAAGGTATGGTTTCGGTAGAACTGCTGGCAGTAACGTCTGGCCGCGAAGTCTGGCAATCAAGCACCGATCTTAAGGAAAATAATATATGTGTTTTCGCTAAAGCGTCCGAAACATATATTATTTTCCTAAAGATAGGTGCTTGACTGCCAGACGTCGCGCCCAGACGTTACTGCCAGCAGTTCTACCGAAACCATACCTTAAGGCGAATCAAATCCAGAACAACAACCCCAAATAAAAGAAACAGACGAAAACGCAATACGTACCTGCTCCCTTGCCTGCCACGCCGGCCTGGCGACAGCAAGACGGCGAAATAGGAGGCCGGGGTCGTTTAACGGAACGAGATTTTCTTGCTTTCCTACTACCGGGTCGCAAGTCACTCCTAATTGGCGACTTCAACGCACATCATGTCAGCTTCGGTGACAACTGAACCGAGCATAAAGGCAGAATCCTGCACGCCATAATTGAAAACAATCTAGACATCCAATATCATCGCCCGAATGCCCCAACATACTACCCTTCTGCTGAAAACTTCAGGCCCTCATACCTGGACATTGCGATCTCCCGAGGGATGACTAGGCTTGATCCGCTGAACTCGGATCACCTTCCAGTCGGTATAAGTCTGCCGGCACTAAGGATCGATAGGCGGCCGGAAGCCTACGTGACAACTGTCGCGTACACAAATACTGACTGGAGGGCGTACCGAGAAAGGTTAAACGAGACCACGGTCATCCCCCGGCAGATCGATACTGTCCAGAAGCTAGAGACTGAAGTTGACACGTTAACGTCCAACATCCAGCGCGTCCGTGACGCAATGTGTCCGGTAGTCAGGAAGAGACCATTCGTGGAAACTCTTCCTGGCAAAATCCTCAATCTCATTAATTTCCGGAACCGGTTGCGACGTAGGTGGCAAAGATCTAGGAACGTAAACGAAAGGCGCCTTGTGAGCGCGATTACTGACCAGATTAAACAGCCTATACGAGAGCACAGAAGTGCGAAATGGATGAGCTACGTGAACGAGCTAGGCACGGAGGATGGGTCTTTATGGAAGCTCGCAAGGCGAGTCCGCAATGCTCCCCCTCAATACCCGGTGCTAAAGCATCGAGGACGTGAAATCCTGGACGACCAGGGGAAGACGGAGGTATTCGCGGACTCCCTTGAAGAGATTCACAGACAGGCCTCTGATACCGTGCCATTGCACAGAGATATCACGCAGCGAGTCCTTCTGTTCAGTAATCGTGCTTACCCGATACCGCCGTCAGTTTTACAAAAATTGAGCGTAACTCCTAGCGAGATTACCAAAGTCTTGAGCCGCCTGCCGAAAAACAAGGCTCCAGGAATTGATGGCATCCCTTACCTGCTCCTGAAAAACCTTCCCAGAAAAGCCGTTATACAGCTAATGCACATCGTAAATGCCATAATTCGCTTGTAGTACTTCCCTCCCCCTGGAAGACTGCGAGAATAGTGCTGTTTCATAAGCCGGGGAAAGATCCGTCCCTGACAACGTCTTATAGGCCCATATCGCTCTTGAGTACATTGAGTAAAGTCACCGAAAAGCTCTTATTGTCGAGGCTTAGCGGGGCAGCCGAGCGGCTGGGCTTTCTCCCTAGGGAGCAGTTCGGCTTTCGCAGTGGGCATAGCACGAGTATGTTTGCTGCGAAGGTCGTGCAAGGAATATATGACAGTTTCAACAAACGGCATTGCACAGCCCTGCTTCTCCTCGATATAGAGAGAGCGTTCGACAGGGTGTGGCACGACGGTCTGCTGCATAAACTCTTCATTGAGTACGAGTACCCTCTCTACTTAGCAGCACTCGTCGGGTCGTACCTTGCCGGACGCTCCTTTTGGGTGAAGGTGGGCAATGCCACCTCCTCACTAAGGCCGATTGAATGCGGCGTCCCGCAAGGAATAGTACTATCTCCGCAGCTTTTCAGCTACTACATAGCCGACTTTCCTTCCCACCCAGACTCGTCTGCGACTTTTTATGCGGACGATACCATTCTCTACTCAAGTGTCCCTCACGCGCAGTCCGCCATTGGTAACTTGAGTCGGCACATGGAGCTGATCCTTGGTTATTATGAGAGGTGGAAGATAAAATTGAATGCCGGGAAAACCGAACTTGGCGTTTTCACAAGGAAACGATCTCAAAGGGGTGTACAACCCCTGCGGATATTGGACACCGACATAATGGCCAAGGATCGGATCAAGTATCTAGGAATCGTACTCGATAGGGGGCTTAGGTTCCACACCCATATCGCGTATATTAAAAGTAAGAATATGACCCTAATTAACAAACTGGGAATGCTGGTCAGGCATAGATCAGTCCTCAGCCCTAGGAATAAGATAATCTTATATAAAGCGATAACAAGACCGACGCTCCTATATGGGGCGCCGGTATGGTGCTCCGTGGCCGAAACGCACTTAAAGTCAGTCCAGACTATCCAAAATAGGCACCTGAGAACTGCATTTTCGGCGAGCATATACACCCGGGGCCGGGACCTGCATAGCTGGGCGGACATTGAATACGTTCGCGAATACATTGACCACCTAGCATGCAGATTCTACGACATAGGGAGACGTGGCTCACCGGAAACGGCACATATAGGGGATTCACGTTTCGACCCGGAGCACCGGCCACCTCATGGCCCAATACACGGCAAGACAACGCTGTTTTACCTGGAGCCTAGACACCCCTAAACAAGAAAAGCGCCTGAATACGAAAAGTCAGTTGTAAATATGTAAATATGTATATATAACATGTATATATGTTATCCCGGGGGACAAAACCCACCCTTTCTTACGCTAGAGCCCCTTCAAAAAGGAATGGGTAGCAGGAGCTCAGAAGTAACGCCTGAAATAGGAAAGATCACCTGAAACAGTGTAATGTTGTAGACTCCGTCCACAGCGCGCAGTGGGCGGGACCTGCTAGACACTAGGTCTCCTATAAAACAGGGCGACCGGCTCAAGTTCTAGTCATTCCACGTACGCAATGGCGTACTGTGTTTCTTATACCCTGCAAGCAAATCGTGGACTACGATGCCCAGCTCCTTGACGCAATTCCTCCCTCACCAGGGTGATGCCATAGTATGGCACGAAATGTATATAATGTATATAGTTAAGGTATGAATGAGGGAGTGAATGGGGAGTGAAAGCAAGAGCGAGAAAAGCCAAAGAAACGTGAAGTGGAGTTTTTGAATTAAACTTTTCTCCACAATTATTCTAACATTCCAATATTTAACCACCTGAATTCTGAAGCTGTCAACTAGCTATGTATAGCGGAAACACTGAAGCGCTATTGAAGGAATTGAATCCCAAAGAATATTAGTCATGTGGCTGGTTACGAAACGTAGGATTAAGGGTCATAACAACGACCTCCCTCGTAAAGGGATGGCTTATGCATCACACATAGAAAAGAGTTCTCAAACTATGGGAATTGACGTTATTCCAAGAGCATATTGACTTTGATATGTGGCAAAAGAATATTACTTTGTGTGGAGAGAAGAATTTCTTCACCTCAGAAGAGAGTTCTCAAACTGAGGGAATTGACGTTATTCCAAGAGTATATTGACTTTCATATATGGCAAGAGAATATTATTTTGTGTGTAGGGCTGTGTGGCTCTGCGTTGCTCCAACAAAGGAGCCGGAGCTTTGGAACATAAGATTTATGTATATTATTCTTTTAATACCTGCGAAGTAGGACATATTGTAAACGAAATGAACTAAATATATGATTATTGATTGATTTCAATATATGACTTCTACCAATGGACTCAGAACAGATACTTTTCGTACCATCTCTTACGGATTGTGAGATGTTTTACTTAAGGCAGCTGTCGTGTTTTAATTTTGAAATTATACTGGAGGATATCGGCCAGCATTTGATTTCCATGTGGAATGCTAAAATTTTTGAATGATAGGATTATGAATAAGAAATTTCTATAAGAAAAAAGTGATGGCACTTTTAGACCATTTGAATTGATTGATGTAGTAAAATCGGCAAGAGATGCTCCGCCATACCATGTGGTTAAAATGCAAGAAAATAATTTTCTTAATTTTCAGGCAGCTGCAGATGAAATCATGAGTATTTTAAAACTAAGTCGATGGCCCTCCGGTATGAAACCAATGATCCATCTGTAGTTGTTTCAAAAGTAACACATTCAGCAGAAGTTTGGAGTGCAAGTAAAGTTTTCAAAAAAGGAAAAAATCCCCACAAAGTCAAGAGAGCTAATTTAGGACCTCCCACCACTAAAAGCAGTAGCAAAGATGCCTTTTTTACACCCTCAATACCACAAGGATGTTTATATAAATATTTTTTAAGTGGCACTTAGCACTTTGTTAACAATGTGCGATTTTGTTTTATGTACCACTTAAATAAGTAAACCACTTAAAGATTTCCACTAACTTTATTTAAACATGACACGTGTTTCGACGGTAACGTCTTTTTCAAATGTGAATAGATACACTCGTGCATCGAGGAAAAAAGATCGATATCAAATTTATGTCTAGACTTCTCGGATATATTCTTTAAGCCAGGAGATAAATTGAGTTTTACCTCTAAAGTAAAACATAATATTAAAACCTCCAACGAAATCCCGGTGTACACGAAATCCTACAGATACCCGTATGTGCATAAAGATGAAGTCAGACGACAAGTAAACGAAATGTTAGAAAAATAAATCATTCGTCCGTCAGCTAGCCCATGGAGCTCACCCATATGGATTGTCCCGAAAAAGCTAGATGCTTCCAACAAACCTAAATGGCGTCTAGTAGCAGACTTTAGGAACATAAACCAAAAAACGATTGACGACCGGTACCCTATCCCTAATAGGTATAAATGAAATATTGGACAAACTAGGCAGAGCAAACTATTTCTCTACGTTGGATTTAGCAAGCGGCTTCCACAAGATAGAAATGTCGGAAAATTCTATAGAAAAACGGCGTTTGCAGTGGAAAACGGCCACTACGAATTTTTACGCATGCCTTTTGGCTTAAAAAACGCTCCATCTACCTTTCAGAGAGTTATGGACGAAGTTCTCAAAGATTTGCAGAATAAAATATGCCTAGTTCACATGGATGACATCATAATATTCAGTACAGGACTGCAAGAACATATTCAAAACCTAAGGCTAGTATTCTCAAAATTACGAGAAGCACGATTGAAAATCCAACTCGACAAAAGTGAATTCCTTAGAAAAGAAGTGGAATTCCTAGGACATGTCGTAATAACAGAGGGGATAAAACCGAACCCGAAAAAGATCGCTGCTATACCGGAATTTCCCATACCTAAAACACAAAGAGAAATTAAATCATTTCTCGGATTGTTAGGTTACTACAGGAAATTTATACAAAACTTTGCAAAAATCACGAAACCCATGACCCAATGTTTAAAGAGAAACGAAAAAGCATACTAAAGAATTTTTGGATTGTTTCGAAACTTATAAAGTTATTTTAACATCAGAACCTGTATTGTGCTATCCCGATCTTACTAAACCATTCGAATTAATTACTGATGCCTCCAACTACGCTATCGGAGCGATATTGTCACAAAATGGTCACCCTATTTGTTATGCATCACGCACTCTCAACCCAGCCGAAATAAATTACTCGACTATCGAAAAGGAATTAATAGCAATAGTCTGGGGCGTAAAATATTACAGACCATATTTGTTTGGACACAAATTTACAATATTAACAGATCATAAACCATTACAATGGGTTATTCACTTCGCGAACCAAACAGCAGACTTGTCAGATGGCGTCTCAGATTGGAAGAATTCGACTACTTTATAAAGTACAAAAAGGGCAAAACAAATCAAGCTGCAGATGCCCTATCACGAAACCCCATAGACAATGACCACTACGCTATAGAAACATCATCTGTACGTAACAATCCTGGCGACGTAGACGAGGTCATCGAAAAATATTGTGAAAATCTCGACGAACTTCCTGACTTGGATCAAAAAATACTTGACGAAATTTTGGGACACAAAAGACAAAAAGTCAATTTTATTTCAAATATCCAAATTAAACCACCAAACTCAGAAGGAGAAATGTCGCAACCAAACACCCAAAACGAGGATTCAGACGATCTAGAAACGATCCACTCGTCACACGAAAACCCAATTTTCGGTATACCAATCACCGAGCGTATCCTGAATGTATATAAAAATCAAATTATTCTGACACAAGGCGATATCGATCAACTGAAATGTCATTTTGAAAAAACTTTCGAAAATACTCGTATTTTTGTTACCTGGTCCAAAAATGACCCAACACCATGTATCATAAAACTCTTAAAAGAACTTACTGATCCTAAACGGCTATATGCTCTATATTTTAGGAATAGCCCTTTAGCTCAAACGTTTACTACAACTCTATAGAGTCTTTTCACTAATACATGCTTTAAATTTGTACAATGCTCTAAAATGCTAGAAGACATCGAATTAGCAGACGAACAAAGAGAAAAACTGGATATGTACCATGTCACAAAAACTTGTCATAGAGGCATATACCAAATGCAACTAGCACTAGGCGCAAGATATTATTGGCCAAAAATGAATATGGACATAGAACAATATGTAAACTCTTGTGAAACATGCCAGAAAAATAAATATGACAGACATCCCCCTGCAGTTAAATTCAATCTAACCCCTACAACTTCTCGACCCTTCGAACAATTTCATATAGATACTTTCAAGATCGAGAACAAAACGTTTTTGACTATAATTGATGCATTTTCTAGATACGGTTAAGCATATAGATTAAGTAGCCTAACGGGACCCGCTGTAATCGAAAATGTACTTAATTTTATCACCTACCACGGACTACCCTTAAAGGTTACCACGGACCGAGGAACTGAGTTTAAGAATAAAAACTTGGAAGATTTCTGTAAAATATACAAAATTAAACTTCACTATACAACAGCCAAGAATAGCAATTCAAACTCTCCTGTAGAAAGGTTCCATTCTACGCTGATTGAACACTACATATGTCTGAAAGTGGAAAATAAGCAGTATTTCCCCGAGCAACTAATGAAACGCGCTCTTCTAGGATACAACAATTCCATCCATAGCGTAACACAGTTTACCCCTTTTGAAATTATTATAGGTCATATTAATACAAATGACCCCTTCGAACTTAGAGACCATGTAATTATATCAGACTATATTCAAAATCACAAAGAAGCTTCTGATACAATTTACGAAAAAATAAGAGAAAGCAACCAACAAGTGAAAGAGAAGGTAATCAATAAAAGAAACGAAAAACGAGAAGATCCACCTCAATTTTCTCTCCAGGAACCGGCTTATATTAAAACAAAACTTCGAAATAAGTGATTACCTAAGTTCCAAAAAGTAAAAGTTGATAGCCATAGCTCTATTAAATTAAAAACAAACAAGGGCACTTATCATAAAAACTCTGCAAAGAAACCTAAGACTAAACAAAAACGATATTTACAGGAAGGAAATGGCACCCCGAGCATTCAGAGCCTGATACTACTTCTGGTACTTCAGCTGAGCAACAGTGAAGATATCCAGCTTGCCCTTGTAAAAAACTCCATACTACCCATTCAGTTAGGCAACGCCAAACTTATATATAGTAAACATACATTTATACACTGCTTAGATTTAAACATAGTTAGTAGACAATTAACAAATATTAAAACAAGTTATTTTATGTTAAAAGATCATGTTACATATGCAAATATAAATAATCCTATATCCTATCAAGGCTTAGCCGATAACTTACTTTATAGAACCGAGTTTCTAATTAACACTACGCAAAATAAACTAGCTAATTTAAATCCTCACATTAGGAATAAAAGAGGCCTTATTAATATAGTAGGAAGTGTAAATAGATGGCTTTTTGGCACACTAGATGCCGATGATGGTAATAGGTACGACAACGCAATTGATACTCTGCAACAAAATCAGAAAAATATCATAAAGCATTTAAACACTCAAATGTCCTTGTCAAAACAACTGATAAATAATTATAATAAAACTATATCGACTTTAGTAAATAATCAAGATCGACTAGAACAAGGAATAAAAATGCTACAAGCATCATTTGATAGTGAAATTAGTAGTTTTCAAACCTACTTAAGTTTTCAAAGTGTACTATCCCAAATAATTCTTGGTTGTCAAAACCTAATAACATTCATAGACAATTTAGAAGATGCTATAATGTTTGCTAAATTCAATGCTTTGCATAATTCAAATATTTCTGTTGCGGAAATTATTCACACAACGCAGTACTTAGAATCTCTCGATAACAACGACGCTATTCCAAACTTCAAAAATATTTTATCATACTATCAATTCTTTGGAACACAAGTCTCATTTTCTAAAGGTAAAGTAACTTTTGCGATTCACACACCAATTTTGAGATCAGAAACCTTCGTTTTCCACCACCTCTATTCTATCATCCAAAATAAGACCCTTGTAGTTCCAAAATACCCCTACCTAGCACAAGCAAGAGAGAACATACAATTTGAAGAAACCAGCTGTCCAGAAGTTGAAGATATTTTCTACTGCCACGAAAATCTCAAGCCCAGAGCTACTGAAAAACCACCCTACTGTCAATTGCCGTGCTGACGAAATCCACCTGGAAGAACCCTTAGTCGAACAAGTGTCGCAAGAAGAAGTTTTGGGCTTGCCTGCAAACAACACACAAATATTTTCCAAATGTGGCTCAGATCAATATCTAAAAATCGATCTGTCCGCGCTTATCAGAATCCCGAGGAATTGCGAAGTTACGGTAGAAAAAAAGAAGTTCACAAACAACCCCCAATCTAAACAGGGAACACCACTAATCCTACCAGAAATCCTCATCGATGCTCTCAGGAAAACACAATCCTACAAAATTGCAAACCTCAGTAAAGTCAACTTCGAGGAGATATTCAATCTAAAGGACTCAATATATAGACTGCAGCCCACCGAAGAAATCGATGAAAATGATGCCGAGTCAATCACATGGAGAGCTATTACTATCACCACACTAACAATAGTAGTAGCAACCACCCTGTATATATTATCTAAGAAGAAGATACAAAAATGGATTTCCAGAAGGTCTCAATCCAAAGGAACAAGCAAAAGGAAATCCGGCGAAGCTTCCAATGGGGGATGAAGAAACGCACCCAAATTCCGTTATGTTCGCTTCTTAAGAAGGGAGGAGTTACATGTACCATTCCTGCTGACCTGGACCAGACCGTGGAGACTGCAACCACAGCATAACCTAGCTTATAAACATATGTAGTTTACCTATTTGTGTCATTCCATTGCTTGTTATATTGTTAGTCTTAATTTTAAAAATAAATTGTTTTTAAAAAAAGAGTTTTATCGTCGGACACATTTAATTTGGTATCACTTGGCTATTATTTCTATTGTGGTCTACACTCGCCTTAAACTCTTTGCCATAACCAGAATATCCAGATAATTATTTTCGGACTTTTGTATAGACCAGAGATAAATCGGGAAAACTCAGTTTAATTGAATGCATTTTAACGCATGTTTATTCCGTATTATTAATTTTTCCGGTGTTTTGAGAAAAATCTTACAGTCTTACAGGATTTCTAATTTAACATTTTTGCTAATTCTTCAATTAAAAAGTTTATCTCTTTATCAAAATGTGGCCTTTTTATTGTTTCTTAGCAATTTGCACAAACATGTTGTTTTGTTACTTAGTACATGGAAGAACTTTCACCTTGGTGGAGGGGCTCAGGAGTCTTCATCCAGGGAGTGATGCCGGCAGTACCGTAGCTACTGGTAGGGCCACCCATGCCGGTAAGGTCTCGAAGTGATGAAGGCGAAGCTAAGAAAAGTACACCCGGTAGCTTCTGACCCAGATTGAACGGCTACCAACAGCGTCTGACCCAGAATGGGCGGCTGAATTTACAACTCACCAACCCGTCTAGCCAGCGCGCAGCGTGGTGTTTTATGGCTAAATACCCCCTAAGAAAGAATGCCAATTGATAAAATTTTAATACCCCAGGTGAGTAGAGATAACTGCTCAGTATCTCGCACTGATAGTAAATCAGTCTGACCCATGGATTCTGGGGCGGAATAAAAAACTGTCATCACAGAGAGCGACATCCAGATATTGGACACTGCAAATAGCGACATACAACGTCGCTGGCCTCTGTGAAGACAGAAGACGTGGGGAACAACGCTACAAATTGAAATCTGGACACACTTTCTATCATACCAGCGAGGAAAACGTCTATGTCGAAGGAACTGGCTTTATGGTCCACAAACACCACAACACAAGTATCGAATCATTTAAAAAATATCATCCAGGTTCAGTTACGTAACACTCAGACTAAATGCGAGATACTGTGCCAAGATTATACAAATTTACGCACCAACCGCTGACCATACAGATTAGGAAGTTGATCTCTTTTATGAGGACATAAGCCGAGCTTGGGAAGATCACAGGACCCACTTTACTATTCTGTGTGGGCTATTTTAATGCTAAAACAAGGTTGAAATCTGATAAATCGGAAACATCGCGTGGTTTCTTCGGTTCGGAGGGCAGAAATGATCGTGGCATGGCAAGACGATGCTGGGATTCCTGCTACGAAACAACTTATTCCTTATGAATAGCTTTGGGAGAGCCCGAATGGCCGGATAAGAAATGGAATTGACTACATTATAACTGATAAAAGACAGATCGTCAAAGATGTATCAGTGTTGAATAAATTCTCAACTGGGAGTGATCATCCGATAGTAAGAACCAAAATCTCACTTAACCTAAAAAGAAAACACCATAAAGTGACCAATAAATCAAGTAGCCAACTGTGGCAACCCCCACCAGATATATCTGAATTCCAGCGATGCATCGACGATCTGCTAGAAGCGCCGGATGCGGAGGCAAGTGTGGATATTTTAAACAACGCTATAGTTGCGGCCCTATCAGAGGGTCAAAGAAAATACTGCCCAAGATGAAGAAGGGAAGCAAGAATCACCGACAGGACAAGACAACTGATGCAAGAGAGAAGGAGGATAAGAAGTGAAGCGGTAACCACCGGTGAAGAGCTGAGAGAAATGAATAAACAAATATCTAGAGCGATAAGGAGGGATGTCAGAGAATATGAGAGAAAAGAGATCGAGATAGAGTAAGTATGAAAGTACTTCGCAGCAAACTTACAAGCGGAAAAAGGGATATATGCAAAATGGGGGACAGAGAGGAAAAAATTACGACAAACAGAAAAGAAATATTGAACATTGTGGAGGAATTTTACCAACTACTATATAAAAGTCGTCACCCTGGTGAAGGATATATGGACTATGCGCTAGAACTTCTGAGTAGAGTAGAGTAGATATTTATTGGTAATATACACAAAGTGTTTTTACAAGTCATTACAATGCTAACAGTATAACTTACTTAATAAAGATAAAACTAAAATTAATAATACAAAAACATTTAATTTTTTAAACAAACATCAATATTAAAAGTAATAAATAAAATTATTCACAAATAACAATAAAATTGCACAGATCACAAAGACAGAGTGATAAAATACTAAAAAATAAACAGTTATAAAAAATTTATAAAATTTATACGACAATCATTAATATGACATTAAAACCAATTAAAATCATTAAAAACTACAATACGTCATACAAATAAATACCCTAATAAGTTATAAGTTATTACAAACCATTATTGTACAATAAATTCCTCAACAAGTTATAACAAATAAAATAACATTCCTTAAGCTAATTAAAAACACATAGATATATACTACACATGAATTACAGAATTAAAGTAAATAAATAAAAGCACATGCCATAATTGATTAAAACTAAATAAAATAAATCACAAAATTAAACGAAATAAAATGTCAACCCAGCACACACAAGTACAGACAGATAAAATTAAAAAAAACATCACTATGTGAAAAATCAAAAGCCTAGAATTCATCCATAGAATAAAATGACATCAATAAAAAAAACACTTAATCTTAGCCACAAATGACTTCGTTGGAAGCTCTCTCACATGTCTAGGTAGGGCATTAAATAACCTGGGAGCATGGTAATTGAGGGAAAATCTTGCCTTATCTATTCGAATCCAATCGATTAAGAAGTTGTCATTATGTCTTGTGTGATATTGATGAACCGCAGAAAGAGGCATGTACAAGTTTGTATTTAATTTAACAAATTTAAGACATTCTGTGTCAAAACATTAAGACTACGATATGAATCTTTACAGTCTGAGCGGTAAGGCAAACTCGCAACTACTCTTAAGGCTCGCCTTTGAAGGGCAAAAACTCTAGCCGATGCTGCCGAGTGGCCCCAGGCAAGAATAGCGTAAGAGATGTGGCTCTGAATTAATGCATGAAATGTCATTATTAAAACAGACCTCGACACATTGGCAGACAAATTACGCAATACATAGGTGTTTGACGATAACTTTCCAGAGATATAATCAGCATGTGCATTCCAAGTTAACTTTTGATCAAGATGAACCCCCAAAAACCTCACTGATGGAGGATTTACATCAGAGTTAAAGTTGGTGCTTAAAGAACCTGAAAGGGGCATTGTAAATCATAGCATTGTACACCAGAGGAACTAAAACTGGCTCTGAAAAAAACCAAAAACAACAAAGCACCAGGTGAAGATGCACCCTCTGACGCAGTCAAAATAGGCGGTCAACGCTTACTCCAAAAACCAGAAGCTCCCTTTAGTCTCTGTCTCTTTAATACCACAATTCCAGAAAAATAGCACAATTCCATCGTAATCCTATTACATAGAAAAGGAGATATTGCGGAATAGGAAATCTACAGATCAATAGGCCTTCTGAGTCATCTCTACAAACTGTTCACCAGAATTATAACCACCCGACTAGAAAACAAGCTCGACTTTTTTCAACCTGTAGAACAAGCGGGTTTCCGTGGCCCGCTTTGGCATTACATTTACAGAGCATTAAAACATTGGTTGAGAAAACAATCGAATATAATAGGCCTCTGGCCCTGGCTTTTGTCGACTTTCACAAGGCTTTCGACACCGTTGAATTGGATGTGGTTTTGGGGGCAATCCAGGAATGCAGAGTTGATTACCGATACACTAAACTTATCCATAACATCTACAAAAATGCAACAATGACAGTAAAGCTACATGAAAATACCAACCGCATACCCATTGGCCGAGGAGTAAGGGAAGGCGATACATTGTCCACAAAGTTGTTCATCACAGTTATGGAAAGCGCATTAAAGAAACTCGATTGGGACCAAAGAGGCTTAAACATAGATGGAAAAACCTAACTAATCTACGCTTTGCGGATGATATAGTATTGATTTTGGAGAGCCTCGGAGACATAAGCCTGATGCTACGGAATCTGCAGGAGGTGTGCGCGAGAGTTGGCCTGAATAACATGTTAAAAACAAAATTTATGACAAACCTTGTTCCCAGTGGTAATATAAACATTGGTACGAACGAAATTGAGCTAGTGGATAGTTATATATACCTCGGCCATGAAATACGCATTTGTAGACATAACCAAACGCGTGAACTGGAAATAAGAGTTGCCCTCTCATGGACAGCATTTGGGAAGCTGAGACATATACTAAAGAGCGACATTTCAGTCACATTAAAAAGAAAAGCTTTTAATGAATGCGTGCTACCCGTTATGACGTATGGCTCCGAAACTTCAACGTTAACAACCACAACTGCTACGAAGCTCAAATTAACGCAGATAAAGATGGAGAGGCTGATGCTTGATGTGACTCTGAGAGATCACATATGAAATGAGGATCTACGCAGAAGAACTGACGTTAATGATGTTATCATATCCATCGCTAAACTGAAGTGGAACTGGGCTGGTCATGTGGCTCGAATGCAGGATGACAGATGAACTAAAAAACTACTCTAATGACGACCTCGTACAGACAAACGCAACAGAGATAGACCACCGACACGAAGGACTGACGACATTAATATAACTTGTAGCAACTGGATCCAGACGGGTCAAAATAGAAAGGATTGGAAAACAATGGAACAAGAATGAAATTATCCAGCCAGCGCTTGACTTTATTAAAAAGAGAAAACAGCAATCAGATTAACTGGTCCGATAAACCAGTGAATAAATGTAAATTAAATTAATTAAAATCAATGAGCTACCTCAGAACTCGGCGTTCAATGTTTGATTTATATGGAAAAAAAGAAAACGAAGATTATACTACTACTTAGGTGTATCCACCTAAGAAACAATAAGACACAAAACTTATACCCAAATCCCGTCGTCGAACTCTGTCGATGGCCTCTAGTGCGGGAACCACAAGTTAAGGCCCTTCACTGACGCTTCTGGCCTTCCAGTCCAGGGAAAAAGTTGTGGACCTTCGATAAACTGGCCCTCCGAAAAAAAGTTGTAGTTCTTCAATTAATCTTCTGGCCCACCAGAAAAACCCTGAAATAATCCAGTACGCATTAAATGAAACCCCCTTACTTTAATAAAAAATCATAGACCCCCTCCCTCTTTGCATAGATACATCTTCTTTATAAAACAAATTTTCCCAGACAAAAAAAACCATGGACTTGCAATACAATAAAGCAAATAAAAGAGATATTAAGGTTCAGACAACTTGAATATAAAAATATAGGTATGAATCACTCCTAAAAAGAATATATAAACTTCCCCATATGATCAAAATTGAAGTTGCATTAAAATAAAAATTTGGATCAGATAAAATGGCGTAGATAAGATAACCTATGGGAAAAGCAAATGGCGTTATGTGCACAAAAATAAGGTAACACAGATAAGCAATCAATTTCATTAATTTAGGCAGAACCGTAGCGATATTTACCTCAAACTCGGACTTGAGGGTGGATTAGGAGAGATTCGACGGTCTCGGTCTTATGGGACGAATGTGGAAGCCGCTATAAATAATGGAAACAAAAAAACTTTAGCATAATGGCGGTCTCGTGCTTCACAGGTCACAGAAAAAGGAATCCAGGGAAAATGCTTACCTAGTACAGCATGTAGAGCCCGAATAATCGGTCGTGTTAAAACACAAACAGAAACCCACACGATAAATCCCTTATCAAAAGGGTTGTATTATATCACAATACTTAAAACGTGAAGTTACTAGCCGCCCTGGCAAGCGTTCGTCTTACGTTCCGGTCAAACTAGCAAAGGGCCGTCCACTCCGTTCATCAATTCGTCTTCGAGATTAAATCCTGCGTCACAAGTAGTGATGGGCGAAAACGTGCCGAGTGATTCGATACAAGAAATAATTCTAAGAAAATAAACGCCTTAATTCTCGCTTATTATGATGATAAATGATGGCGGAAGCCACGAATAGTGAGCTAAAATTACATTCTTCCAGAAATGCTAGAAAATGCTCTAACAGGAATGATAAACCTTCAAAAATCTAAATCGAGAATGACAAACGCGCGATAGATGCCCATCCCTATTATTTGGCATACACATTAAAAAACTAGTCGGCCGTACCGCACGAGAAATATATTTAAAGCAGAGGTCCAAAAACGATCTCCGGAACATCAACCTAGGGTTCTCAAAAGGTAATAGAATATTCAAACTGAAATTAAATTATGGTTCAATAAGTCAAATGCAACGTATTTGCAGGCTAACAGAATTCTTTAAAAATATAAATCGATTCGCTGGCTGTTTACGATAATATAATGCAAATCAAGCCAAGTTATCTTAATAATAAGGTACAACACTTTCGCTTATCAACTAAAATAGATAGTCACAAAGGATTCTAAATGCTAATACAAATATATAGCTAACCTATACTTAAAATATGGTTAATTTTACATTAAGAAAAGCGGCAATTTCAAGCGAATTACTAAATTCAGAATTAATAAACCGATGAGTGCAATAGTTATTTGTGTATTTAGAGCGCAAAGTAACGGATTGCCGCTTGAGAAAGAATGTTACTGCGCGACGCGTAGCGGAGCGCAGTAATCTTTCGAAAACGGCAATCTTACTTTGCGCTCGAAAAACACACAGAACTTTTTCTACAGCCGCATTTTTTAAAATTAAATGCACATTTTTCTCTATACTTATCTGAAATTTGCAAATGACTGTCAGTTTTGACATATTATGTTCGAGCTTCGGACATATTTAGAACAGGATTGCCAGCAACAAACTGTAGCAAACGCACGACTGTCATTTATTTATCTTCGGTTTCCATGACCATTCAGCACACTAGACGGAAAAAGTGAGAATTTCCTTTTCCATGTTCGCGCTAGAGCGCAAAATAAGGATCCACGGCATTCGCCGATTTTGCAATTTCATTTCAATTTAGTATTTAGTTATTTTGCGCGCGGCTGTAGAAAAAATACATTTTTTTTCCTAAACGCGGCATATAAATAAACTTTTAAAAATGTTTGCTCTTAGCAAAATCGAACTGTTACATGATAAAGAAACTGGAAAGAACTTTTTCTACTGCAATTTCTCCCAATTTTCACAAATAGCAGATGTTCTATTTTTCCTTGGAGAAACCATCAAATTCGATAGAAAAGGGATATTGCGTCACTATATAGGTCATTATCAATTATCAAGCAAGCAAAAACGGATTTTAAAATAAACTTTTAATTTAATTATTTAACAATGCAATTTTGTATTTGATATGTCCACTTTTTTACTAACATTGCATATTTTTATTCTTTTGAAATAGCACCAATGATGACGTATTAAAATTTGAAATTTGTTGCAGGTGCTTCCTTGTGGGCAGTGGGACTGACAGGCTTGTATTCTCGTGATACACCGTTACTCGATATGTTCCTGTTTGGATCCCTGATTTCCGCTGTGGATCCGGTTGCTGTGCTCGCCGTATTCGAAGAGATCCAGGTCAACGAAATTCTGTACATAGTGGTGTTCGGAGAGTCCCTACTCAACGACGCCGTCACCGTAGTCCTTTACCATCTCTTCGAATCTTATAAGGAGATGGGATTCAGAAATATCGTAGCCACAGACCTTTTATCGGGATTTATAAATTTTTTAATTGTAGCATTCGGTGGTACTGTGATTGGTGTGATATGGGGCTTCGCCACTGCCCTGGTGACTAGATTTACGAATGAAGTGCGAGTTATCGAACCTATTTTTATATTTGTGATGGCCTATCTGGCTTACCTCAATGCCGAAGTGTTTCACATGTCTGGAATTTTAGCGTAAGTAAATTGTTTTTATAACATCCGTAGCACCAGTAGTATATTGATAAAATAGAATAAGCGTCGATAAAATGTAAATGGCTCAATTTAGAAAGATAAACTTAAGCTAAATCAGTTTCTGGGCTGCTCTGTCATGGGATTTAGTAGATAAGTTCTCAGATTATCAAAGAAAAACAATTTTTTTTAGGTTGGCAGATTAGAAGCCGTTATGATATTAAGCAAATTCTAAATGTTGATATAAACATGCAGATGATGTATGGGTAAATTGCTTGATATATTCGATTCTTGGAATTTTGAATAAGATCATATCAATATTTAGAAGATAAACTCCATTCAAAACGGTTATTTACATACCTTTACAACTACGGGAAACAAAATTGTACGTAGTTTTTCAGAAACACAGTGCAGCAAGTCGAACACAAGACTAAAATTAGTGAAATTAACGCCTATTGCACTCTTTTATGTACCTTTTCTTCAATTCCTGTTCATTTTCTAAAACCAAGTTCGCAGTACCAATGTGTTGACACCATATTTTGATGAAAATATTTTACCTAGACACCATGGGAAAGAACCGATTTAGAATGCGAATTGAGATTTTCAATTTAAGGGAGCACACAACTTAAAGGGAGAATTTTTATATTAAATCAGGTGGTTGACTCAAATATGTTCAGGTGACATTTTTTCCCCTGGGCCTGTCCGACATACGTCCCCATATAGCACTGCAGCCTGTACAGGCTTATTGGGCTGAGCCTGTGTGGTTTTATGATAGCCACTCCAGTATTTTTATGCCCTGTACGAGGCCGTACAGGTCTTTTACTGAGTGTTTGATTAGTATCTCTGGGTCTATATTTGGTTGCCCAAAGATACTAAGTCTCCTGCGGTCCAGTGCCTCGCAGTTGATCAGGGTGTGTCTAGCTGTCTCCGGTTTCTTGTTGCATAGTCTGCAGTTAAGGTCTCCGTTATATAGACCCTTCCTGTTCAGGTGTACCTTTAGGGGTGCATGGCCGGTCAAAAGACCTGTTATGATTCGCAACCGATCTCTGCTCATGAATAGCAGTTTTTCGGTCCTTTTTTTACATGGTAGGCCAATAAATTCCTTTCCATGGTTTTGCCCGGGGATTTCTGTCCAGTAACGTCGATGTTCTTATCGAACCCAGTCTTTGATGTGGCTCCGGATCATACTTATTGGTATTCCCAGAGCCGGTTCTGGGCCGATTAGTTTTGTTTCTGACCCTCTCCTGGCGAGTTCATCAGCTTTTTCATTGCCTTCGATCCCTCTGTGTCCTGGCACCCAGATTAGTCTTACCGTATTCTGGTCTGCCAGGTTTTATAGTTCTTCAAGACATTCCCACACTAGTCTTGATGACACTTCTTGGCTGAGTAGTGCTCTTAGTGCCGCTTGACTGTCCGACAATATTAGGATCCGCCGATTGTTTGTGGCCTTCCTATTATTCTCTATGGTGCACTGAAGTATGCCGTATATCTCTGCTTGGAAAACAGAAGCATACATACCCAGCGCATAGTATTTGCTCAGCCTTTGACTAGCAGAATCCTCCTGATCTACCCATCTTGTAGTCCGGTTCAGAGCAATTTGCATCTGCTCTCTAACCGTTGAATTAAATTTGCCTCGGGTGATGATGACTATGTCATCAGCATATCCGAGTGCACAGTGTGCCCCATCCGTGAGCGCCCTGAGTAGGCCGTCAGCCACCAGGCTCCACAGGAGCGGATATAACACCCCGCCCTGCGGACATCCGCGATGCACGCGAGCCGCCAGCGCGCTCCCAGCGGCGCTTGCTTCTACCAACCTTCCTTCCCCTCAGCATGGAGTTGATCCACTGACAACAAGTACCCTCAACTCCTCTTTGCCCAAGGGATCTGGTTATTGAGTCGAAGGAGGTGTTGTCAAACGCCCCCTCCACATCCAGGTAGGCGGCCATCATCACCTCCCTGTTTTCCAGTGTACCCTCCACCCTCTTGACCAGCTGGTGGAGTGCTGTTTCTGTTGACTTACCTATCTGGTAGGCATACTGGTCGGGGTGCAGTGGGCTGTTTACCAATACACTGTCCCTAATATACCTGTCCACAAGTTTTTCAAGCGTCTTAAGTTCAAAGGACATAATGTGTCTCCAGGTTTTTGGTATATATATATATATATATATATATATATTCCCTAGCCGTTTCCTCTCCCGACCTGGTATATTCGCCAAGATCATTTTTTAGCGAATTTATTGGGGTTTGGGGGCATCTTGAGAGAATTCTTTGAAGTCTAGCACATTCTTGAGTGCTCCCTATCTCCTCACAGTACTTCCTCCACGACCTTCTCTTGGCACCCCTCAGCTCTTTGTTAAACCTGGTCAGTGTTGTTCTATATACCTCCCACTGATCATTTATTTTTGCTTTCTTAAAATCTTTTCTAACTTGCCTTCTTAACTTTGCAAGTTCCTCACTCCACCAGGGCACATTCCTGGTGGAATTCCTTGTTGTAAGAGGGCAGTTGTCTTGGAAGGCAGTGATGATTGCATCATTGAATTGCTCCACAACCATCTGTAAGTCTTCCGTGTTTCTTATTGGCTTCTTGATTAGTTATTGAGTCGAGGGAGGTGTTGTCAAACACCCCCTCCACATCCAGAAAGGCAGCCAGCATCACCTCCCTGTTTTCCAGTGCATCCTCCACCCTCTTGACCAGCTGGTGGAGTGCTGTCTATGCTCTAGGTCGGCCACATATGCTTCCCAGTCCATCTTCCGAGGATTTCGATAGGTAGTAGCAGTTTTTTCCGCTATTATATTGAATCTGAAGTATCTATGATCCGAACAACTTACCTCATCAGATACATGCCAGTTTGTGACGTAATTACTCAAATAGTTTGAGGCTAGTGTTACATCTATGACCTCCTTCCTAACTGTGTTAATAAAGGTAGGTTTACTCCCTACATTAATTATATCTAACTTATTTGCCATAATATATTGTAGTAATGACTCACCTCTATTGTTGGTGTTGGTAGTTCCCCAGGTTGTGTGGTGTGCGTTCGTATCGCAGCCGATGATCAACTGAGTCCCGTTTCGCCTACAGTGTCTCGCCAGCTCTTCCACACTCCTGGTTGGTGTTGACTCTGGATCATCGTAGGGCAGGTAGGCCGATCCGATTATAATAGCCCTTGGCCCGGTACCTTCAATGATCCTGATTTTTGCTGCCTTCAGGTCCCTAGAACAAAGGAGAGTTAACAGCAGTATATTAATATAATATTAATATTTTTAATTAGTATACAGGTCCGAGGCGGGTCGATGGATCTACTATAAATCAGGGCCCCATCGATTCCACTCAGCCCTGTGATTTTCCCGTGTCTAATCCACGGTCCCTGTATCAGGGCAATTTCTGCGTCCCTCATAGCAACTGTAAGGACTGCCGAGGCCGCCTTACAATGCTGGAGGTTGATCTGAATTACCCTGATCATTGTTGTTCTTTTTTCCAATAACCCTGAAGGTCACACGTCCCAGTTTGTAGAACCCTTTAAACTGGGCCCTCTCCAGAGCGTTGAAGGACTTTTCGTCAATAGAGAAGGCCAGGATTTGACCTTCCTTCTCTATTTTTCGACTTAAAAGCAGCCATTCTTCCGTCCTTAGGCCTGGGTTTTGCATCCTAAGGCGGGTCCTGGCGTCTTCTGCTGTGACTGATTCCGGCTCGGGTATGAAGACCAGAATCCTCGGCCGTACTGGGAGATCCTTAGGGTCTACAACCCTAAGTTCTGCACCCTCCCAGAGTTGCCCAAGGGCTTCTACGCTTCTCCCGAGCCATTCTGCCGTTTGTAGGTTAGCGCAGGTCATCCATAGGATTCCTACGCTATATGACGTTCTGATAAACTGTGGAGAACTGTCACTGCTTAAAGGAGCAGTATATATCGCCTCCACTAGAGAGTTTTGAATCAGGTCGGCTTGATGTTGTGTCCGGGTTCCGCTAACCGCCTTACTATAGGGGTCAGTCATTTGTGTTGCACCCCTCCTGGGTTTTTAAGCGCCCGTGTTTTTGGGTGGTGTCTGAGATGCAAATCTAGGTCTTTTAGTACCCCCCATCTTCTTCTCTTTATGCTTTGGATGTGGAGGCTTCTGTTGAGACAGGTACTCCATGGTTGGAACTGTCAGAATCTGTTATGACATTAGAAACACTAACGTCTAGTCTATTTAATGACACCCAAATTAGAAGAGTACATCTAGGTTTCTTCAACATTCCATTACAAAAGTCACAGAGCCTTAAAGCTACAACTTACTTTCTATTCCTTATCGTATAATCCAAAAGCTGGTTACTGTTTTGAACTAACCGGTCAGACTACGAGTAGCTTTTCTTCACGCTAAGTTTTTCGGAAGCCCAGTCGAGCAACGTAAGGTGCTATCGCGAATGAAGACTGTTTTTGACTATATCGCGCGTAAAGAATATTTTCTGACTGTTCCTTTCCCGACGATTTTTAGCTTTTTATACCATCTTTCAAAGCATGTTTTTCTCCTCGAAAAACTGGAATAAGCAGGTATACAGCTATTAAAATGTGTCGAAAGTCGCCGAAAATTTTAATGTGGCAATTGACGTTTTTACATGTTTTATAAATTCCAACCTCGGTTTTAGTACCGCCGCTCTTTGCTAATTAGGATAAAAAAAAATTTTAGAGGTAGTCGATCTAATTAGGCGTTATAATGCAGAGGAAAAAGAAATTAAAAGTCAGCTTTTGTCTAGGGTTCTTGTGAAGTTACATTCAATGCCAGTTATTGGAATTATTTTCCAATAGTAAATTATCTAATTTTAGTCTGGGTTAACAATAAATATGAACTTGTCATTCAAAGTAATGATCGTTCGGAGTGCAATATATAAATTCCTCTTGCCTAACAGTAACCTATAAAATCCTGTTCAAATACGAATATAATAAGGGCACGAATCGGATCAATAAATGCTCGAAGATATATCACAGACTGTTTAGCCAGGTGCGTTGTTCCTTAAGCGCCAGTTATAGCCCAAGAGTTAATTTTGTGTAAGACAAGGTTTATCCTTAGCGAATAATATAAATATGCAATAAATGAAGGAAGTTCAATGCAGTAGCATATTTCCATAACATTAACTTTATACAAAATAAGCTTTATTGTTTACGAATAGAGGCCTGCATTAACAAAACAGTGACCATAATAAGACGTAGATTGTTCGAGGTCGTTTGGCCATCTTAAGGTCTTTCTGCACCGCGTGGGTGACCCTACTGTAATAGATGTCAAGATAACTTAGGCTTTTCATAAATCCTAATATCTTTCTTGGGGCCATACAGCTAAATTCGATTGGTGCTATGCCAATCGTTCCGGAATATTTAGATCTGATTCGAGACAACATGGGATATTGTGATCTTCATTGCAGGATTTCCATTGTTATGCCCATATTCCTAAGATCATATCTCAATGGGCAGTGTCCAGTGAAAACGCCAGTGTTTAATCTTAATTTATTCCTTTGCAGCAAAAGAAGTCTTTTGCATTCTTTTACGAGTAACTCAGTACTGATTCAGATGACGACGAGGTAGAACTATACTACTCTCAACTGGAGGAACTGTTGAACACTATACCAAAACGAGAGATCCCAATGATAGTCGAATATTTTAACGCCAAAGTAGGAAGAGAGACAGAAGACCATGAACTCCACTGTGCAATTGGCAAATATGGCCTAGGCGATAGAAATGACAGAGGTGAACATCTAATCCTTTTCTGCATAGAGAACAACTTCTTCATCACAAACACTGGATTCCAGCAACACCCCAGAAGACTTTACACGTGGACCTCCGGGAGGAAAGTATAGGAATCAAATAGACTACATTCTCATAAATTCACGGTGGAGAACGTCCATAAAAATGTAAAGACGCTTCCAGGCAAAGACTGCCACAGTGACCACCAATTTCGAGCAGCAGAACTACGCATGAAATTGATAGAACCAAAGACCAGAAAACCATTGCAGAACTGGTGGCACATGAAAACTAATGAACGATACAACAAGCTAGCCACGCAAAAGATCTATCACATTAACACGGAAACGCACGCAAACAACACAGCAAACTCCCTATGGAATGAAACAAAAACGGCATTGATAGACGCAGCTACATAAGCAGGAAAAGACCTCAAAAGACAACCAACCAAACCCTGGATATCGGAGGAAACTTGGAAGCACATCGAAGAGCCTAAAATCATCAAAAGCAAAGAACTAAACAGCGACGACGACAAAGAACAATACAAGGAACTGAGCATAGATATAAAACAGCGATGTAAACGGGATAAGAATAACTACCTGAATGCAATTTGTCAGGAAATTGAACAGCACTCTCATAAGAATGAAACGAGAGACGTGTACACTAAATATGCAGCTATAAGATCGGAAGAAGGAACATTGCTGACAGACTCAAAACAAATAAAAGATAGATGGAAAACATATTGTGAAAAACTTTTGAGGAACGAGAACATCGCTGAATACCAACAAATGAAAATAGATTATGACGAAAAGGAACCTGACATTATAAGAGAAGAAGTAGTTCCGGCATTAAATAAACTAAAACATCACAAATCGCCGGGCTCTGACGGAATTGTGTCTGAGATGCTAACAGAACTTGGAGATACAGGGGTAGGCATCTTCCATAAACGATACATGGCCAGAAGACTGGACAAAATCCATCTACGTACCTATTCATAAGAAGGGGCCCAAAGATATCTGCGAAAATTATCGCACAATAGCCCTAATATCACACGCCAGTAAGGTAATGCTTCAAATATTGTCAGAGAGGATCAAGCCTTATATTCTATCTCAATTACCCCTAGAACAAGCAGGCTTCGTACCAGGACGCGGCACTCGAGAACAGATCCTTAACATCAACCAAATAATTGAGAAAGCGAGAGAATTTAACATCCCCACATATTTGTGCTTCATAGACTACACCAAAGCATATGACTGCGTCCGATGGCAGAACATGTGGTCAATTCTGGATGAGATGGGAATCCCGCGCCACTTAATTGCAATATTAAAGAACCTGTACGACCACAACTCTGCACATGTGAGGTTGGAAAGTGGCCTTACGGACCCTTTTCAGGTTGGCCAAGGCGTTAGACAAGGATGCATCTTAAGCCCCCTCCTATTTAACATATACGGTGAATGGATCATGAGAAAAGTCCTCGATGAATGGAATGGCGGTATAACTTTCAATAGTAGAAAGATACGTGATCTACGATACGCAGATGACACCACGCTTATAGCTTCATCTGAAGAACTAATTGAGCTTTTCCAGAGAATCGAGAATACGCTGAAGATCAATAAAAAGAAAACGAAGGTGATGTGGTGGTGGATCCAGCCCAGAAATTCGAAGAAGAAGCGCACTAGCGAAAGAAGCCATGACCAAACTCACGACCATTTGGAAAAGTCATCAAATAACGCTAATTACCAAAATGAATCTGGTCAAAAATCTGGTTATCTCAATCTTTTTGTACGGTGCTGAATGCTGAACACTGAAAGAATCCGACAAAAAGAAAATTGACGCATTCGAAATGCTCTGCTGGCGAAGAATGTTAAGGATTCCATGGACAGAAAGAAGAACAAACCAGTCCATTTTAGATCAACGCAAAATTAATCTCATAACGAAAATAACGGGGATCAACATAACTCAATCCATAAGAGAGGCTGAAAGGAGGGACTTATGGAGAAACAGAACAAACAGCATTCCATGAAATCACGCTGCTTGAAATCAAGCACACGACCAAGAAGAAGACGAGTAACTCAATAAGTTCTTCGCTGGCCTTTGGCCCGATGTATTGTTCCAAATAGGACTCTTTTTGTTTTTTTTTCATGCTTCTAGGCTTTTTTAACGCCACAGTTCGGGTCGATGAAATGGTGTTCCAGCTTCTTTTCGTCTCACATCCAATATTTTTAATCCTCTAACTCTGTCCTTATTTCCTTTGGTTAATTTAATGTTGGAGAATGTTCTTCTTTCATTACTTCTTAATATAAATGTTCTTCTATTTGTTTGCTTGAATTTCTTTAGCTTTTCTAGAAGAAACAGGGTTGATTAGAACCTTTAAAAGTATAAAATGGGATGAAAACAACTATATAAATAAACCCACTACAAGTCACGATTAACTTTACCTTATCATATACCACCATAAAATGCCAGATTAATACGGTTTTCGTTGATTTTCTTTAGTGTAACATTAATTTTTTTTAATTATTTTTTTTGCGTCATTTCGTTTCGGGTATCAAATTGTAATCTGGACTTAACGTTTTGCCTTGCGCGTATCGCACAGGCGCATTTCTTTGACACTATCCAATCACTTAGGGATCTGTGTTCCGATTAGCTATGTTATCGACTTATGATTAATTAATATTGCACCTCTTACTCTGCGTTATTATTAATGACTATTGGTGCGGTATATAGCACGCCTGCGAGTGAGTGGGTTCAGATCCAGGATGACGTCATTGCTTGTGAGAACAGGTTGTCATAGTGCACGTAACGGAATAAAAAAACTTGAACCGAATTTTATGAATGAAATGTGAGGTTAGTAGGGACTGGCTGGTTTAGATTTTAGAAGAGGACTTCCGTGAAATTTGCGCGTGATCTCCTTTCCATCCTCTCCACCCATATAAATTGAACAGAGGTGACTCTTCAAAAATCAGCCATTGCAATTAACAGTATCTGTTTCCTATTACCTTTAGTGTATTTTTTGTTTGGTACCTGGATTAATTCCATGAATGGGATGTTCACTGTTTTTGTCGCAGATATTACGAAGCCCTTCATAGTTTTTTGTCGTAAAGGACCCTTAAGCTAAAGAAGATTTTTGTTACGTGAAGATTCTTACCTTTTTGGATCTAAGAAGTCACTCGAGTAGGCGTGAAAGATTCCTTCTTTTGGTGAATTGTGTTCGATCGTTTCCTACTGTGGGTTGCTTGGAGGACAGTTCATTGACAGCGTTGTCAGAGTTGGTACAATTGTACAGATCTGGTACAATCTGAAACAATCTGTACATCTGTACATTTTTGAAAAATCTGGTACATTTTACTTATTGCGGTATCTGCTAAATATTTCATGATCGAGATTAAGAAAAAATATTAAAACTTAAACAACGTCACATCACCCGGCATTTTAAAAATAGTCGTAGAAAAAGTATAGTACACTACTTGAATGGTAATTTGCTTATTACAAACTCGAGCGATTACAGGCCACGTGCAGTAATCTTTCTAGTTTGTAATAAACTAGAATTGAGTAAACTTCCATAAATAGTTTTCAAAATGGGTCCACGACGAATCACTTAGCTCAGATGTCAAATCGACAAGACATAATATCAGTAGAGATGACCACCTGAAATCCTTGAGTCTAATATTGAGGGTATGATTTTGTCTTCGAGTGAAAAGATGGAAGTTTTCGGCGAACCTGTTCTTGACAACTCAATAGTAATATTTGTCAAGAGCATACTTTCAAACCAAATGGATCACCGACATTTATAAATTCCGATGAAATTCGCATACCCGTCCACTTTCAAGACCTAATTTTGGATATATCAGAACGTTATATTTACATTGAAGGTAACTTTACACCAAGTGATGCCACAAAACCGTGTTACTTGTCTAATAATGCCCTCGTTTTCCTGTTGGATGAAATTCGCTATGAAATGGGTGGAGAACAAGTGACTGTGGTTCGCAAGCCAGGAGTAACAATAACATTAAAAACAATGGCATCCTTTGGATCTACACAATTGAAAACATTGTATTCTTGCCGCTGAGGCTATCGACCAAAGAACAATTCATTTTAGACGCCACTAGCCATGTTTATTTTCTGGAAAATAACCATTAAAATATTTGATGGGTTTTGCTAGCTTCGGCAAAAGCCATTTGCCATTCTCGTTATGTAATATACTATTTCATACACAGGTGAGGGCAAGGGAGAACTTTATCTATCGCTTCTCGAACAGCTTTCTTCGTCTAAAATCGCTACGATCCACACAGAAGCATAAATCATAGTGCTAGTAGTTGCAGGATTATGACAAACTTTCACAGATGGTGCTTCCGTTTTTATTATGTTGGTTGTATACGCCCGGCTTGGTTGAAATGTGTTTTCTGATCAAAGAAAAAGTTAGAGCCTACTATACAACAATGACGACAAATTTGAAAAAATAGCAAAAAATATATAAAAAAGGTATAATATGAACTCTGTACAAAAATGCTGAATCTGGCACAATTTCAGTTCAAATCTGAAACAATTTGTAATTTTTCTTTAGCAACGCTGCATGGATCGTTTTCATTTATTTTAAAATTGATTTAACTTCTGGTTTGATTGTTTACATTTCCTTTAATTGTTGTGATTAACTGAAAATTTTATAGAGCTGATCTCTCAATGGGAGTGGAGTTGGATGCATTTTGTTAGGCTATTATAGCGTTTTGAAATTGTCACAATCCACCTGCAGTTGAATTAACGACGAATGATATATTTCTTCTAACTGTAACTGTCATTCATCGATAATTACACACCTCTTATGGAAGGGAAATATTTAGGTTCGTCTTTAATCAACACACCAAGCTATCGAATAAATTGCTCTCAGCTTCCTCGCTGCTTTGTTGTAATTAGTTTTAGCATTTATCAAATTGGCACGGTTCTATTGGTATGTATCGAATACTTTAAGTAATTACTGAATATGTATTTACTTTCTGTTTAGTCAATACAGTATCGCTTCCTGTTTGCTCATCAATTAGCCGGATGTTAGCTAATATGTACCTAAAGCGAAACAACTTGTTTGATGTAGATTAATATTGGAAACCTGTGGAAAGGAGATTTACATTTTGAAAAGTATCCATATCTCGATTTCTGTGATCCCAAAGCAAAATCCCGATCACACATAGGCATTTGAATGATTTTATTTT
>MU183263.1:4146-89397 GCA_016904865.1 Pissodes strobi | reverse complement strand
AATGCGCATACTAGATTGAAATTATTCTGTCGCTTCTCAACAGTTTATTATTCTCGGGCTATTACTGTCAACCAGGCGGAAGAAGATGCTGATGTGTTGATTGTCAGAACAGCAATTTCCTTGTGCCCAAAATTTGATACTGCTTTCGTAGTTGGCGAAGACGTTGGCCTTCTTGTTTTGCTGACAACATTGGCACCATCTCAAGGAAACATCTACCTCCGCAAACCAGGAAGAGGCAAAATTGCTGAAAGAATATATTCAGCTAATGGTTTAAAACATGAAGAAGTAGCTGAGAACATTCTGTTTCTCCTTGCTTTTAATGGCTGTGACAAGACATCGTCAATCATCAACCAAGGAAAAGTTAAATTTTGTTCGCTTCTCCAGAAAACAGCAGAACTCAGTGACACCATTGGCATCTTCAAACATCAGGATGCAACACCAGAGGATATCGCAGATCCTGGAGCACGCTTTCTCGTTGTTTTGTATGGTGGCAACATTGAAGAAGACACCCTGGAAGAAATCCGCTATTAACGTTTTGCTAGAAAAAACACAAAAAGTTAATCCAATCTTGCTTTTTTGCCACCAACGAAGGATGCTGTGCGGTATCATTCTTTCAGGACATATCATCAAGCCCAGAAATGGTATGGAATCGAGAAAAACCAGAAGATTGGGACTGGAAACTTGGCAGCAATGGGCTTGTTCTACTCACCCGACAACTTATTGAAATTCATTTCATGCAGTTGTAGAAAAGGACGCGGCACAGCATGTGGTTGCAAGAAAGCTGGGTTGAGGTGTTCCGTTGTGTGTGGCTTCTGCAGTGGTCAGCCATGCGAAAAAGTCCCGGAGGTTCAAATCGATAGTGAGGACGAAGATGGCTAAGACTTAGCAATGGAAGAGCAATCTATTCCCATAAGCACTGATTATGATGATAACCGACCCGGACCATCATAGAAAGGAAAACGCTAATAAATTGCGAGGTTAATGCGTCATTTCTTTCTAAGGTCGGGACACTGTGGATTAGGCCTATCGGGGATACCACCATAAAAAACGCGCCATTTACTCTACCTCAAGGGGTTCAAGGTGGTGTGGAAATGAGTAGAACTAATAAATGACGGAAATATTACAAGCAGCGGTGGCTGGTGAGGTAATGCCATGGTGCCACAATACCATGGCACTACCTTATTTTTCAGTTTCTTTTTATGTTATGTTATGTTATGTGCGCAATATTTTAATGAGACATATGAAGGTTATAACATATTTTGTTCAGAAAAATAATGTAGTGCCATGGTTCCGTGGCACTACCTCACCAGCCGCTGCTGATTATAGCTATGTAAAAAATAGCGAGAATTTCGGAAAAATTACAAAATTGGGATTTTGTAGGGCAAAACACCCCAGTGATTGGCCTATAAGAGTTGGTACGAAAAGTGTCTGTTCTGAGTCCATTGCATTGGTAAAAGTCATATATTGCTTACAGGTCTCTGGAAGTGAGTTATATCTTCTATTATTAGAGTTCTAGCTTTCTCACTTTTGCAATGAGCAAATTCAACTGTACTTCTTGCTAACAGATCATAGGTTCTTAAGTGTTTGTAGTAGATCTCTTGAAACCATGGTAAAAACTCTATTTGGCGCCGTAATAACATTTCGAAGAAGAGATACAGCTCCAACATGATATTTACCGTAAAAATATTCCTTATACAGCTTTACAAAGTATCAATAACTAGAAAGTGAGAAAAATGCAAAAAAAATATTTTTTCTTCAAACGTCAGTAAATCCGTCATTACTCGACTGTGTAGGCGACAGTGAAGTTTCGTTTTTCCTCCGCCGGAGCTTTACTTTTCACTTTTCCGCCGGCGGAGGTAAAAGTGTTATCATAGCAACATAGATGCAATACAAACAAATATCAAAATAAGCGTCAACAACTCAAGAGTTATTAAACTAAAATTTGTATTTATCACTCAATGTGTGACTGCATTTCTAAAAATCACTAATTTAGGAACAAATTGGTTATTATTTAATCGAAATATTTACTCAATAACTGCTTATCAATACGGAATTAAAACGCAATCGAGAACGCAATTTTAAAAATATAATTATTGTTGACAGTGTCCACTAACAGCTTTATGTTACATTACTATATCAACAACCTGAGCCTATTCACCGACACCGCACCGGTCTAAGCCGCCTTGCGAACCCACTTATCTTTAATAATAATTATTATTACTATTAAAAAGAGACTTTTTGCATTAATTTGTCGACATTTGAAGAAAAAACAGCATATTTTATTTGGAGGAAAAGTTACTTTTCATGGCTTGCTCTCTATTACCAGCCTCACTCCGTTCGGCTGTTAAACACGAGCGCGCCATGAAAAGTATTACTTTTCCTCCATATAAAATAATATACTATTATATTAACATGGCACATTGTGCAAATAAAAGTTACATATTATTAATATAAAATTGTGGGCTTATTTTATGTAAGGCCACAACAAATTATTTATTTGTTAGAGGCAATAACGTTTTATGGAAGATTTATTTTAGAGGCTCTAAAATAGACATGTGTGAAATAAAACCCCGTAATCATGAGAACATTTTATGGTATCACAACGGATTTCCAATAAAAATATTATTCGTTTACCAGCGTAAATGTATGTTACAAATTTTATTCTTTACTATTAAACGTTTCCTTAATTTTAATCGCTGATATTGCGGGAAAAAAAATAATTATATGAGGATATAATAGGTTTAATTAGGCGCTGTACCAATACCCACTTAATAACAAGATCTTACTGCTTGTCGTGTCACGTCATCGATGTAGGCAATACAATTTTAATTATTGCATTACACTAATATTTATGAAAACTGTCAATAGTTAACTTATTTTAAAGAACACTAGCTATATGACAGACTTCTTGACAAATCCCAAAAGTTATTAAAATTGTCCTCAACAATAAATTGTTCGTCTTATACCAGTTTTTGTTTACAGCTGTTATTTCGGTTTTTTAACGTAATATAGTGCAACACGATATTCATATTAAAGTTAAAAAGGCAATGACTTCAATTAAAAATAAACCTAACACCCGAGAGTCGTGTTTGCAATACCAGGCTCCAGGAGTGGAGTTCGTGAGCGCCACCAGCTCTACCAGCTAACTCTACCATGTCACGACTCTCCCTCTCGAGCAGGTGACTTTCACCTCAACTGCTGAGCTTGCAGCCTTTCCTGCCACAGATCTTCGGATCTAACGGGGTATCGTTCCGATTCCTATTATTTTTTTTGTTTTATTATTATGAATTTAGCACCTTTGGTTGATTGATAGTGCCTTAAAATAGCTCTCATAATTTTATTAAATATTTTGTTTTTCGGGTCATTGATATAATTGTTCGAATTATTTTAATATAAATTTAGCATTATAGGCCAAGCTTTGAGATAGCTTTCATTAATTTTTTTTATTCATATTTGACTGATCGATTGATATAATTATTGTGTAATAATCTTAGGTAAGCCAAAGTGATCACTTCGGGGATTGTAGTGTTCAGAGTTCAGTACAATCTTCATATTGTACCATTATTATTAATTATTTAATAATTTTTTAGTCATTCCTTTGCTTTCAAATTGCTTTTAAATTTAACTGGAAGCTTGTTGCTGTTTTAAATTAAAAAAAAAACCTAGAAGCCAATATATTGAACCTTAATTTAAGATTGTGTTTTCTTGTTTAATAAAACGTGCCTAACAACCCCGTAAAATACCAGTGGAGCTTTTCCAGTTTAGCTGGTAGAACTGGTGGCGCTCACGAACTCCACTCCTGGAGCCGGGTACTGAAAACACGACTCTCCGGTGTTAGGTTTGTTTTTAATTGAAATCATTACCCTTTTAACTTCAATAAGAAAATCGTGTTGCAGTAGCAACGTATGTAAATATGTAATTAACGGCATGATATCCTGAAAGTGAAAAATATTTATTAAAATTTGAGGCAATAATTTCGGAAATATCTTGTTAAGAGCAATTTTCATCTGAGTCATAATCGGGTAGCCCAGAGAACTTATTAACATTAATAGGGCTAAAATTGAGACTGAAGTGTTAATATAGATTGAATCCTAACAAAACATGAACTTTAGACCGATTTTTATAGTTTCCATTATAGCCAGGAATACAACATTTTTGAGGCAGAATTACACTAAGTATCCTACCACAAAACTAGCCGAAACCGAGAGAAAAGCATACAATTGAACAGGAACAAAAACTTATAAAGTGTTCTGTAAACAAACGCCATAAAAGCAACAGGTCTTTAAATGCAAAATATAAGGTTTTACGTATTTAAAAATACGCCTAACAATATAAATTGTATACCTAAATATACAACGAAATATTAGGTACAAGTTTCACGCACTTAAAAGCACATAAATAGTTCCAGTTTTCAGAAAAGTGCAAGAAAATAACACTAGTTACCGCAGCCATTATCGGCAATTTTGCAAAGTAATCGTCTGTACAGTTGGGCCAGTGGCCGGAGGTCATCTGCTTAAGATTGGTTAAAATAGCGAACCTATTTTTAATTCTAAACATCATAAAATAATGTCTCAAATAAAATTTGATTTTTCGTAATTCAAGGAAGTTTTATAACAAGCGTCTAGGTGCACCGGAATAGCTTTCGATTGCGAAGCTTCGCGCATGATGAAACGTTGACTAGTTCACTTCACGTATGGCCCTCCACTTGCTTCGGCGCGCAACCAAGCAAAACTAATCAAAACTAACCCAAATTTAAAAAAAGAAACAAACATAACCTTGAAAAATGAATATAAAAACACTGTCGTATCACAAGAATAGCGTACTAACCACCGAGCCATTAGGCTTGCTGAAAGCAATTTACCAGAAATTGAAAGTCTGAAAAAGCCGGTACACACTCGCGTCTACCTACAGCATATTTCTGGCCGTCAGACTTGCGCATTTGGCAGGTGTTGTCGTTCTAATATTTCACTTCACGCATGGTCCTCCACTCGCTTTGCTCGCTCCGGGAGCACAACCAAACAAAACTAACCCAAACTCACCCAAGGTAATGCCCAAAATGAAAAACCAACTTTAAAAAATATATGAATTAGCACGTACGCATGCGTGAAGCCTCCAAATTGTGTAGGTGGACGCGAATGCTCGACTCTAGACGCTTGTGTTTGTCGTTTGTTTTGCTTCGCTGTTGCCGGCTCTATAAGGAAAGTATTATTTTAAGAAATAAGAGTTGCGGTATAGGTATTATTCCTATCTTTTGACTTACCTATTAGTAAAGTATTAGAAATAGTTCCTATAACAGCAAATAGCAAAATCGTGCCAAGGTGGTCGAAGAACAACCTGTTAGGCATAAAGTATCCGGCGTCCAAGATAATCGGCGGCAACATGTACAAGAAGAACGTGTCCGGAGTAAGAGGGGACATGTGCACGGAATCCGTTAAGTGAACCAGTACCACGCCGATGGCCACTCCCACGAAGATCAGTAGACAGGACTCTGGAAACATGGCGCTCAATTTTGGGGCCATGTGGAAACCTGGAAGAAATTAAACATATTACAGATATAGGTTTTTTTTTACTTTTTATAGAGATAGCGCGTAATTCATACAACTGGCATCATAGCCGATAACAATCAATGCAATTTACATATAATATATCAACAAATGAGAGGTGCTAATAAAAATCTAGCGCCATCTAGATATTTCATCATGTGCATAACATAACTTTATATTTTGCTTCGTCTTCGGTTGTGTCAACAGGCGTTCAGTGACCGTTATTTCTCCCCAAGAAGAATCGGGTGTCCTAGCCAAAAGAAATTCCCATTCACGCTGCTATCCAGACCGGGGGATCCGGATATTCCCGTGGGATCAGTTCTGTCTGTGCCTGCAAGTGTTCAGCTCACAGCTACCATTTTACGTACTCGACCCTTTGAAGAGTCAAAAAATATAGTACCACCAGTCCAACATTCTTTTTAGCTTGTTATACGGCCTGTATACTGCAAGAGGGGGTGAAATGGAACAGTTGAGTATGACTGAAGTCAGATGCCCTTAGCTGGGAGGTCTGAAGCATCTCAAGCCAAGTTTCTGGGTGAACGCCGTCCAGTGAAGCCCACACGTAAAGCAGCAGCAACATAACCTTATATTTGTGTAATACCTGCAGAACATTGCCAAATATTGCTGTTCTTCTTTGATTTATTCCTTTAAATTTCGATGTCGCTATAAAGAAAGTGAATCTCGACATGACTTACTCGCCTCACAGTAGTGAAGCTATAATTAAGTTTTTTGCGGATGACCCAAAAAAGATCATATTCAGATGATGTAAGCACTGTACCTTATAAGCTGTTCAAAATAAGAAGATGTTAAAGAAAAAGCTGGCGTGGCCTTCAATGTTCCCAGAACTAACATACACTCACGCGAAAGTCGTCAGGGGAACTACTCAGTTACAAACCTAGGCAGGCTCAAGCCCTTGTTCACTGCACAAATGCAAAAGTAATTGTGTGAACATATAATACAATTAAAAAAAGTATTCTATGAACTCTCAGTGGCAGTTATTAGACTAATTGCATTTGAAGTTTCAGAAGTTAACCAAATAAACATCGGGATATAACAGGAAAAAACTTTTGAAATATATAGGTTGTATAAAAACAACTCACCGAGTCTACTGATATTACACGATCATTCAAGCTACACGTCCATTGAGTCAATAAATCTTGCCAGAAAATTTGGAGTTACTATTTTGACTTTTCTACCTCAGACCTCGAATAGCACCATTCAAAACTTACCTGGCAAAAGAAATGGATCATTGGGTCATAAATCAGCCTTGCTCTAGAAAAATCACAGAATATGACATGGCTCCTATAATCAAAAATGCCCTAATTAAGACATGTACATCAATAAATATTATTGAGTGTTTTGAAAAAACGGTAATCTACTCGTATCATTCAGATGTGTTCCAAGAGAACGACTTTGAGATGGCCGAGAGTATTCATTACGATAATCCAATCGAGAATGCGTCAGTTGCTCGATCAATTCTGAAAACTTGGCAAATGTCGCCTGAAGATGACATTCAAGTTAATTTAAAGCCAGATCCTTCATGTAGATATATTTCTATTTCACATTTAAGCCTAATCCCAAAACCATCTCAAGGGAGAAAGAACATTGAAACAAAATCCAGAACCTCAGAAGAATCTAAAATAATTACCAGTTCAACAAAAAGGTACAAAGACCAACTCGAAGAGAAATTGAAAATAGCTAAGCTAAGTCAGACACGAAGGCAGAGCCAAGTTTGTGTGATAAAAAAGAAAAAGAGGAGAGAAAAACATGCCCTGAGACATGTGCAGATCCTTGTTACGAATAGATCTTGTGCATAAAATGTGGTGCCTTGGGCACGAGGAGTGTTCAGACGAACGAACCGGGTACTAATAATTGTGTTTGTTACAATTATTGCCCTTAATAATCAGTATAAGGACTCTCTTGCCCGATGTGGATAATCACTTATTCCCTACCTTGAGGCAAGTGAGTCATTTGACAATTTTCACGAAAGAGTTAATATTTTGTTCATTTATTAAGGTAATGTCATCATTTAAATAATTGAAGACGATTCTTATTCAGTAAACGCTGTTTTATTTCTAAAAGCAAAAAAAATATCAATCGTAGAACCATAGGGTATCTCACTTGCGCCACTCTTCGTGCATGCAGACAATTATTTTGGTCTTTCAAACGACACTAAATGTAATGTTATCTGCAACTAGGCGTGGTTTGAATATTTTCAGAAAAGATCGCCAGCGTATTCCACTACATAACCCCGAACGCTTGGATATTGGCCTTAAATGAATCTAAATTCAACCATTTTTAAGCACTGAAGAGGCCTATTCATTTGGTCTGCTCTCACTACTCTAAGTGGCGTGAAGCAGGTGATCGATATTTATTTGGCTCGAGCAGCTGATATTTTTTTGTTCGCTTGGGATGGAGCACTCGAGGTCAGTTAGATCATGCTCTACTTATACCTAGTCTGGAAGTGGAGCAGTTAGAGCAAAAGTAGAAAGATGACAGGTAATCAACAAAAACCGAGGAATATAAAATAATAATATAAAACCACTTTTAAAATTTTGAAAGGCATTGTGGGCCTTTTTGAGAAAAATATCCCTATATATGAGATATCCTATTCATTTGCTGTCTTAACAAAAGCGCGTTCATTTGGAGTAGCAAGAGAGGAAGTCATTCGAGCAGAAAATATCTGCTTGATGTGCAGTTATGGCATTTCGTTTCTGCTCCAAGCTGATTTCTTTCATTTCGCGATCAGGTTAAGCAAAGCCAAATGAACAGGCCTAAGATGTAATCGGTGTTTCTATTTTGATGAAACAGGCCAAAGGCAGAAAGTTATCTACTTATAGTAGGTACGCATATACTTGGAACCACTGTGGTATCAGAGTCATTAATATTTAGTATAAATGGTAAATAGCAGTGGACCTTGGATTAGCCCCTGGGGTACACTAGAAGCAACATGTTCCAAGCCCCATAGATCGTATAGAATTGCACCCCACTGTTTCCAAATCTAAGTGGCCATACCATTCATTACGTCAAAGATTTCACTTATCGTCAAGTGTCCACTTATAAAGCTATTATACAGGGTGTCCATTTAGTATGTAAGCGACCAATATCTCGTTTATTAGCAAGAAGAACAAAAAATGTTCAATACAAAAGTTGTATAGAACCTTAAGGTCCACACTTTAAAATTATTTTCGAATATACAGGGTGCTCCAAGAAGTCGTGGCGAATCAAACCTTTGTTTTCTTCAATATGATACCCTGTATATTTTTTTATTTTTAAATTCTATGGTTAAATCCAAATATTTTTGACATAACATGACATATCTCTAAAGTCAACTGTTTTTGAGATATTGACGTTCAAACGGTTTGACTTTGAACAAAATGGCTTACACGTTCCTATCATAGTTTTTGATGATCTATTCATTCAAGTTAACTTCCGGTTTAGTAAATAATAATATAGTGGTAGTAAATGTATACTTCCGGTTAAGCCGGAAGTTAACTTCAATGAATAGATCATCAAAAACTAGGATAGGATTGTGGAAGCCATTTCGTCCTAAGTCAAACCGTTTAGATCCCCAGCCTACGAAAGGGTCAAAATTGTCAATTATTGAACGTCAATATCTCGAAAACCGTTGACTTTAGATATATGTCATGTTATGTCAAAAATATTTGGATTTAATCATAGAATTCAAAAATAAAAAAATGTACCGGGTGGTCAGTTAAGAAGGGCACTCGGCCATATCTCGAAAAATAATTATCGTAGACTTGCGGTAAAAATTTTTGTAACTAAAATGGTCAAGAGAAAACGCTGGAAATTATTTGTAAGTTTTTAAAATGGCCGCCAGATGGCGTACGCGCTATCTGGTATTTGAAAAGTTGTTTTTTCCAAATTTTCACCAATTATGAATACTTAAAATGCAGCTAGTTTTAGGGCTGAGACATATTTGATTCTTTTTTGTGAATAACTTTTTGCTCTATCTATTCAAATAAAGTGGTAGTCTATGTTTTTCCAAACAAATGTCTATATCTTTAAAACGGCTCAACGGATTTCAACAAACTTAGTATCGTTGAAAAGAGCTTTTCTTAAGCTATCAGTTGCTCTATGAACAAGCTGATTTCGATTGCTTACGTTGCCGCTAGAAGGCGTTTTCTGACATAACCACAAATAAGACAGATTTTCTCAAAAATTTTAAATGCACCGATATCACTTTTTTTACAGCTAAAGATAGCCAGATGAGAGCTTAACACGTCAAAGAAAACCGCATCTCAATATCTCTTTCCTAAACTAAATTATAAATAAAAGTAATTTAAAATACGAAAAAAAAATCATATTTCAGGGAATGTCGGTTTTACCACAATATATATTATTTTTCTGTTAAAATACTAAAATTAACTGACCACCAGGTACAGAGTATCGTATTTAAGAAAACATAAGTTTGATTCGCCATGACTTCTTGGGGGACCCTGTATATTCGAAAATAATTTTAAAGTGTGGACCTTGAGGTTCTATACAACTTTTGTATTGAACATTTATACTTGTTCTTGCTGATGAACGAGATATTGTCTGCTTACACACTAAATGAACACCCTGTATACGACACATCCATAAGTTTTGAAATATAATCGATAAATTTTCCATAGGATATAAACAGGGCGATAATTATCTGCTTGATTCCGATTACCCGTAAACGATTTTAAGAAAACTCAAAAAATTACCTTTTTTAAATTATTTGTTTATTATATCTACAATGTAAAGAATTATTATTCGTACTAGAAATAGTACAGCAGAACTTTATGAAATCATTAGCGTCGAGCCAACTAATTTATTTCACATAACTGAAATTTACTAATTTAATGTGTCGTCTTTATATCGGAATCGACTTGAGCTCAACTCGTTTGCCTATAGATATTTAACGGCTGTATATGTATACATATTTACCTCACTGGTTATTTTATTGATTTGGTATTATTGAGGACTGTTTATTGGTCCACTGATACTGTCGCTGCCACGGGATTGATTTTTGTTAAGTTTGGTTAATAATTATTACATTTATAACTGCATATATTTATTTACTGGCTTTATCTATACAATAAGAATTGGCCTATATTAAGGTTATAAGGTTTATTTTGGTAAATAACAGTCAATATAATAACTAAGCTGTATATTCAAAATTGTTCAACGTTCTTTTAAACGTTATTTTTCTAAACTTTATTACCCTATTTTCAGGGATCATGATCATTGATAAATTTCTAATAAATAAAATAGTGGCGCCCGCACCTAACTACCAAACCATAGACCCACGCTTTAAAAAAAATTAATCCGTTGAGTGAATCTGGCATATGGACCGCCTAATGAGCAACTAACAAGTAAGGTAACATATTTGACACCCAACGCTTAAGGATGGTTGCAATTGATTGGGTACTGAATATAAGAGAGTGACTTGGCATTACTAATATCTCTCTTATAATTTGCTTTTAAATAATTGATTGACATTATAATCTTGCGGAGATCTAGTAGAAGTAGAAGGTAGTAAGAGCTAGGTCAGGATTATGGTAATTTCTATATTTGTAAGGACACTTCTAAATGACTCTTCGAACCTGTATGAGCCAAGTACATTTAAAACACGATATGTATACAGACTTTACAAAAAACCTGGGCACTATGGCCAGGCGGCGTTTATAGCTTTGTTTTCAGTTAAATATTACTCTGCTAAAATAAAATATGGATAAGAAGAAAAGCGAATATCCTTCCTGTTAACTGAAACTAATAAATCATTTAAAACCTGCATTATAGAGTTTGAAAGTTCGGAGCACGATACAAAACAAGGCAATAACCTAAGAATATGCATCATCAAAACTAAGGTCTAGACGCAAAGTTTCGGACATTCAATGGCTCAAAGCGTTTATCCAGACAGAAAAGCCAACAAACTGAGGGTTCGGTTCGCGCTTCTTTTTATTCATTGCAAAAAAGAGGTTTATATACATCAATAGACAATTGTAATTAGTAATAATTAAACGATATACAAAATCTTAACGATTTCTGGCTGGGGCAAATTTAGGATGGGCAATGAAAAGCTTCTTATCACGTAAATTGCACGTTATGCTAAACGTGCATGGTCAGTTACTAATGATAATAGCAAATTCGTGCCTCGCTTATTATAGCTTCTAATCATGTTCCTGGATTCCATAACTATTGGTCAAATACTGAATTCTCTAATAATTTAATGTAGCAGACGCAATTTATGGGGATCGACACCAACTCCTTTTAACAAAGATGTGCTTCAATATTCCAGAGATGTCTGAAAATATAAACAAGGTTTATCATATAGAAGAAGTCGTAAACTCTATAAAAATTAGAATTGCAAAATATCTTTCTAATGCCGCCTTTTAGAGATCAATAATTCGATGGCCTATTTCTCACTCGCTGCTACGGGTGGTAAAGTTATTAGTTCGAAGAAACTTATATATAGGTTACGTAATGAAATTGAACGAACAAGGTTACCTGAAGAAACTTGTGTGCTTAGATGAAAAAGTTAGCTAGTTATGTAGAGGGGAGGATGTTGTAATTTATTGCTTCACATATTTAGTATTGACAATGAAATAATTTTTTCAGGCTCCAATGACTTATTTTTTAAGTTAGAAATTTGAAATTTTGGTTGAAGATGTAGCTCATTGGGGCTCAAATTTCGCATGAAAGAAACAATAAGATATTTTTGGAACTGAGAATTTTAAACGATTTTTTTTCAAAGTTAAAATGCAATTTAAAATCCTTCTTCAATGATATATCACAAATAAGCGGCACGATTTCAGTAACCATAAAGCTATTGTTTCGTTCCTATTTTCCTCATGTCTTTGTTCAAATTATGTGAACCAGCTTGCTCTTTAAAATGTAATTAATGAAATATAAATGTGGCCATTTTCAATGAGTGTTGTCTTGTTCTCTTATGTCCTGGATATGTGTGCTTGGTGCCCTACTTGACAAGTAAGTGAAGGACCTCTAACCTATTTTCTTTCATTTTAATATACTTATTACCTAAATCACTCCCCTGCTTCACACATCTATTTTACCCACTTTCAAATTCATATTTTCTTAAATGTAGTTATACTGTTATAACAAAGCCAATTTTATCAATTTTTCTTTCTTGAAAATATTTCCTCACTAGCACTTCTTTTACTTACTTTTCAGATAACTCTGACGATGGCTTTGACTATTTCGAAGAAGAATCCTTATGGATTAACAGCTTTTCGCATGAAATACAAAGCGTTTTTTAGTATGTTTATGCGGCATGCGCAAAGCCTTTAATTTACATCTTAGTAAATGTTCAGAATGACCTTCATTTTTAGGTAAAAAAGATTAACTTTACACATAAAATTGAACTGCCCTCTTTCTATCATTTTTAAATTGAACCGTAAAATGTTTACTGAATTTTGTACGCGTGCACATAATTTTTCTTAGGTGTTTATTGATCTAGAGTACACCACATCTTTAAGAGATCCCCATACAAAGTAATCCATAAGCATTAAATCCGGTGAGCGGTGTGGCGAATTTCCTCTACCGATCCAACGATTTTGGGAATTCTCATTTAAACGATCTCTAACATTTAATGTGAAGTGTGGGGGGGGGGGGTATACAGTCGTGCATGAACAACATATTTTGCCTGGTAGCCAATAGAAGATCAACCAATAAATTTGGAAAACTTACTAGATATTCCAAGTAATTTAAACCATTTAAATGAGTTGGTAAGATGGCAAGGCAATAATAAATCTATCAGTGATTTTTGCCCATACGTTAATTTTAAACTCATGTTGATGATCAACAATCTTTGGTTGCATGCAGGTTTTCGTCAGCTTCAACATGTTCGTTATGTAAATTTGTCATACCCCTTCTTGTAAAACACCACCCATCGGTAAATAAACAAAAATTATGACAATTTTCATCAAGTGCTCTCCATTCATTAATGATTCCACAGAAGCCTAGTCTCAATTCCAGGTCGAGAGATAAAAGCTCTTGTACTATCTGGAAGTGGAATGGATGTAACAGCTGTTCCCTTAAAGTTGATTTTCAATTTGAAATTTTCACTTTAAGCTTACGTTCCAACCAAGCTAATCTTAGCTATTTCCAATAAATCAATCTCAGATATTCGTAGACCTCGTGGTTTCTACTATAAAAAAGCTTCGTAACAGTTTTCTGTACTAGACTGGCAAATACGAGAAAAAGAAGGTTATGTTCAAACATGCAGAAATTCGCAAAAAATTGCAATATTTCGGTAATTCTACTAGTCAGAATAGATAGCCTTCCTATTGATGCCTAGAAATACGCCTTCCATTATTTTGACATGACGTTTAACTTAAAATATGTAGATTAATTATACTTTAATTTTTCGCCTTGATACCGATATCGAACTGAGCTCACTTCGTTCTCACCCGTAGATACTTATTGGGTATATATATATACATATTTACTTCACAGGTTATCTTATTGCTTAGTATATTTTTAGTAATTGTTTATTGGTCTAATGATATTAGCGCTGCCATGGGATTAATTTAGAATAAGGTTACTTTAGTAAAATATTACCTTTTTATAGTGTTTCGTGATTGACTGCATTTAGTTAGACTTTTAAGAATTCAACCCTTGGTTGGAATTACTTCAAGATAGAAATTAGGCAATATTAATGTTATAAAACATAGATTAAAACTTAGTATTTTGATTTGCTTTGATTTAATAGCCTGATAATCTAGATGAAATACATTATAGAGAATATCCTCATTAGTTTATGAGCGATACCATAAATTCAAATTAATTTGAAATAGAATTTATTTTCTTTGGAGTGTATGTGAAAGTTGTTAATATTTAAATAAACAGTTTAATTAGACCCAGATGTTTATTTTGGTAAGCTATCGTCAATTTTCACGATATTCTTATCTAGGGTATGTTTCTAAATTTTACTGGCTTGATTTCAATGTACAAAAATCATTGATATATTCCTAGTTAAAAATTTAGTGGCGCCTTCACCTAAATGTCAAATCATAGACCCACGCCTAATTATTGTTGAAGTCGCTGAGTAAAACCTGGCGTATGGACCGCTTGTCGAGCAAAAAACAAATAGTGTTACATTTTATGGCATATTTCCAGGCAAGATTTTACTTTAAGCCTATCGAAGTTTACAGTGTTTGTGGTAAGTAAAATTAGTTGCCTAAATTCTCATTTAAAAGGATTTCAAAATAGAAAAATGATCCATCATCGGAGAATTTGGACATGTTAAAGCTATAACAGGGGCTTCTGCAGATTTTATGGGAAGTTTCGAGGTAGAAATTTACTTTAATCTTCGAAGTTGTAACAGGCTACGATTATATATTATACTATCACCTGGTTTCTGGACGAAATGGAGAAGGACCAAAATAAAAATTTACGTACGTGGTCGACTATAGTCGACTAAAATTGATCTATTTCTGGAGGGAAAAGAATCAAACATCATATTATTTATTAAAGTAGACTACAAAAATTAGATAATCACCACAATAGGACTAGTATTGGAAAAGCATGGAACCCAATCCATTAAACTAGGTATTCTAACGCAAATAGTTCATATTTATGTCTTGATATATCAAATGCACATGCTTTCTTTTGAACGAATTAACTTTACACACACGATATATTATTGCAGCTGGAACCACAAGCTTCGTTGTATATTGGTATTTTCCCCTGGGTTTTGTCCTATTATGCTGTCTTTCTAAATGGAGAAAGAAACCCTTCTTCTAATCATTTGGCTTGGTTTCATTATTTCAGTTCGATAATACACCTTGATGGCCATCCACTGTTTTCGACCTTGCTAATTATGGATCTTTAATTGCTGATTCGAAATATTTTGGGCATCTGGAATGCATTTCAGCCTTTCTTGGAGGATTATGTCTAAAATAAAACAACAGTCATAGATTGTTTACAGATTAGCCGAGTAATTGGAGTTTGGACATGCCGAGTTATATTTTAAGGTTATTTAGGGATATCTAACACTATAATTATAACTTACTTTTTGTATACTTGATGGTCATTCTGTGGTAATTTTCTCGTTGATTTATACTTGATAATATATTGTTTTGCTTAGGTGATTACGGAATATTTTCATTTTGGGAATGAAACATTGACGTTTGTTAGAAGTATGTCATGTCACATAGACTACACGACCGGTGGAAAGCGCATCGGATCCCTCCGTCGATATCGACTTGAGAACTACTCTAATTCGCGTTGCATTTATTGTAGGATTTAGCTATCATACGCTTTAATTTGCTGATTATATCAATATTTAGCCCTCTAGGCTTGCATATTGACGCAGTGCTACACGGACTCTCCATTATTAAAGTTCGATAATATTTCAGCTCGGAGTAGATTCTACCGACGCGAACGAAATTGGTCTATGTTTCACATAGTCTGTGGAGGATAATTTTGGCGGTATAAGTGACAGCTTTCTGGACAAGCGCGTGACTTTCACGGTCGACACGATTTCCAAGTTAATGCCTTATTTGGCATAATGCTATTAGTGGTGCGTGTTGATTGTAATTTTAGACTGCCACATAACGCGTGGGTTATATATTCCCACCAAGCATATAAAAGTAGATTCTGACTGATTTAAATCATTTCGAAAATGAGTCGCTTTAGCGCTTGATTTGGTGAATCCGGAAGTATGACATCATAACTTTCTAGTACTTTGTTACAAATAGGGACGCTGTTGGCAACATAGTATATTGGGCCGGCGCGATGTTAATTCTGCTAGCCTCATCATTTTCGGAGCAAGCCAATTTAGTCTTTATGTGATCTTGAAGGAACCAGTAGGTTTCAGTGCCGAGCTCTCGAAATTGGGAATTTTCGTTGAGATACTGATATTTAGTGTGAAATATACAGTGCCCTAGTTAGGGGATTATTCACCGAAGCCCTTGAGCAGGATTGTGGTCGTCGATGGTTTCTCGTCTGAGGGATGATTGTAGATGAAGGAAGATTTGTAGATTCGACCACCTGCACCCACGTTTGTGGATTTGACTTTCGAGAGCTGCCACACACTTGAACCCCGTTTAACATCTAAAGGTATGTTGTTTGAGTAAATTTGATACAGATATTGTTTTAATCTGTTATTTGTTGAGGTTCCGTACCTGTTTCCTTCATATTTTGGCTTGATCAGCGTGCTAATTTGCCCTATTTGTTTCAGGGGTTTTCCGTTTTCTATTCTTGGATTTCTGGTTTTGGATTTCTATTTTTGGATTTTTATTTTGGGATCATTGGTTATGGGCCTTCCATTGTCCTCTTACGATCCGGTTTCCTACCTGAGTTTCCAGACTGCATACTGAGACTCCTCCGACAACACGTGGTTTCGGAGTAACCATCAATTGACTGCGTGTCTCGCTATCTGATTCAAGCCTCAACGCATACGGAGTGTGTCTCCTCGACCTTGACGCTCCAGTGATTCGACGAACACCTGGATCCTGGATGAACTCACTGTTGGCTTGATAACGTATCAGATAAGTCTTAATTTAGGATATTATATAGTGTATTTTGTGACGTTTATTTTATTTCATTTTATTATTGTGTTTTATTTTATTGGTGATTTAGGGCGAATTAAATTAAATTTTCGAACGAATTTGCTTAATGAAAGTATTGATGGTATGACTTGATTTAAAATATAGTTACCTTCAAGTTATTTATTTAATCCGGATAGTTTTGGCGTGTTATTAATTCATTTCAGCGTAGTCTTGATCGCGTGTTTTACTTCTTTTCAGCGTCGTATAATATAAATAATTTTGAAACTGTTCGCATATAAGCATAGCGTATCGATGCGTAATTATATAGGTTTACCTCTGGTAAGGATACTATTTAATAGGTGAATATTTTACTTACATGAATCTAGTACATTTGAAATAGCACGTTAACTTCTCACTTTTTGATTAGAGTTATTTAGAGTGTAGAAGTAGAAGAAGTTATCATATTTTTGTACCGGATAGGTTGATAGCACCAATCAAGGGCATGTAAACGACACGTGATCACGTATTCGTATTTATAGGGCGCCGTAGATATAACATAAAGTACTATTTAACATTAAACCGTTACTTTTAATATTCCATCTTTAGCATACATTGATATATTAATTGTCATAGCTACATATACAAGAAATTCTTCTTGTAGCAATTATTTTTCTTATTTAATTCAACAGTATAGTCACCAATACGGAATATACACTTGTTATTTTTGTTTAATTGCGGTGGTATTTTTTTTGTTTGTTTCCCGTTCCAAGTTTTTCAATAGGTTACAGCGGGGAGGAGAGCAATTCGTGGTTATTGGTCGAATCTCACTGAAGATCCAGCATCAGGGCATGGCGATAAGTTAACCGCGTGGCGCTCAGGCATTATAACGCACCACGGCCCTTCTCCACTGTCTAAAAGCTGGGGGCCGCCATTGTTCCTGCACTAAAGGCTGTACCACCGATTGCGAACTTGGAGATTATTGTGAAGTCGGAGATTATTGTAAACTTGTATATTTATGTAAATTTAGGTTCGTATTTGTTTGGGAACTGAGCGTTACAAAGTCGTGGCCAGTAATTTGAAAATATAAAACACAAAAAATACTTGTAATTCATAATATTAATCTGGCATTGAACTAACCCAAACTAACCCAAACTAAACAGCTGCTTCCAAGAAAATATGCAAGTTAACAGCACAAAACCATCTATTCTATGTGCCAATAAACTAGAACATAGTAGGCATTATCTACTAATTGTTTCAGTGACAGACTATTATTTAATTATCATTCGTAAAATAGGCAGAATTTAATTTAATGCTGCTGGTGACGCCTGCTGAATTGCTCTTCAAAACTCAATTTTTCATCCAAGGAAGACCCTAAGTACCAATTTTTTTACAAATTATGCTATTATGAAGACGAATATTTACCAAAAAGTTCACAAAAATATGAAGATACCTTGTATCAACTTGGACTAAAGTAAATTGGTCTAGATCGTCCTATTTTAGCCCCAACATCAGACCAAACCAACTGCTTCAATTCTTCGCTATCCTAAAAGATATCTGGGTTAATTTCGATTAGTACACTTATGAAATACCAATGAGATCCAGATAGTAGATATGGTAACACACTGTGGCGAGACAAATAGTTTCAAGGTAACCAAATCATCCTGATTAAAAAATATTTTACAAATAAACGCCCTAGAAGCATTCCGTGTTGCCAAAAATACAAATTTTGATTTTAACCATCTCAACTAAGGAGCTGAGGTGTGAAAAATATTATCATATCAGGTTAGACAAGCAGAACAAATATGTTTTAAACAGGTTATAAGTAATATGTTCATTCTCCCAATTTCACTTCCTGTAACTTCTGATTATTTCAAAATTAATTATAATTATTCATAGTATTTTCTGTTCTTTGCACTCCCACAATGTTCGATTCACGTTCGCTCGTCTCGTTGATTTAGCGTCACGTTACGGATTTACATATACGATTTCAGAGAATTTAATGATATGTTAGCCGAAGGGATTCAACCCATAAGCCAAAAACCCCCTTTGCCTGTTTAATAAACATAGATTTAGGACGCTTAACATTACAAGCGGTTCGTTCAAACATCGATAAACGGTTTCGTTACAGTTTAGTTTATAACCCATTATTTTATCGTAAAGCATCGAGAAGAATTCAATTAAACAGGAGAAAGTATTTATTGAAAAGAAAAATTCTATACACTGAGCTGTCACGCTCAGATATGTGGCGCTCATTCGGGTAAAGTCGGTGTAGACGTTGTAAATGTTATTAAATACAGTATTGCGATTTTCTCCTTTTACTGGTCGATTTGTGTTATCGATCCTCTCGCTACCTTACCTCTCGCGACCTTACTTCCGGAAGACCTGCCTGCTCGATAGGTATATCCGTTTGGAGCGCCAGTTGACAGAGGTGGTATATATATTCTTTTTTGAAAAATTGATAGCCCTGCTCGCCTGAACACTCAAGGCGAGCGGGCCCTTGCAATTTTTAACTCTCAGGTCTCACTACCACCTGATTGTGTCGTTGCAGTATTAAACAAATTAAGTAGAATGTATATTTTCTAAAATTATCAGCCATATCGTCCATGAACGTTGTGTGAGGAACTAGTGTGGTAACCCCTTTTTTTAAGGTGCGTTCGACACGAGTGTTTCTATTTAAGATGGCTAAAGTTATTTATCGTTTAACTAGGGTCCTTCTGTAGGACAGAATTCCTTCTATGATATAGAATTTTTCCTGTGAAATGTAATTTCATGCTGACCTAGCTAATCTCGCCATCTGTTAGCTGTATCGAGGCCTTTTTTTGTCAGGGTGACTCAACCACATGTTGGAGACGTTCTTCCAGGGACCGCCAGTGTCTACAACTCGACCAGAATGAAGTTAAATGGTTTTAATTTATTATTACCATATATAGCTTACCGTATATATATAATCAAATGATTGTAGGTCATTTGTCTTAATTATCGCATATTTCTTACCCTGATATAGTATTTTAATTAATGATAATATAACTAGGCAACTGTAGGTACTTTGCCGTGTATTTCTTACCGTTGTGTATCATTTTAATTAATAAATATATAATCAAATGACGGGCGGTCATTTGTCTTAATTACCGTATATAGGATATCGTTATATCATATTAACTAATGAATTTATAATTAAACAACTGTATGCCATTTGACGTCTATAGTTTATATTCTCGTTTCATTTATTGATCTAGCTATCTTGCTTATCGAGCTTACCTTTAAAGAAGATACTTAATTTTATCTTTAATTAGTTAGAGAATTCAATTGGCTAGTGTCCGAATAGTTGCATTTTTAGTGTATTTGGCTGTAAAGCTCATGGTAGTAATTTATTTCATATAACTGAAATGTACAAAATTTTATTTTTCGCCTTGATATCGGAATCTATAGGTAAAAGAGCTGAGCTCAAGCTCGTTTACCTATAGATATTTAACGTCTGTATAGGTATGTATGTGCATATTTACCTCAGAGCCTGTTTTATTCATTTGGTATTATTGAGAACTACTGGTCTACTGATATTGTCGCTGCCACGGGATTGATTTAGGCTAGGTTTGGTTAATAATCATTTAACTTATCTTCTTCTTATCACACCCTCTCCTCACGAAGGTTGGCGATCCATATGGCTAACATTCTCCTGGATACAGCAGCTCTAAATATCTCAGTCGAAGTGCACCCGAACCATCTTCTAAGGTCCTTCAACCAGGAGTTCTGACGTCTTCCAACAGATCTTCTTCCAAGAATCTTTTCTTTATTTATCAGCCTCAGTAATTCGTATTTTTCGCCTCTCATGATATGGCCTATGTATCTTGTTTTTCTCTCTTTAATGATGGTTAATAACTCTTTTGACTTTTTCATTCGTCTTAATACCTCTTCGTTTGTAATTCGGTGAATCCATGAGATACGAAGCATGCGGCGATATACATACATCTCAAAAGCCTCGATCCTTCTCTCAGTTATCGGATCGAGAGCCCAGCCTTCACAACCGTACAGTATTGCACTGAAGATATAGCACCTGACCATGCGCATTCTGAGCTCCAAGCTCAAATCTAGACTGGTGAAAAACTGCTTGATTCTGGTGAAAATTTTCCTGGCTTGCTCAATTCTAGAACGTATCTCCCGCTTCGGGTCGCACAGCGAGTTGATTATGGTGCCGCCAAGATATTTGAACGATGATACATGTTCGATATTTATGCCATTTATCAAAAGCGTTTCGGTGATATGTGCCTTGGAGAAAACGATCAATATGGTCTTGGAAATGTTCATGTGTAGTCCGAATCGTTCACTGTGTGGTGTAATCTGGTCCATCATTTCTTGCAAATCTGATTGGTTATCGGCTAGGACCACGGTGTCGTCTGCGTATCTTATATTAGTGATGCGGACTCCATTCACTTTAATACCTCCCATATCTTCCAATAGAGCCTCTCTGAAAATGGCTTCCGAGTAAATGTTAAACACGAGCGGAGACAAAATGCACCCGTCCCGTACTCCTTTCCTTATTGACATGACACCCGAAGTCCCCTTGTCTACTCTCACCTCCGCAGTTTGGTTCCAGTAGAGCTGGGCTATGATTGTAATGTCTCTCTTGTCAATCCCGGTTGGTGATAATATCCCTAGCATCTTCTGATGCCTGACGCAATCAAATGCTTTACCATAGTCAATGAAACAAGCGTATACATCTATGTTCATGTCCCTACATCTTTGTGTTAGCACGTTCAGGGAAAAGAGAGCTTCTCGAGTGCCGAGTCCACTCTGAAATCCGAATTGAGTGTCACTTATTTGTTCTTCGCATTTCTTATAAATCCGTGTATGGATTATTCTTAGGCATACTTTGAGGACGTGGAACATCAGACTAATCATGCGGTAGTCATCACACTGAGAGGATTTTCGCATTTTTGGAATCGCCACGAAGGAGACTTGAGCCATTCGAAGGGATTTTTCCTGCACTGTAGATGGTGTTGAATAGATCAATTATAAGCTCTAGGCCTTTGCTTTCTTGGTTTGCGATAATTTTGAGCACCTCTGCATGTACTTTATCTGATCCTGTGGCTTTTCTGTTTTTTTATTGCGTGGATGACTTCGCTTTTTGTAATAGTAGGTCCCCTCTCTCTGTCCTCATCCACCTCCGTGGTAGACTCCGGCCGGTTATCATCTACATAGTTCTTCCATCTTTTTAATATTTCTTCGATCCCACTTATGATCTCATTATTGGCATCTCTGAGGATTCTCACCTGATTTTCCTCCCCAGTCCTGTCAGCTCTTTTACCTTCTTGTGTACATTGAAGGAATCATGTTTTTGCTGCAGTAACTCAATTTCTCGGCATTTCTCGGATATATCCATTGGTGATAGGACAACTCCCTTGCTTCTCTACACTTCCTCCTCACGGTTCTGTTCATCTCCTTATACTTCAGAAGTACTCCCTTGCACTTAATAGAATAATATTTGGGCAATATTAATGTTATAAGGTAAAGTTTAACAAGTAGTATCTTATGTTGCTTTGATTTATTATTCTTGTAATATCGATGAGATTCCTTACATGAGAATCTTCTTCTTAGTTTAAGAGCGTAACCATAATCTCAAATTGATTTGAGATAGGATTAATTGTCCTGAAAGAGTTGGTGTAAGGTAAGTTTACATTTTTCAAATAAATAAGTTATTTGTAATCTTGATCTTTATTTTGGTGCAGTCCAAATAATAACTAATCTGTGCATTCAAAATTTTTCATCCTTTTTTTACAAGGTATCTTTCTAAATTGTATTACCCTATTTTCAAGCAGCAAAAATCAGGGATGTTTCATCAGCAAAAAGCCTAATACTACCTCCAATCCGAGAGAGGTCAGATCTTTTAATATAGGTCAGGAACAGGAGTGGGCCAAGGACGGGCCCTGAGGCACACCACAGTTGTTGGTTAATTTGTCCGAAAACATACCTGCATACGATACTACCTGTTGACGATCGCACAACTAGGACTAAAACCACTTTAGATGCACACTAGAGCTAATACATAATGATCAAGACAGTCAGATGCCCTAGACAAGTCGGAAAAGACCGCTGGCGAAAGGTGATTCTCGTTTGAACTCAACTAAATGGCTTCAAGAAGAGAGAATATAGCATCAGATGTGCCCCTGCCATACTGGACGCCAAATTATTGGGAATTGAAGTGTAGGTGGAATAGAAATTAAGCGGAAATTTGCTGGAGAGTGTTTAAGGATGTTAGAAAACTCACCCTGCAGCTGACAGAATGACTTATTGCATCTGAATAAGGAGACCGCCATGGTTAAAAGTTTAATGATTAAATCATTGGCAGATAGGTTGGAAGAAGGAACTTGGGGGCGAAAACTTTTTTGCGTGTTTTTTACTAAAGTGTGCAACAAATTCTACTGAAGTCAGGAAATATGTACTTTCACAAGTGTGAAGAAAGCAACTCTGTGGGAGGAGTCGGACTTCTGATAAATAGGCGATATGTACACAATATACTTGAGATCAGCAGTGTAAGCCCCAGAGTTTGCTATGTAATATTGAAACTAAATGAACGATACAATATCAACATTATCCCAGCCTATGCACCCACATCCCAAAGTTCAGACAAAGATATTGAAGACTTCTACGAGGACCTTACTTTTTTTTTTTTTTTTATGGCAGTGGCACACACACTAAAGGTAGATCCTATGGCGCTCGACGAGGGGTGTGTGTGCGAAGATGTTGATTGACACGGTTCTTGAATATTTGTAGGTTGTAATTAGTGGGAAACAGATGTCCTGGAAGTGAGTTCCACAGTGATGCAGTGCGCCAGACAAAGGAGTTCTGGTAAAGCGATGTTCTAGGTGTTTCTAGTTGTACGACGAACTGGTGCGCTCCTGCCGTCTGTCGTGACTGCCTGACAGGAGTTGCCAGGGGCGGGATTATGCGGGCCAAATCCTGGGAACATCTGCCGTGAAAGTATCTGTAAAACAGAGACATCTCGGCCACATGTCTGCGATGTTCCAGACTATCCAGATTCCGGGTCAACTCCGGATCGCCGACGAGACGCACAGCCCTCTTCTGAATGGAATCCAGCAGCTTTAGAGTATGCTTTGGTGCGGCACCCCAGATATGTGGGCAATATTCTAAGCACGGTCTTATTTGCGCTTTGTACAGCAAGAGCAACTGCTGCGGTGTATAGAGTTTTTTGTTGCGAAATAGCGCACCAAGCTTCTGGGAGGCTGATTTTGCGATGTTAGCAACATGGTCATGCCATGACATATTGCTGTTGACCGAGACACCCAGCAGCCCGATTGACGAGGATGAAGGAATGGTCGATCCTGCCATAATGATGTCAGGGCCCGCTGTATTGGCCCTCTTAGTAAACGTTGCTGCTTGGGTCTTTGCTGCATTGAACTGGACCAAATTTCGGTCGCCCCAAGTTTGAACTTTCTCCAGGTCTTGATTAATTGCTGTAATCTGCTCCTGTCTGCGGTGATGAGTCTCAGTCGCTGGTAAGGGTTTTTCTGATCTAAAGTGGGAGACAAGGGTACTGTCATCTGCAAAACTGTAAACAGGATTATTCGTTTCGATCAGCAGGTCATTAATATAGATGAGGAACAGAGTTGGTGAAAGTATTGCGCCCTGAGGCACGCCCGCGTTGATGGTGAATGTGTCCGAGATGTGTCCATCGACTGCAACATGTAGGGATCGGTTCTTAAGGAAACTGGCCAGCCAGCTGCAGAGAGAGGCGGGCAGTCCCAAGGACGGCAGTTTGTTGAGCAGTCCGTCATGCCAAACTCTGTCGAATGCCTTTGAAATATCCAACGCAATCGCTCGAGACTCTCCGTAGTTTTCAATTGCCCTACTCCATATATGAGTGACATAGGCCAATATATCTCCTGTCGATCTCTCTTTGCGAAAGCCGTATTGATTATCGCTGATTATTCTGTTGCTCTCGAGGTACTTGAGTAGTTGCTGGTTGACTACACGTTCCATGACTTTGGAGATTATGTGAAGCAAGGCAATCGGGCGATAGTTTGAGGGCGTAGTTTTCTTGCCTTTTTTGGAACAGGTTGCACTCGAGCGACTTTCCAAGAGGATGGGTAAATCCCCTTTCTGTAAGAAAGAGAAAAAAGCCTGGAAAAAAACAGGTGTTAGTTCGTTGGCGCAGTTCTTTAGCACGATGGCAGGTATTCCGTCCGGTCCCGATGCCTTTTGCGTATCTAGTTCTTTAAGGATTTTGGGAATATCGCGATGAGAAAACTTGACTTCTGCCATGGTGGTGTTGATGTTCGGTATAGTGGGGAGAGTCTTGCTTTGGGGCACGTCTAAGGTAGAGTGCGATGAAAACATTTTGGCGAGCATGTTTGCTTTTTTTTTGGCTGTAGTCGCCGTGATGCCACGTTCGTCCGTCAAAGGTGGGAGAGACGTTTTTGTAAAGTTGTTACTTACTGCCTTTGCTACCGACCAGAAATTCCTGGAGCCACTGGGGCATTGCAAAAGTTTATTCAAGCAATGTCAAATCCTCCAACGTACTTTACCATGCTGCTCGGAGACTTCAATGCCAAACTTGGGTTGGGGAAAGGAACGAACGAGGAAATCTCGAGCAACAGTTTTTGCTCCACCATCAACTGGCAGCCATGACCACATTCTTTAAAAAGGCGGACCATCGAAAGTGGACGTGGACTAGTCCAGATCGTAGGACTAAAAATTAGATCGATTTTAATATTACGAACCAAAAACGCGGTGTAACGGTGCTAAACAGCTTGTCAGTAGGGAGCGACCACAAAATGGTGAGAGCGACGGTGTCATTAAACTTAAGAGCCGAACGCAGAAAACTTATAAATAAAAAAAACAACAGAAAATGGACCAATATAGATGACGCTGAGGAATATCGAAAAACAATAGATAAAAACCTGAAAGACCCTGATCCAATGAGCATCGAAGATCTAAACAGAAAGACGTGAACCTAACCTCAAAAACGCGCGTTTGTTTGGATTTTCCAAATTTAATTGATTTTTTTTATGGAAAACTCTCTACTTTTGCTTATATTTTGAGCATATTGTATTAATGAGACCGTTTTTGGTGCCTGTGAATGAAACTGGCTCTTGCTTATAGCTATTTTTACTACTATTTTAACAAGATTGTTTTTGGGGCTTTCTGAGCTATTTTGTTGTTTCCAGTACCAGTTGTTACTAGTTTATATTGAGGATGTCTGGACAATGTTCTGACTGTTCAGTTCCTTGCACTTTTAAGGATCCACCAAGAAACCCTGGAGACGTGTTTGGTTTTCCGTGCGACTGGTGCAAAGTTATAAGGTGTAAAAAGTGTGCTAACATAGGTTCTAGTAAAGTTCATGCTATTGCTGCTGTGAGCCGCTCTATACCATATATATGTAAAGCATGTGCCCCTAAACTAAAGAAGTTGTTTGAAGTTGAGGATCGTGTTACGTCATTGGAGCAACAATTGGAAGTTGTAAAAGCTGAGACCAAGAATGTTACAGTTCTCATGGAGAGCATAAAAACCCTCTGTTTAGATGTGAAAAGTATAAAAACATCCTTCCAAAGTTCTTTCGATGAGCTGAAAACAGAAATTGCCTCTATGAAAACTTCTATCACGGAGCATCAGCCCAATACGATTGAGTCTTCACATCATACAAGCATGGATTTCATTCTTAATGAGGTCAATGAGAGAAACTTGAGAGCCAGCAACATTATAGTCTACAATATGCCTGAATCCAACTTGGAAAGAATCCAGAATAGAATTCAGGATGACCAACAAAAGATGAATGATTTTTTGGAGGTGTTAAATAAGGAACCGGCCTCTGAGAAGATGCTCAAAGTTATTCGTTTGGATAAGAAGAGAGAAAATGTTACTAGACCACTTAAGGTGGTTTTTACAGATTGTAAACCTGCCAAGGAAGTACTTTTAGCAGGTAATAGGGTGACTAATGGTCATACTTATAAAATTGAAAATGATTTAACCCCCAAGCAGAGAGAATGTATTAAAAATGTTGTAACTGAATTGAATGGGGGAAAGAGGCAGATGAGATGAATATTGGTCTGAAATTTAGAAATAATGTGCCCTATATTGCTGATTCTGGAGCTGGAAATAGTGCAGGTACAAAAAACAGAAACTGACCCCATTAAAAGTGTTTTGTTATAATGTTGGTGAAATAAGAACTAGGATTAATGATCTTCGCAAGGCAATTTTAGGGTCGGAATATGATGTTTTGGCTTTGTAGAAAGTTGGCTCTCGGAGGAGTATTCTGATGCCGAGTTGGGAGTGAAGTCATTCTATCTGTTTCGATGTGACCGGTCTAGCATTACCAGTAAGAAGAGTCGTGGAGCAGGAATTTTAATTTACGTAAGAGACTTTGTCAGTGTTAGAAAGCTTAAGTTAGCATATAATTCTGTTGAAGAACTATTTTTACTGTGTAAATTAGGTGATAGTAACTTTGTTCTTGGTGGGGTATATATTCCACCAAATTCTGAGGTAAGTTTGTACGAGAAGCACTGCCACTCAGTTGACATCCTCAAGCAGGAGTATTCGGGCTGTGATTTTTACATCTTTGGTGATTTTAATGTACCCCAAGCCAGCTGGAGGAATGTTGACTCAGAGGTAGTTGTTTCATGGCCTTTGAATTCAGTAGGGCTGATTTTAGGTCAATGTAGCTCGTACCTGAATTTTTATCAACAAATAACAGTTCCAAATATGTTGATTTTTATTATGATTGTAAAATGGCTTATTATTAATGTATATCTGGGTGCAATAAACTGGGATGCTTTATTGGTCTCAAATGATATCGATTTCATGGTCTCTCAATTCTCTCAATTTTATCATATTTTGGGAATGGCCATAGCACTGTTTATTCCTTTAAAAAGATATAAGACATCTCAGTTTCCTTCATGGTTTTCGGCTGAATTGAGATCATTGGTTGTGTTGAAGAAGGGGGCTCATAAGAGTTATAGGAGCAGTAATCACGCGGCTGACTATTTAAATTTTTCTAATCTTAGGGCAAGATGTAAAATACTGAGTGATATTTGTTATCAAAATCACCTTTTAAAGTTAGATCAGCAGCTCTATACTGACCCTAAAAATTTTTGGTATAATTTGAACAATGACAGAGTCATAAATAAAATACATAATTTGACGAATTTCAATGGTAATGAATTTTTAGGATGTGAAGAGATTGCTGAGGGTTTTGCTAAATTTTTTTCAACTGTATATGATCACAATAACCCGAATAATCTTTATGCTCATGATCAGACTGGGGTAAATGATGCAACCATTCCGAATATAAATCTGTCACTTGAATTAATGTTTGATAAAATTTTCAAGTTAAAGCCCAAGCTAAGTTCTGGTCCTGATGGTGTCCCCCAATTATTTTTTGTCAAAATGTGTATGTACTCTTTCCTACCCCCTTTTCATTATATTTAAAAGATCTTTAGATACAGCAGTTTTTCCAACTCCCTGGAAGCACAGTTTTGTGGTACCAATATTCAAAGCTGGTAATTGTGAAATTGAGAATTATAGAAGCGTAAGCATACAATCTGCAATCCCAAAGCTTTTGGATAGTCTTATTTATGATCAGCTGTATTTTCATTGTAAGGAGTTATTGGTTGAGGAGCAACATGGGCTTACGTCTGGAAAATCAACATTGACAAATTTGCTGATATTTCAGCAGGGTTTATTGAGTGCCTTGGGGAAAGGGTGTCAGGTGGATGTCATCTACGCTGACTTCTCCAAGGCTTTCGACAGAGTTAATCACAGCATATTGCTAAGAAAGCTGGCAGTGTTTGGATTCTCTGAGAGGTCAGTGGCATGGTTTGCTGATTTCTTATCTGGAAGGACCCAGCAGGTTCGCATAGGTAATGCAAGGTCGGGTAATATTGATGTCTGCTCTGGGGTTCCACAGGGTGGCCACTGTTCTCCATTGCTATTTAATATCTTTGTGAATGATATTGCCACCTGTTTTGAAAATAGTAACTTTTTGATGTTTGCTGATGATGTGAAATTTTATAGACAAATTTCATCCACTCTAGACCAGGCAGATGAGTGGTGTATTAATGACAATTTATTTTTAAATATTAACAAGTGTAATCTTATAAGTTTCTGCAAGGAAAAGAAGAGGATTGAGTTAGCTTATGCTGTTCATGGCCATGATATTCAAAGTATGTTGGGATCAAATATCATTGATTGTTTCTTTTCCTTATTTTCAAGTGTAAAAAACGTACCATAGGACCAAATTGCAGGATCCATAGCTTTTTGAAAGTGTTCCTCTCTAATCGTAACTTTAAAAGAAGCATACTTCTCTGGATATTTAGATTGCATCATGCTACATTCGACACCATAGAGCTTATGCTCCAAATATTGTCTTTGGAGCTGTTTGGCACAAAAAGCTGTTATCTACTGAAATCATGCTCTGTTGATCTAGAAATATTATACCTGTCATGGGAAAAACATGAATTTAAAAAATCAGAGTCACATATCCAAGGACAATTTCCTTGCAGGACAACTTAAAACATATCTATGTAATCCCATATCTTTGTGATCCAATCCAAATAATATCTTTGCCAAAAGCTCCTCCAATTTATGCTCCAATCACTTTATTACCGTGAAAACTTCTAATAAATTTAAAATGTTTTCAACCAATCAATGCAGCTAACAAACGATTTGAAGGTTTAAAGTCTCCATCTACGTCAAATATGCCCGGCACGTGGAGACAAGGGGAATAACAGCTGCCGTTACATAACAGTTTGTTACGTTTGGCGGGACACAGTTTCCTGCCGCAGAGTTTGAGGTCAGGGAAAATCGATTCTTTAAAGCACAGCTCCGCATTTTCCTCCTGCATTTTGTTTCGCGTGGCTGAAATGATTATTCAAACACGTTTAGGGCTTCCATGCAACCGCCTCATAATTATTGCAAGCGAAACATGTATAATGTAAAGAAGCTCATCCTTCATGGACTCGCAACGAACAAGTTGGAACGTCTGGAAATCGATGCTGGCCAACCAACTTCGAGCAAATGAATGTAGGTGATGGTTTGACTTTTAACAGAAATCTGATGAAAAGTGCCTTATTTTGCATAGTTGCAATGTTCCTAGGCAGTTATAATCAAAGATATAATATTTTATACAATATTATTAACAACTGTTAACAACTAATCCAAATTGCGAAAAAATTAAATACTGGCCAAGTCCTGATTACCTAATCAGATGTTCAAAGGGTCTCCAATTCTCTTCAATATATAATTCAACACATTATTGTGATAAATTTATATTTATTTCGACACAAATACTTCCCCAACAATTTCAAATACAAATTTTCACATCGTTTTTTGAAGTGCGGGATATTTCATATCTTTCACTATTTCCCATATAATGGAGTATATTTTTATGATGTCTGGTGATGTAACTGGCCATTGGACTAGTCTTCTTCATTCAATCCATTGTAGATCATAGGTTGTGTTTAACAGCCCTATCGTTTTGTCCTCTTGCGTCTTCAAAGTCCTTGAAACTATGGATCTATTTTGTTTATGTCCTCTAGTCAAATGTGCATCCAGAAACTAGATATGGTATTCTTCCAAGGATTGAGAGTATGCTTGGGTCGTATGAGGTCCACCCTTCGGGTGGCCGTTTTAGCTGAGGGCGATGTTGAATCATGACCATCAAGGAAAATACTGGCTGCAAAATTGTTGGCTAAAATGACTAGCTTGCAAAATCATCCACTCATCAATGCTTTTAACATTGGTTGTACACAACTCAATAGGGTGTTGCATTTGAAAACTCAGAGTAAAATAAGTATACATTTCCTAAAGTTAGTTTGGATTAGTAGGTGTGGAAAACACCCCGTACAAAACAATCAACATTCCAGAGCTTATTTACGAAGTGAAATAATTTGGTCTACATTTTTGTCAGTTGGTACCTACATATTAAATCTCTTATCGTGCCATGTTTTTCTTAAATTTGATGAACTTTCTTCAGAATTATTTTTACTTCGGCAACGGCGAAAAAATTTGTAGAACCAATAATTTTGCTACCGTATGATGAATTTTGCAAACGCTTTCAAGCAGGTATAGGCAAGGCACAGTCAGAATTTTATTAGAAATGAAGGGCGGTTTTCAAGATTGTCTAAAAGGGATCTTAAGCATAAACCTAAGGGCCCTCTTTTGTAAAATAAGGATAGAGTTGAGATTTGCAGCACTACAACAGCCCCAGAATGCTATCCCATAGGAGATGTGAGACTCCACCAGCGAAAAGTAAGCATTCCTTAGAACACACAACTCCAAATGGTCAGAGAGAACTCTCAACGCATAGCAACTTGATGCCAGCTTGCTCGAAAGGGCCACAATATGTTGCTCAAATTTGAGGCTTGCATCAATCGTAACTCCAAGGAATTTCGCGCTAGAACTGTGAAGCACAGCGTCACCACATAAAGAGATGTTAGAGAGAGAGCACTTGAAATTTAACATGGTCTGGGATATGTTGAAAGACAGCTTGTTGCTGTCACATCAAATTTGTATCATGCTCAAATCAGAATTAATCATGTCCTCCAACAACACTCGACCAATGGCGTGCCAAACTATGAAGGTGTCGTCGGCGAAAAGCCTAATACTACCCCGAATTTGGAGAGAGGCCAGAGCGTTGATGTAAATCAGGAACAGAAGGGGTCCAAGAATCCCTGAGGCACACCACAATTGTTGCTCAATTTGTCACAAAACCCTCCCGCCAACAAAACAACCTGCTGACGATCATGCAGATAGGACCGGAACCAATTTAGAGTAACACCTCTGAAGCCATACACCTCAAGTTTTCGTAGCAGCACCCAATGGTCGACACAGTCGAAGGCTTTAGATAAGTCGCAGAATACCTCTGCCGAAAGGAGATTATCGTTTGTGCTAAAATAGGCTTCTTCAAGAAGAGAGAATATTGCATTCGAAGCTCCTTTGCCGCACTGGAAGCCAAATTGATGATTGGACAGAATCCTATGAGAATTAAGAAATGAAAGAACTCTGTTCTTGACCAGTATTTCAATTAGTTTGCCTAGAGAGGGAAGAGGGGAAATTGGGCGAAAGTCAGCTGGAGAGTCTGAATCGCCCCCTTTGTATAAGGGGGCGATTGTATAACTGCATGTTTAAGGATTTTGGGAAATTCCCCTTTTTCAAACGAATCATTAATTGCGTGTGCCAGTACCAGAAGACCGCTGTTGTTCAGGTGAAGTAACAGATTGATCGAGATATTGTCATGGCCTGAGGAATTTTTTATTTTGAAGTCTTTGAGGTTTTCCACGATTTCAGGAACATCAACTGGTGTCAAGAAAAAAGAATCGGGGATATTCTTGCCTGCTAAGTAGTCCATCGGATTGATCCCTGAATCGAGAGCAGCTGAAAGAGTTCCTGCTATCGAGCAGTAAAAAGCGTTTAAAACATTGGGTGAAAAGTTGCATGAGGAAGATTGGGGACGACTTTTCCTTCTTATATCGTTGATAATAGACCATGCCTCTTTTTGCGTGTTGCCAGAATTAGAGATTCTACTACTGAAGTAAAGTTTTTTTTGCAGCTTTGATTACTTTCCTATATATGATCGATATTTGGAGAACAGAGCGAGAATAAATTCACTAGTGCAGAATTTTTTGAGAACTATGTTTTTTACTTTTTCTCTTTAAAGTGATTAAGGGAAAGGCCAGATTAAAAGTTTCAGTCAGGGCACTGTAAAAGGAATCAAGTGGGTCTGTACACCAAACAACCTGCTCACAAAGCTTGCAAAATTTGGTGAAATTTCTTTTACAAAATATTCGGCCTCGACGTGAGGGTAACGCATGCAATTCTGTGAATAAATTGAAGTGAGACAAAACTGCTTCATGTTCCGAACTAGAAGCATTTAAAACTCTTCAAGAGATATTGTCGAGATTAGAACAAACATAATCCAAGGTTGAAGCACAGGAGTTAGTAATCCTGGTAGGCTCTAAAACGTGCATATGCAAATTAAAACTTAAAAAAACAGTCTGGATGGTATTTTTTGTTATGGAAGCACCGTAGTCAATATTAAAGTCACCAGTAAGTGAGTAATTCTCCCATAATTTTAACTTTGATGTCCCGGGGCTGTAAAAAAAATATTTTTTACCCAATGCAGTTAATTTTTTTTCAGATTTACTCGACAATCCGAGCTACATTTCTGACCCAAAGTTATTTTTAAAAAATATGCCTTACTAAAAAAGAAAAATTCTGAAACCCCTTTAAATTCCTGACCGGCCCCTTGTCCCAAACATGTTTTTCAACCTATCTTGAAATTCTTCAATATGACTGAACTATAGTAATAATAACGTTATGGCTGATTTCGATAAAAAAGATGTTAAATTTTAAGAAAAAAAAGTTGCCAAAATGATACTTTAAAAAGAAAAAATAAATTTCGGCTTCAAAAAGTGTCCTGAAATTTTGATTCCTAAACCGTCCCCCTATGCATTTAGTGGTATATAAAATTGAACATACTACTCAAGCAGTAAAATTTGTCCTCATGACGTGGGCATAAGTCAGTTACAGCAATGCAAAGTATGTGTGTGCACGTTGTGTCTTTGAAAGTGATTTTGCTATCCAATATAAGGTAATTATTTGTTTTCGTATTTTTATTCAATTCCGAACCGTCCCTATTGATCATAGGTATACCTATTAGTTTTGTTTAACAATAACTACACCTTTTTATTAACACTATGTTGTTTAAAATTTCTACACAACCTCAATATACAATTCTGCAATTTACATACTATTGTTATCAAAAACATCGGACTTTTCCAGACCGTCCCTTTCCCGACCGTCCCTTTCAAAACGCACAGTTGGGGACGGTCGGGAAAAGGCAGGGACTGTCAGGAATACTAGCAAGTTGTAATTTACATTACTTATTTTATTAGGTTTTTTGCCAATTTAAAATAAAAAACAAAACTAAAAAGTAAGGAAACCTTTTAAACTAACTGAGATATTAAGTTAATGTGCAAAAAGTTACCGTAACTGTAATATTTAAAATATTTATATTTTTGTGAAATAATATACTTTTTTTAATTATGCAAAATTCATAAACACGGAACAAGCTCTATTACTGCTGACGTAGAAAAAGATACTTTTTATATAATAATATGTGAATTTTTATTATTTTTTTTGCAATGGGATATTTTGCGCTCGAATATGCGGTTAGTCCTGCTGGATTGTCCGTATTTCCATTATTTTTATCATACTTTTAGGACTTCCTAATTTTATTTTTTTTTATTTTAAAGAGGTAAAATTCGCAATAAAATCTAGGTGAAAATAAAATATTATTTTTTTAAAGATGATGGGAGAACAGAAAGTAAACTTAGAAGCTTTCAAATTCAAACTGCGTATGGCTAAAGAAGCTGCATATAAAATAAATATCGAAAATAAAGAAAAAAAGAGAAAAGAAAAAAAGGCCGCAGAAAGTGCAGACACCAAACCCAAAGTAATTATTTTACAAAATACGGTAATCAAACCTGCAAATCTACCTGATCACAATTTATACAAAAATCAGCAGCAAAGTAAAGATATTAATATTAATATTAATACAAAAATAAAACAAAACCTTGTGGTAAAAGAATGTCCATCTGCTAGGAAAGGAGCTAAAAATATAAAAAAGTAAGAAATAAAATAATCGAGAGAAGAAACAAAGAAAGAGACAAAAAAAGAAAGCAAAGAGAGAAAATTAAAGCAGATCCAAAAATGTACCTAGAAGCTAAAGAAAAGGAGAAACAAAGAAGTGCAGCAAGAAGTGCAACAAAAAAGATTTAAAAAGTTTCAGATATGAAACCTAGAGAACACAGAGTGCAGAAAAAAAATGGCGGGAGGCAAAGCAAAGATTGAAGGAAAAACTGAAGTTAAGAGAACAAGAAACAAAAGGAGAAGCAAATGAACTTAAAACTGAAACTAACAATGATATTAAAAGTAATATAAACATTTTAAGTGACAATAGAAAGGTTAGAGGTGGAAAAAAAGTTCAGTTAAATCGATCAAGGATTGTTAGACGATGGGAAATGGAAAAACAGAAAAATAGCAAACTAAACAAAGATTTGGAAAAGTATAAAAGAAAATATACCAGATTATTAAAAAAACAACAAGGCCTCCACCTTCGTGTGAAAAAAAGGCAGATGAAATTATTGCCAAAGGAAGAGACTCAATTAAAAAGCATCTTACTTTTGGCGCAGTCCTATAAATAAATCTTTCAAAGAAAACGGCTGACAATAAACACGAATCCAAAAAAACAGTTGCGCAGGTATTTGATAATAACGTAATTAACCGCTACAATTGTAGACCCTTGGCTGAAAAAGTGATTAGTAAACATATGCTAAAAACACATGTAGATAAAAAACATATTCGTAGAAGAAGGTTCTTGAATAAATATACGGAAGACACAGATATTTAAAAACGTCCTTTACGAAAATTCATACATTCAGCCTGGTAAACGGGATACTATAACAAAATATGGAAAGAAAAAACAAAAATATTATTTACAGGACACTTTGAAAAATATTTACAAAAAGTTTTTGTTAGCCACGTCAAGAAAATGTTCATTTTCATATTTTTGTAAAAACAAACCTTTTGGTTCGTACGGCAAAGCATTTCTCAGAGAGACACATGTTTGTGTAAAAAATGTGCAAATATAAAGTTCATATTTCAAAAGCTTCATATTTTAAAAATATTATAATATCTCCCAATTCATCTGATGTTTTAAAAAAATTAAAATGTAACCCTGAAAGATATTATTGTATGTATAATCTTTGCGACCTATGTTCAAACAACGCTATCCACAATAATACTTCAAGCATTGAAAAAAATAAGACATTTTACTGGCAATAGTGTTGCAAAAAGGAAAAACGTATTGGAAAAGGCGATAAATGGTTTGAAGTTACCATAATGACTAAAGAAAAGCGACTTTGTACCGTCGGCGAGTTGATTGAAGAAGGCAATAAACTCCTTCCAGCGTATTATCAACATATTTATTTATAATATCTATCATCAACAGATGACCTTTAAAAACCTAAAACACAAATTGAAATCAAATGAAGCCATCATTGTTGTAGATTTTTCCGAAAATTATGTTGGAAAATATAACAAAGAAATTCAAAGTCTACATTTTGGGGCTTCTCAGCCTCAAATTACTTTACATACTGGCGCTTTTTACCTTATCGATGACTAAAAAGATTAGTGTTCAAACTTTTTGCACAGTTTCTGATTTCAATGAACATTCGCCAATTTCAATTTGGGCATACTTACAACCGATTTTAGATTTTATTCAAAATACTTACCCAAGCGTGGATACCCTACATTTTCGATCTGATGGTCCCGTCACCCAATATAGGAATAAAAAAAACTTCTATCTTTTGTCCAAAATTCTAACAGAGAGAAAGTTTAGCCATGTTTCATGGACATTTTCTGAGGCCGGTCATGGCAAAAGTGTTGCTGATGGCGTAGGTGGTTTAGTGAAACGTACAGCCGATAGGAAAGTTATGTATGGAAAAGATATTATAAATGCTAAAGATTTTATGGAACAAACAAAAGACTTAAAATCTTTAATTCTGTTGATAAGTGAAGACCACGTTAGAAAAATCAGAGAGCTCTTAACCGGGGTTGAATGCGTCTTGAAGCCAATTCCAGGCACGTTGAAAGTACATGAAGTTATTTGGAGAAAAGAAACGCCCACTGTCTTTGGTATTCGCAGGTTAAGTTGTGACAGATGTAGTTTTGATTTGTGTTGCCTGCACTTGGCTTTATCTAAATCGACTTGGAACATTCCAACTAATGATGACCTAGGTACGCCAAAGGATTTACTGCAATCGAATAAAACTGATGAAACTAAGTCTGATATTTGTAAACATAGTGATATTGAGGTTGGCGATTTTGTAGCAGTAGCGTACTCTGATGACCAATGGTACCCAGGTAATTTTTGTCTCAATAATTGTTACAGGAATACACGTTTAATATCATTTGTATTTTTAGGAAAAGTCACTGCTGTAAACGGTACCTGTCTAAATATTACCTTTATGAAAAAACATGGTGAAAACAAATTTTCCTGGCCTTCCAAAGAAGATACTGATCAAATAGATGCAAATGGAATATTGACCAAGCTGTCACCGCCATATCTCCTCTCTAGTAGAATTTTTGGTTTAAAAAATTATGAATATGTCTGTTCACTTAATACCAATGTTATAGAGTAACCATCTATTTATGCGTTTAAAATGCAATTTTATGTTAAATGTAAACTTATTTCTTTAAATTAATTTAAATTAATTACGTTACGGCATATTTGTCAAATATGTAATATGACAATAAATAAACCCATTAATTTTTTTTTTCAATTTTCCATGGCCGTCCTTTATCATCTAGACCATCCCCGTCAATTCACGACTGTCCCAAAAATTTCCGCAACCGTACCCTAATTAAAACTCTTTACTATACTAAAATTATGAAGTTTATGTTAAGTTTTATTTCATATAATCAAAGTATCAGTTCGTAGAATTCAAAAAAAAAACCCGAACATGATTTTGGTAAGTTATGACTCTTTCTAATTGAAAAATAAACTTTTAATTTAAATCGATTTCTAATTTATTTATGTTTGGCTTTGTACTATTTAGGATAACACTAATTTGACAAGCCAAACTTTTTTATGTATCACAAATACAGCTATAAATTATAAGTAAAACACAAATTTCTGTCAATAATAACAATATTAGTGCAATAATAAGGTAAGGGAAGGTCAGGAAAATTAATAGTATTTTAAAAGCTTGATAAACTTATAACTTCTTCAGAAATTAAAATTGTGCATCGCCGTTAAGCTTCTAAATGGAAGACAGGATCTAGAGTCAAAAAACAATTTCAACACTTAAACCTAAGAAGTTTAATATTTGAAAAATTTTGGATTTGAATGTTAAAATTATGAAAGAATTACCCAAGTATTACAGAAACTAGATGAGGGAGCTGACTCAATAGGATTTCCAAACCTTTCAAGAATGCTACCAAACAAGACGTAGGAGAACGGTAAATACAAATAACATAAGTGTTTAAAACATTACAGTTAGCTACAGAGAACTCTAAAACTTTTTCAACAAACAAGTTGTCAAATTTATTTACATTAACAAAGCTAAATCTACTCTCTGCTTCCCTGCTCAACAGCAGCAACGTGCCACCATGAATAAACTCTGATCTACTAAATTTTGAAATAACATTATAATTTGGTAAGTAAACTGTTTCTTCAGGAAGAAACCAGGCCTTAGGCATACTAAGTGTGGAAAAAGTCTAATTCCTCCAAGAGCAAATATAAATCGTCAGTCTTATTCCTTAGAGACTGTATGTTAAGCAAGAAACAGAAAGAGCGTCAGGAAAATCGCTCAGTCTAAAAAAATATTATCATCACCCATATTCGAAGATACTATGGGAGTATAGACATCTTAAGTTTTATTAAATTATTTTTTCTATATTGCAAATAACAACAGAGCTATTGGATTTTGCCACATTATTGGGCCACTCCGTATAATGGAATGAATCCCTGCACTCTACAGCACATGAAGCCTTTGAAATAGAAAATCATTTGCACACAAAAGCCCGCAATCTAGTTAATTATACACGGAGTTAGAAGAACAAAAACTTAACAAACGACAAGCATATATTAAATGGATGAGTACAAAGGATACCGATGACCACCGCATATTAAACAAATGAGAATAAAGTAAACATAAAAACATGATAATTAGGAAGATGAACGAATAGTGGGAGAGGAATATCATAGACGATATTCCAAAAACTGTTTTCATGTGGATAAACTCAGTTAAACATTTTTACTTTTGCTTTTGTGTCCTTTATTTCTGGCCATTGAAAAAGGTTTCTTAAACTTCTGGTTACGTGAAATAAAATTTGGCAAATCTGTTAGTACTGCAAAAATATCAATTTGTTGCCTAAATCTAGGCATATTTAATCTTTAATATATCCATAATATAACCTTATTGCAACAAAAGCCTGGATAGGAGCAGAATAATCGAAAATTTTAAATATAATAATTTAATCTGGTGCATGTCCTGGCGAAACTATGACAAATAAGGCAGGTGATCGCAGGATATTACTAGGGCTAAGGCAAGATTAATGATTTATTGAAAAAAATGTCACCTGAATATTTTAAAGTAACACAAAAACTAATTTTGAGCATTTCATCTTGATTCAGGTTATTGTGTCTGACAAATTACTATTATTTGGCTGCTGATAACAGTGATAACTGCACGTACCATAAAATAACCAAACCATTGACAATAACCAGACTGAAAACTATGAAAGAACGTATTTGCCCTATCAAAATTAAGAATTTCCTTCTCTTAGTCTTAGCCAGACGCCAGAAAGTCGCATTCTTGTGTAATTTTCTCTAGAAAATGCATAGCGTATGTGTGTACACATGCAGCTTGCATATATGCTTTAACAAAATTATTATACGAAGACATTTTTTTAAGTATCCCAATCAAGTGTTGATTGTGTAGTTATGCGTATTGTAGGTGCAATTTTTTAAATATTGATCACATGATTTGTTTGTCGGGGTCCAAATTCATTCATTCACAGAATATGCATGTACCAATGCATATTCAAAAAAGTTCAATGAGATACTCACCAATTTTTGCCAAGCTAGCACAGAATATCCATAACCCAATAATGAAAGGGGTCTCCACTCGATGAAACGACACTGAGATTACGGGGTACCTCTCCACCGGCTTCTTTTCCGAGGGCATTTCAGTGGCTGGCTCGTCCGAGGCAACAGGCGTATTAATAGGTACTTCATTTTTCGCCAGGGGATGATTGACAGCAGGCGTGGGTATCAAATTCCCTTTCGCCAAACTGTTAATGTCGTAGGCCCGATCGTAGGCGCGCGTGTCGTACCCCACTGGCGGGCGTATGACTGGCCCCTCCGAGGCATGGTCGGGTGGTACCACATGGGCACGAACCAAAACCCCAAGGCACAACACGGGGAAAATGTATCTGCAGGCCCGTCTAGATAAGTTAACACAATGTTGCAACGAATACATTACATTGGACGCACTGCGACTGCCATGGCAGTCCGGCAGCGTCTAGAGGCGTCGGTATCGGCGCGGGGACGCCTAGCAGACTGGGCGGCAAACCAGCTGACGCGACGTCGCGGTAATGGGGGCGCAGGCGTCGGCAAGGGGGTGCTCTGCGAGGGGCGATAAAACCAGGCTCGTGGTGAAGAGAAGCGAAGTTGCGCGTTGCTAGATGTGGAATATTTAAAATTATTTCGAACGGAGAATTTTTAATATGTTTAATACAATATCCAATGAGATGCTATAAATGGAGTTAAATATCTGCCGTAGGTCATTTGCATTAAGAAGTAGGTATACATCAATACGGTTAACCGGGAGGCAAATACAATTTCGAGTGATACAAAAGTACAATCTCATATGAAACGTGTTAGTAGTTTTGGATATATGATATATGTTAAATGAAAATTACCTTTACTCGAAGGTATATTAAATATAATTTATTATGTTATGGTAGATTCATATTTTGATTGTAAATATAGATATCTGTTTCATGGTAAAAACTGGCATTCAGTCCTAAGTATAAGTACCAGGTGTTCCACTAAGAGAGGTAGCTGAAGTTGACTATATCTCGGAAACTAATAATAGTACAGCTTTGTGAAAAAAAAATCTTAAGGAAAGTGACCAAGAGAAATTGCTGGATGGCCGCTAAAGGGGGCAAAACTACCAAGTAAAAATACTTAATGTAATTTTCGTCGGTTTTGAAATAAAGTGGTGAGGGAAGGCTAAGATTTAATTTACAAAAATGCTCATAACTCCGGTTTGATTTTTGGTTGGCGAATTTAGTGAACTTGTTCTCGTTTAAAAGAACTCTTCAATCATTTAAAATCGGTAAAAAACTGATGTTATTGAAATATTTCATCGGATTAGACTTTTAGGCAATAAAGATATTGTATTAAATCTGTATAATATATATATATAAATTAAATATTAACGCAATATTACCCAAATTTCTCCCCACCTTTGGAAAAATGTATACAATTGAATAATATTAATTAATATAAATTAAAAAAATTTAAATTTTTGCCTATAATGGTCAGAAATTGGCAGTAAAAGATTAAAATTAAATTTCACATAACATTCTACCATTAAACAATTTATTCGCCATTTTTATCATTTTAATTAATTTTCGGTCTCCATTCTGTCAAGAATGAAGCAGATTTTTTTTTGTTATGAAATATCTTAAATAGTAATTATTCTTCTTCTTCTTGTACCCTGTGCTAAAGCGCACGTTGGTGATCTCTTGTACTTCTCTGAAATCATATTCATATTCTATGTAGGCCACCGCTCTCTGCTTGTCGAAATATTGTGGCGGCATTTCTTATTCCACACCAGTCCCTTATCAATCAATCAAAATAAGCTTTATTGTCAAAGCAGTATTAGGCGTAAACCTCAGTATTTACAATAAATAGAAAACATATACATTTCCTAATTATTACATTGATCACCCAATAATAAAAATTACTAAAATTATTAAAATTGCAGTCAAACAATAAAATAAACAAAATAAAATAAAATAGAGCACATCAAGTTATTACAATAGTGTTACGTTTTTCCCGTGGGTTCTTAACAGAATTACAACTTTGCTATTTTCAACAATACTCTCTTTATTCACTACCACTGTATACAATTTAACTCACTAAACTAGTCTTATAACTTTACCACTAATATCTATTCAACACTCAATGATTAACTGAACTGAATTCTAACATTCGCCTTAGGTCTGCTTATATATAATTTCAAATCTATCACGAATATTCGGGAAGTATTTCGAGGCCACTCTATATGATCTCGACGAGGCCATCGAGATAATTCCAGCGATCCCGAAACGTCGCGGCGGGCCGGGTGATGATTCATACAGACAGAGAAGCGAGCGGCACGGCGGCGGCGCGCGGCGGCTAGTTCTATAGGGTAGCACAAAAACGTTCGGACAGTTGTTTAGTCGTGACATTGCCTCCCTCTTAAACCTGATCGTCCCGATCAGCTACTTCATGTCCGTGATATGCTTTCAGCCTGTCGAGGTGGACTACTTTCAGTTTGCTTCTGGGGCTACGCTGAATTCTATGCACCAAGTCATTAATTCTTTTGATGACTGTATAGGGCCCTTCCCATACTGGCGTAAGCTTGGGAGATCTTCCTTTCTTCCTATGCGGATTATATAACCAGACTTTGTTGTTTATCTGAAATCCCATAGAATTAGCTTTGAGATCATATCGTGTCTTCATTCGGCCGCTGGCTTTCTCCGTGTTTTCTCTGATTAATTCATGGACGCATAGTAACTTTTCCTTAAGGGATTCTGCGTAGTCTTGAATTTCCATATCATGGTTGTCTGGCGTTCTGATTAATAGGTCGCAGGGTAAGCGGAGTTCTCTTCCAAATAAAACCATGGCTGATGTTAGTCCTGTCGTGTCATGGACTGCTGATCTATAGGCCATTAAAAATAATGGTATGTGTTGGTCCCAATCCTTCTGATGTTCATCTACGACCTTTGACAAATGTTCTTCAATGGTCTTGTTAAACCTCTCAACCATGCCGTCTGATTGTGGATGTAAGGCGGTAGTCCGTGTTTTATGAATGTTGAGTAAATCACAGACGTTCTGGAAAACCTTGGATTCGAAATTGCGTCCTTGATCTGAGTGCAATTCTAACGGAACACCAAATCTGCTGAATAAGTTATTCACAAGGACCTCTGCTATGGTAACAGCTTCTTGATTGGGGATCGCAAATACTTCAAGCCATTTACTGAAGTAATCAATTGCCACTAAAATGTACTTGTTACCATTATTGGCTTCTGGAAAAGGGCCAGCTACGTCAATGGCGATACGTTCAAACGGTAGGCCCACATTATACTGTTTCATTTTGCCCCTAGATCTTGTTTTGGGTCCTTGGCTTGCGGCACAGGTTGAGCACTGCCGACACCACGATTTCACATCCTGGCAGTAGTTGACCCAGTAAAATCTGTCGCGAATCTTGTCAATCGTTTTGTTCACTCCGAGATGAGCACCAGACTTCCCATTATGAACTTCTTCCAGAACTTCCGATATCTTCCTCCTTGGTACCACTAACTGTATCTTCACTACTTTTCCATCGGCGCTTTCCCAGGCTCGTTTAAGAAGTCCATTTTCCACCACCAGGGAGTCCCACTGAGCCCACAGAGTTTTAAAAGCAAGTCCTTTAGTTGATATCTCGCTCCAGCTTGGTCTTGGTTGATGTTCTTCTTTAGCTCTTAGCAATAGTGCTATTTCACTACCTTCAAGCTGGTCCTTTTTAAGTTGTTCTGTGGTCCACTGCTGATCAACCTCAAATTTCGTTTGCCTAATCGGAGTAACTCCTTCTCGTTGATCTATTCCCTGGCAATGCTTACAATTATCCGCGCATGGTCTTCTGGATAAAGCATCTGCATTATTATGCAATCTCCCTGCTCTGTGCTTAACCTTAAAGTTATATTGTTGTAACTTTTCAAGCCACCTGGCTACCTGTCCTTCAGGCTGTTTCATATCCAAAAGCCATTTAAGTGCTGCATGATCAGTCCTTATCAGAAATTCTTGCCCATATAGATATTGATGGAAATGCTCAACAGACCGTACTATTGCCAAAAGCTCTTTTCGGGTTACACAGTAGTTACGTTCAGGTTTCGAAAGTGTTCGACTGTAGTATTCGATAATTCGTTCTTCTCCTGCTTGTACTTGCGATAAAATTGCTCCGATGCCGGTGTTGCTTGCATCTGTGTCCAATACAAATTTACCCTTTTGTTCCGGATATCCTAATATTAGACTAGTACATAGAGCCGCTTTTAATTTCCTGAACGCAGAATCGCAGTTATGATCCCAATTATAGTTTGCTCGTTCTTCAGTGAGCTTATGTAGAGGTGCAGCTATATTTGCAAATCCTTCGACAAAACTTCTATAATAAGTACATAATCCAAGGAAGCTCCGCAGTTCGTGTTTGTCGCGAGGACGAGGCCAGTCTTTGATTGCTGTTATCTTTCGTTGATCAGTTTGGATTCCCTCTGATGACACGACGTGCCCGAGAAATTCAAGTTTTTGTTGGAAGAGAAAGCATTTCTTTGGATTCAGTAAGAGCTGAGCATTCTTGATCCTAGTAAAAACTTCATGCAGGTTTTCTAGGTGCTCTTCGAAAGTTTTTCCCATTACCATTATCATCAAGATAGACCAGGCATGTCTTCCAAGTGAGGCCTCGTAGAACAACTTCCATAAGACGCTCAAAAGTAGCGGGGGCATTGCATAGTCCGAAGGGCATAACTTTAAACTGATATAAACCACTTCCGGTAGAGAAGGCAGTCTTTTCCTTATCCTGTTCGTCAATGCCTACTTGCCAGTATCCGCTCTTTAGATCGAGTGTTGGGAACCAATGAGAACCTGCTAGTGTCGTCAACGTGTCGTCAATTCTGGGAAGTGGATAGCTGTCCTTCTTGGTGACGTCATTGAACCTTCTATAGTTCACGCACAATCTGGTAGTCCCATCCTTCTTGGTGACTAAGACAACAGGAGATGACCATGGACTTGATGACTCTTCAATAATTCCATCTTCAAGCATTTTATCCACTAATGTGGTAACCTCTTGCTGCTTCGTCACTGGTAACCTTCGAGGATGCTGCCGTATGGGGTGATCACTCCCAGTGTCGATTTTATGTTTTATGATGTTCGTTCTTCCAGTATTGCCATTTTTCCTTTCAAAGGCTGTGCTCTGCTCTTTGATAAATTGTGTAGCTCTCTTCAGTTCTTCGGAAGACAGATGTTGCCACGACTTCTGGAAATGTTCTAGGACTTCCTTAGGTGATGTTGAGGGTGTTACTTCTGACTGCGTTTCGCAACTGGTTACCCACTGCACCGGCTCGCAAGTGGCTATTACATGTCCTTTATTGATTTTGATGGAATTGGATGAAATATTTGCTATCCTTATCGGTATTTCGCCGTCGGTTTTGACTAGTGCTTTGCCTACGAGGTGTTTGCAAGGCAAATCTTGGTGTTGTATAAGTCCGATGCAGCCTCCAAAATCCTTCTCCAATCTCCCAAAAATTATCTGCTCGGTATTTCCGCTTATTCTGATAGTACATGCCGCCACTACTTTAGTCGGTGTGCCATCGTCTGTTTTGTTAAGGATGAACTCTTCGGTGCCAAACTTCAGAAGATTAAGCTTGTTGTCAAAAGAGAATCCATGTTGACCGATGAGATCCATCCCGAAAATAAATTCGTCTTCGATGTTGGCGACTAACACTGTGTGGTGTAATTTATTTCGTCCCAGTTGAAGTTCGATATCCATTTCCCCAAGTACTTCAGCTATCTCACCGGTAACTGTACGTAAAACTACATTCTTTGATATGGGTAGAACTTCTACTCTATTTACTCTGTTGGACCTTATCAAAGATACCGCCGCACCAGTGTCAACAGTAATTATTATGGTTCTTCCGTTGATCTTTCCTGTAATTGTTAGACTGTCGGCGGCTTTTCCTAGTTTTTTGTCAGTGCAAATTTGGGAATGGGCAGAGGAATATTCGAACTATTTCTAGTTGCATATTAATATAAACCTGCATTACTCCTGCATTTTTTAAATATAATACACACAGTTTCAAGTATAAATAGAGATACTACTGTTAAAATTTTCTCTCTTTGAAATAGTGGTTTGCAGTGTGTCATTAACTTTGCTCCACAGACACATCTCAAACATCGCTTTTGTATGATAAAAACTGATTGAAGTACATGCCGGCAGCAATTTCCCCAAAAGGCAATTCCATATCGCAGATGTGATTCTACTAGGGCAAAATATACCTTTCTAGCCATTATAGATCCCAGGTCAAAATATGTCCTCTTTATCGTATAACCACTTCTTGAGATTTTTTTATTTAAATTTATAACATGTTCTGTAAATTTTAATTGGTTATCAATGAACATTCCAAGAAATTTTACATTTTGCCTTTGTTCAATTTATTGTTTATCTAGATTAAGATCTTAAAAATCCATCTTAAAGCCTAGTACTTTAGTCTTGTCAATATTAAGGCACAGATAATTTGCATCACACCATTTTTTAATCAGCTGTATATCATTTTGCACAATTTCCTTTAAAGTATGTTCATCCTTGTGATGCCATACGATTGTTGTATCATCTGCAAAAATAGTTAAGAGTCCTTTAATATCTAGAAGGTTTAAATCATTTATATACAAGAGGAATAGAAGAGCGCCCAAAACTGAGCCTTGGAGAACTCCAGCATCAATCTCCTGTGTTGAAGAGAATGATGTACCATTCTTAACCTTTTGATATCGTCCTATTAAATATGACTTAAAAGGGGACCCCGATATGCCTCTAAAACCATAAATTTCCATTTTTTAAGCAGCAGAGAATGATTGACACAGTCGAACGCCTTTGAAAAATCGCAAAAGACTGCGGATGCAACATCCTTGTCATTAAGTTTCAGATAAAGGCTTTCTAGAAATGCAAAAATTGCATCATTAGTATTTTGAGATTTTTGGTAAGCAAATTGTCTTACGCTAAGAATATTATGCCTTTCTATAAATTCCATCATTCTTATATTTACAAATTTTTCAATAATTTTTTTAGATGGGTCCGTAAAAGATCCCGACTTATGCAAAGGAATCACTAAAGCAGTTTTCAAGATGTCGGGAAATTTTCCCTTTGCAAAACTCTTGTTAATTGAGCGAGCAACTGCTTCCAAAGCTGCATCATTCAGATTTTGGAAATTATTTTTAGACATTTCATCTATACCTGCAGAATTAGTTTTAATTTCACTTAATACCTTTTTTATTTCTGTTTTTTCTGTATCCGCCAATATAAAGGTTTCATTTATGTATGCCCTCGACAAGTTTTTTATTGGATCCCAATCTGATTTGATATCTGAGGTAAGTTTTCTTCCTATTGTACAGTAAAAATCATTTAGATCTTCGACATTTAAATTAGCGGTTTGTTTTAACACATCATTCTTACCTCTGAGATCATTTACAATAGCCCAAGCTTCTTTGGTCTTGTCTTGCGATTTATCAATCCTGTTTTCATAATATTTTTGTTTAGCTTTTTTAATAAGGTTTTTGTATATTTTACGGTACGAACTGAAATATTTAGAAAAAAACTCATTATTTGTAGATTTTCGTATTACATACAAGGATCTGAGGTTTTGTGAGGAAATCTTAATGCCTCTAGTTATCCAGCTCTTTTTCTTTTTTCTTTTTCGCATTCTGCCCAAAGGAAAGCCTTGAAGGAAAATTTTTTTAACTAATGAGTGAAAGGTATGGATAGGTCTGTCAGAGTCTACCCAGGGCCTCATAGCTAATGAGAACGGGCCTAGCGAACCCGGGGTACCCTAGCTGGGTCTGAGCTCTTTTTCAACTAGTCTTGGGCCAGACCCCTCCTTTACCTTTCTGCTGTCCGATCTCCCTTGATCAACTCTTGTTCTTTTCGACCCCATTGCTATTAGAGCATTCGAGGGCATGGGGTCAGCTCCTTTTTCCCTTCTACACCTGACCGTAGGGGGCTCACATCTTGTGAGTACGAGACTTGGCGTTCTCGAGGTGCCCGAGCTGAATTGTGCCCCTCTTTCATCTAGTCTTGGGACAGATTCCTACCTCTTTTGACTTTCCTATCGATCTCTCTTGATCAACTCTTGTTCTCTTCAGGTCCCGACGCTATTAGAGCATTCGAGGGCTAGGGACCACTCTTTTCTTCCTCGCTTACTATCTCCCTTCAACAAAAAGAAAAAAGCTGGCAGCAGCTCTAAAATGCAAAAAACAAGATGTGTGATCAAAACAAATACATACCCCAGGTGAGTTAAAATCTCACCATCGACTCCGACCGAGTGCAAGCCTCGGTGGTCGGTGCCGGTCCCATGGATTCTGGGGGGGACCAGACACACGTTTTGAACTGCTCAACATCAATGGTAGGAGACCAGGCCATGGTGTTTGGAAAAGTTACTGGAATGGTAGAGGAAAAGAACCCCTTCGCACGTAGGGATTCGCTGCCAAGGACACCTCCAGGTGGGCAAACCTCGGTGGGACTGCAGGCCGAGGAGAGTAGCTCTGCGACTGGAACAAAAAAAGACCACTGTGAAAGAAGAGAACCTAGAATCATGACACCCAAAACGAGGACACTATCCCTGCCGGACCTGGAAATGCGGGAAGTGGCCGACTCTAGTGGGACGTACTCCAGAGAGAAACCCACTAAGCGAAAGCGGATGGAGAGTTCGGTAGATGGTTCAATTGGCAATGATGCGGGAGAGGCTTGCAAAATCGCGGTGACAAAAATATGTAATCAAATACAACTATTAGACAAGGTAATTAAAGAAACCTACAAACCAAAAAAGGAACTAAAAGACATAGCAGACCGACTGGTTCTCCAAGTTAAACAGCTTAAAAGTGCAGACCTGGAGGAATGGCTGGATAATTCAGTCAAAAAATCCATAGGCAAGGAACTGAAACTGCTGCAGGACGAAAATGAGAGTCTTCGCGGAGAAGTATTGCTCCTGAAGAGAAGGTATGCGGAGGGACCGCAAATAGGGAAAGAAATAAGGAAAGACACACAGTGCGAAGAATGTAAACGTACTAGTATGAAAGCTTCAAGGAGATCAGCCTTAAAGCACGAGGAAAACTATGAGAACTTCCAAAAAATAACAGAAGAGGACTGGTTAGATGAAATTTTCCCAAAAATCCAGACATGCCAGGGTAACATCTAGGATGCGTCTGTAAGCCATGCACTGATCCTCCCATGCTCAAAAAGCATAGACAGCGGGGACAAATATATCAGCAGGGCTATCGCTAGGTTTGGGGGCAAGGAAGGACTCAAAAGTCAAAATAGGTCTAAGGGTGAAATGGCCATGATGAGATACTCTCTAGGCTTTCCAGACGAGGACGGAAATTTCACTGAGACAACAAGAAACATTTATTATCCCATTATCTCAGACGGGGAACCATGGGAAGAGGCACAGGATACGAATATTTTTGAGGCATTAAAAGCCATAAAGAAACAAGTGCTGCGAGACAAGATATCTAAGCTGGCTATACCTGATATGGAGGGAGTAGTAGGTCTCGTGGTAACGAGAATCATGGAGTTCCTTTTTTCAGACACCGCAGTGGAAATTACAGTATACCAAGCAGCTACTACTAAAGGGAAAAACCCGGTAGACATGCCCAGGACTAAAGTGTCAAACAGAAGCAGACTAAACACAAACACAGAAGGTCCAGACAAAATTTCCAAGAGGAAAAGACCAAAGCAGGATGCCCTCAATATCAGTAAGGGGAACACAACATATGCGGACCTACTTAGAAAAGTGAAACAGGCTGTAAACCCCAGCGAAATAGGAGTGGAGGCAAGAGGCCTCAAAAAGACCAAAACGGGAGACCTACTCCTCACAGTGCAGAACGGGCAGACTAAAGCCGAAATCCTAAAGCGAGAAATCGGGGGGAAACTGCCAGAAGCAAAAATATCTCTTCTTGCAAACAAAAAAGTCCTGTACATTAAGGGGATGGATGAGCTCGCAACAGAGAAAGAAATAAGAGAAACCATATCTAAATCCCTCTCAATAAGGTTAGAAGAAGTAGAGGTAAAATCCCTGCGGCCCGCATACGGGGGCAAACAAAACGTGACTGTAAAAGTAACCGAAGCAGAGGCAGAGCAACTTATTGAGATGGACAGAATTAGATTCGGGTGGACAAGATGCAAGATTCTTGAGAGGCTAAAAGACCCAAAATGCTTTAGATGTTGGCAATTTGGGCATGTTAAAGCGGAATGTAACGGACCAAATAGGGAACACTTATGTCTGAATTGCAGTAAAGCAGGACATAATGCAACAGAGTGCAGCAACAAGGCTTATTGCATACACTGCCGGGAAGAAGGCCACCGATCAAGTAGTTCCAAATGTCAGAGGAACGTGAACCGGAACGCCAAAGCAAGAGACCAGATAGAAGTGGCATCAAATGACAATATTGGAAATGAAGCTACTCCAAATCAACACTAACCGGAGCCGTCCAGCGCAAGATATGGCCTTAGGAAATAGGGGCGGCCATGGTGCTAATTTCTGAGCCAAATCGAAATGCTATTGCCAAGCGAAAAGACTGGACGTATGATGACCGCCTGGACACCGCCATCAAAGTTGTTGACCGAGACATAGTCATAAAGAGACAAGGCCAAGGCCGGGGATTCACATACATTGCAACCCATGCGTTTACGGTGTACAGCTGCTACGCGTCACCCAATCAAGACACAGAGGACCTAGAGGGGATCCTCCTGGAAATTGGAATACTAGTGCGACGCCACAAAGAAAAAGCCATTATAGTCGGGGACTTCAATGCCAAGTCGCCGCAGTGGGGTATGGGCTTTACCGATAAGCGTGGCCGTATAATGGTGGAATGGATTGCTGCAAATGACCTAATATGCATAAACAAAGGGGACAAACCTACTTTTCAGAGGCAAAACTGTACCTCCATCATCGACCTCACCATGACGACGGCTGACGTCCATATTAGGCGATGGGAGGTGAGCGACAATGAATCAATGAGTGATCATAACTACATCGTCTTGGAAGTTGCAGAAAAGAAGAATGTACGTGAAGGAGGAAACCGGAAACCTAGAGGCTGGCAAGTGAAGAAACTCGACAGAAGGGGACTGCAAGATACGTTAGCAGAAATGACGGATGAGAGGGTAGCGTGTACCGCCAGAGACTTCTCAAATGTGTTGTCCAAAATTTGTGACGCAACAATGCCAAAGAAACGAAATACCGGGAGAAGAAAGCCGGCTTATTGGTGGACCGAGGAAATTTCGGAACTGCGCAAAGAGTGTACAAGGAAAAGAAGAACATACACCAGAAATGCAGGAAAGAATCTGCCTGCACTGAATCAATATCTCTTCGAGGAATATAAAGACTGCAAAAAAAAGCTAAGGAATACCATCAACGCAATAAAAGGAGCATGCTGGAAAGAACTGTGTGGGGACGTTGACAACGACATTTGGGGTGACGGATACAACATCGTCATGAAGAGAATAGAAGGCTACCCACCGAGGCCAAACATGTCAAGGGAAAATATGGAGGAAGTGGTAAAACACCTGTTTCCAATACACCAGAGGGTGCAATTCATGTGCGACAAGGACGCTGTACATCAAAGCTTTAACATAGAGGAGCTACAGGCAGCAGCGGGGAAGCTGAAAGTAAATAAGGCGCCGGGGCCAGGATGTATTCCTCCAGAGATACTGAAGGAGATGGCGCCCTTTCTAGCCTAATGCCCAACATTGGGGGACCCCGAGCAGCAAAAAGGAGAATCCTGGCTAGTGTTGTACAGTCGCAGATACTGTATGGTGCTCCAGTTTGGTATGGCGTAACGGAGACTCCGACGCTTCTGAGAGACCTAGCTAGATTACAAAGAACTATGGCAATTAGGGTCACTAGTGCTTACAGATCCATATCGGCTGAAGCTGTCGGAGCCATAGGGGGAATTGCCCCCATAGACCTCCTCGTAAGGGAAAGAGCGGAAATATACCAAGGAGACCAAAAACAAACTGCCAGAGAAAACCTTGTATCCAGATGGCAGCAAAAATGGCAAAATAGCACGAAAGGTCGGTGGACATATTTTCTAATCCCAGATATTTCGACGTGGGTCAGTAGACCGTATGGCGACGTGGATTACTTTTTGACGCAGGCGTTGTCCGGGCATGGTTGTTTTGGTAAACACCTACACGAGAGGGGTAAGCTGGAAACTGACAGATGCACCTACTGCAGGGAACTTGACAATGCAGAACACACACTCTTTGAATGCCCAAAGTGGGATGAAACGAGAGCGGAGTTTGAGGAAAGAACTGGAAGAGTATTTAATGCTGAGAATTTTAGGGTTGGCTTAGTAAGATCGGAAGACTCCTGAAAGAATGTATATACAACAACAAGGACAATAATAGAGACTAAGGAAAAAGAAGCCAGAAGATAATAAGGACAGCCATCCTACTGAAGTAATGCGCGAGCGGTTCCGGTATGATGAGCAAAGAGAAAGAGGGGGAAGGGTTTAGTCGGTCGGTGCTTCCTGGACTGGAACACTAATCCGACACACCCCGGGCACATAAGATCGCCATGAGCCAAGCCCGGAAGTCTGATAATGAGCAGATTCCTAATCCACTCAAAAAAAAAAAAAAAAAAAAAAGGTCTGTCAGAGTTAAGCACCAATTGCCAGTTTATCACTTCAACCCTTTCTCTGAATTTATTAAAGTTTTTCCCTGAAAAAATGCGTTTACGTTATGCAGGTATTTTTATAGGTAGTTTTTGCAATGGAAAACTGGAAAACTGGAAAATAATGCCTGTGGTCAGAAAGATTGTTAGAAAGCACTTGACATTCGATACTGTCGTGACTAAAATTGGTACAAAAGTAATCTATAGTAGTGGCAGTCTTATCTGTTATCCTAGTTGGAGAGTGAACAAACATTTTCGAGTCATAGGAAAGCATTAAATTTTTTAAAGCGATTGTACAAGCTAAATTATCATTATTGTAATCTAAATTAAAATCACCAGTACAAATAATTTTGCTATTTGGTGGTAAGTCTAATAAAATGGTTTCTAAATTATTTAAAAAACTAGTTGAATCTGCTGTAGGAGGACGGTATACACATAGAACATAAATATTTTCTCTCCCATCAAGTGCTAGAGAAAATTCATAAAATTTTTCTGTATACGAATAATCATATCTATTTACATTCTCTAGTTTAAAATATGAATCAGATCCTTTGCTTACCAATATACATGTACCACCATAGCCTATATTTGTTGATCTACAGTTCTTTGAAACAACACAATATCCAGGAATGTTAAATATTTCGTCGGGTTCCAACCAATGCTCTGTTAATATTAATAATTCAGGATAGTTTAAATCATCAAGAAATATACTAAGCTCATCGATCTTGTATCTAACAAAAAAGATATATTCTCAGATATATTAATATCATCATGAAATATTTGATCAGTGTTTTCTTCCGCACAATTTTTTGCTGGTGTAATTGATTTTAAAAAGGTGCAAGATGGGGCTTTTTTAAAAGAACTAACAGCATTATGTAAAAAGACAGCTAATTTTGATAAATCTTTACTGTTTAAAAATATGTTTCTAACAGCGTAATCAGAATATCCAAATTTGTCAAACAAATCTATAAAACCAATACTATTAGTGAATTTTGTTAGATTTTTGACATGTTCCATAATATTATTGTTGACTGAAAGAATGTTTTTAAAGGGAAAGTACCCCTCCTGCTTTGCAGGTACTGAACAAATAATGAGGTTTGTATAAAAGCACTGGTTAGACAATTTTGTTATTTCATTTAAACTAATATTATTGTCATTTAAACCGGCCAGGACAATTACGTAATCACTAACACCTAAATCAGAAAATGCAGAATTAAGCTTGGTTACTTCCCTAAAACATGCCTGAGGTTTACATAGAACTTGAATGTTATACCTATTTCAAAAAACCATCTTCAATGATATTTCAAAGCCAAGAATGTTGCTTTCGCCCCGGTCCTCTTCGACCCTCTATCTTACCCTGCAAAATCAACCTTGATATTGAGTACCTTTCACCCCTCAGGATATGTCCGAGATTATATATGTTTCGTTCCTTTACGATGTCAAGGAGCTCTCTCTGTACACCGGCCATTCTCAACACTTTCTCATTGGTTGTGTGTGCGGTCCAGGGAATACGTAGAAGCCTACGCAGAGTCCACATCTCAAAAGGTTCTATGCGGTTTAATGTTTTGACCTTCAGAGATCACGTCTCTGCCCCATATGACATGATAGACCACACGTAGCACTTAATTACCCGAAGCCGGAGCAAAGTGTTGCGTCCCGTGGACAAAAATAGGAAAATTGAAATGATTAAATCAAAATATATGACGCATATCTTTAATTTATAATGATAGTAGTCTTAGAAAACCAAACTGACAAAAGTCAAATTGTTGACATGTATTTGTGTTAGTAACTATTAAATGTCAGTTGCTAGTACGTGTATTAATTTCATGTTTTATTCGTAAAGTTTGAGTTTTCTTAACGTGAAATTCTGTCATAATAGGTACCCATAGACCAGCATTCTTTCTTGCGGGAATGTAGAATCTCGCGGGAAAGAACGTCAGTTAATGAGTAATAAGATGATAGATCCGCATACCATCTTTCTTGTCACCATATACCGACGTTCCAGCCCGACAAGATTGATACCCATACACCAGCGTTCTTTCCCATGGAAATGTCGAATCTCGCAAGAAAAAACGCCAGTCAATGAGTAATAATTGAGAGGAGCAGTGTCCTCCCAGATGATTAATTTGTCCACTATCGCCAACACTCTTTCCTTTCACAGGCGCTTTGGATAGAAATAACTGTAGAATATCATTTTTACGTTAGTGGCCTCTAAGTAGATTATTTTCCCCGCAAAATATGAGACGACTGAACGAGGGGAAAAATTGAGAGGAAAGATTGCACGAAAATTATTTGTGTTAGGGGGCGATCAAAGATTTATTATTCCTTTAATATTTTGAAAGGAAAGAACGCTAGAAGAATGAATGCCGGTAATGAACGCTGGTGTATGATTGTGACAGATTTTTATGAAGGACAACAATATTAAAGGTAAGAACTTTACGTAACAGGCATTATATATTTTATGATTGTTTGGTTTTTGACGCATAAGGATTCTAAAACTTTCTCTAACAAAATTTGAAGCAAACACAATTTTCAACTTTGTGTAGAATTTAAAAAATATGTATCCAAATGTATGGAAGATATTTTGTCCATTGCTTTATTATAGACTTGGTTACAAGGCATTGCTTTCGGTTTTTGCAAATTTTCTTTATTTCGTTTTCGTTTTCGATGTATGCACAGTTATTAAAAATGACGACTTATTCGAGGACTGACTTAAAGCTAAGGAATCAGCAAAAATTAATATTGTTTTACAAAAAATTAAGTCCTTCCTAAAGATTGAGGATATTTCCAATGAAGCAGAGTGTATTTTGTGTGAAAAAAAAATATTTTTTTTTTTTGTATTAAGCGAGAATGTGGGGATGCGCTATCAGAAATCGCAGTGTTTCAAAGCCGGCACAAACTCTGGCTACATTCGTACATAGATTTGAGCAATCTGACGTCATTTCTGAATATAATTCATTCTGAAAAAAACTAGTTCCAGCCGTGGAAGACCACAAAAACCGGTTGAAGAAGCCTCCTTAACAACTAAGAAACGGAGGGTAGAGGAGTTGTTAATGAAACCAACTCCGATCTTCTTCCACAAAAAGTTCTAAGCTTGATAATTATCCTAAAGAATACCTGGTACTCGATTCGGCTGCAATGATGGACGGTAGTGTCTATCAGATACAAATGCCACATCTAAATGCATAATCTGTGGTGCTACTCCAAAGGAGATGAACACCAAAAAGGTGTTGGATAGGGTACCTAATGTAGAGAACTGTCGCTTCGAAGAAGAAGCGAATTGTTAAGTTGTCCATCATTCTGAGAGTGCTGTCAAGCGGCTGCTCTATAGATGTAGATGAGTTTAAGAAGTTACTAAACGAAACGAGAGAGCTCTACATCGGTCTATAGTTTATACGGATGGTACTATATGCCCAGTACTGTTCACACGGTGCTTGTTCACGGGTGTGAAATAATCGGTGCATTTTCCTTATCAATTGGACAATTATCTGAAGATGCACTTGAAACGAGACACAAGGAGGTAAGGAAGAACCGATTGTTTCATACCCGTAAATGCTTGAGAGTAAACTCGAACAAGGACCTTATGAGGATATTGTTATTGACTTCTGAACCTCTCATATCCAGCCAAAGAAAAATTACCACAAAAAGGGAATTAACTTAGACATACAAGTAGAAGACCCTTCGATTTCGTACAACTTAGATTTACATTTAAAATTATGTTCCGACGAAGAATTTTCCCATTCAGAATGATTTTAGTTTAGGTTAGCAGGATGTGATATGACATACATTAATTGAACTTTAACTTTCATTTTGTCAATACTCGTGAGATACCCTGTAGAAACCGCGACTGCGCCATGTTACTCGTAACTAATACACTGTATTTCTTTATTATTATTATTGCATTTATTTAGTATTCAAGCAATTAAAAAATATAGTTTGAATGTGATGCACCATATATACGAGATTTCCCCGATTTTAATTTCTTACGTGGTTTTTAAAAACACAGCCTGTATACTAATTTAAACGTAAATTTTAGGTTAACTTATGCGTCTGGCTCATATCAACTTAAGTGCATTAAAAAAAAGAATTGTTAGTGCTTCTAAAGGAAGTTATGATTTTGTCTCATTTTTTCATAAGCTCAATGCACTGTGCGGAGGGTCAGTGGAAGAGTGCGCACGAGGAGAAAGTTCTTTAAATTAAGAAACGTGATCTCTGCACGTCCAATCCGTATTTTCACCTTTTCGTCGCAGTTCCATTCTTCATTAAGGTTGGCACCCAGATATACAAAACGCGTCACCTGTTCTACATCCTGCTCGTCAATCCTAATTGTTATATCCACATGTCTGCGAGTTATTGCCATAGCTTTTGTTTTGTTGGTGTTTTTTTAGCCCGAACTGTTTGCCTATTTGGTTAACTCTGTCTACAACATGTTGAAAGTCCTCAGGAGAGTTCGCCAATATAGAAGTTTCGTCCGCATATCTAATATTATCAATCGGAAGTCCATTGATCTTGATTCCTCTATTCTCCTCTTCCAGAGCTAATTCAAAATTATTTTCTACATAGAAATTGAACAGGATTGGAGACATGATGCATCCCTGGCGGACTCCCCTGGATATATTGAATGTCTCTGTAGTTAATTCATTATTAATTTTCAATCTCTGCAATCTGTTGCCAGCATATCTGCTGCAATCTGTTGCCAGCATATCTGCTGGATTATTCTGACGTCCTTATAGTCTATACCAATCTCATGTAGCCTCTCCAGAAGAAGGTCGTGTTTAGTACTATCAAAGGCCTTCTGATAGTCTATAAAAGACACATATACGTCACGTCGTTGATCGTAACACTTCTGCACAAGCAGTTTGTAACGAAGTTACTATTTTTTGGGGAATAGGATGCACTACGGATTAACTTTCTTATTTTAAGTGCTATTAACATCATTCTTTTTCATAAAATATAATTTAAATATGGTAAACTCAATTCTATAAAATATTCCGTCGCGAAAAGCCGGGAAATCGGTTTTCACTTTTTCCGTAGTTCTCGTGCAGTACCAGTACAGCGTCGTGATCTTCGTCGCATCACGCTGCGCGTAAGGTCCCCACCTATCGGCCGGCCGATGACGCGATCGCGGCGATCCCCACTACGGGTCGAGCTAACAAAACCGGGCGGCATCGCGCTAAACAGGCAGTACCCACCCGGGGTTCTCGAGTCGAGTCAGTCGGCAGTCGAGAGGCAGTCTAGCACCGAGCCAGCTCCAGACAAACCGGGAAGGACCGACCGACCGAGCAGGTAATGGCAAGTGGAGTAATCCCGGCCATCCCTGCTTGGCAATCCCGGTTGGCAAGCGGAGGAATCCCGGCCATCCTCCCGTAGTACCTACCCGATAGGCGAACAGCGATCCCCTTTGTCGCTGTAAATATCAAAGGGGTGGCGCCCGAGAAAACCGAAATACAGGAGGTCGCGAAAAGTAAGTAAAGGGCGCCGTTACAAGTTTGACGCCCGAGCAGGGACTTTTTTTCCGCTCACGAAGGACTTTCTTTCCGTCATTATGGACTTTCTTTCCGAACTTTTCTTTACGTTTATTAGGGACTTTCTTCCCAGACTTTCTTTCCGAGGAGCAAGCAGTTTCGCCACATAATTTCTTTCCGATGAATAATTTTCTACCAGACCGTTGACTCTGATGCGCAGATATGGAAATTCCAGTACTACCGCATTTCGGGCTAATACATGAGGCCGACGGAGGAATCAGCGGGGAGTAGGCGTTTCCCGTCGAGTTAGTAGGGTTAGTTAGGAGGCCGGCAGAGGAATCAGCGGTGAGTAGGCTTTTCCCGTCGAGCCTGGTAGATTTAAGTTAGGCTTAGTTAGTGTTATGTCCGTTGAGTTAGGCCCGAAATGACTAGATTTCCAAAAATCCGTTCTGCGCATGCGCCGACCAAAAAGTCATGCAACCCCTTTTTTCCGCATGAATTTCGGTCTCTCTGTTCATTTCTTCCATGTAAAATTCCCCAAACACACATCTTGACACCCTTTTGTCTAAATACTAGTTTTTTTGGTCCCAAATTGTGTCGTACTAGTAAAGCACAACCGGATAAACCGATTTTTACCAAAATCCGTTCTGCGCATGCGCAACGCAAAAACCGACGCGGCACCTCTTTTCCGAGTAAAATAGGTCTGCCGATTCCGGTTTTTGATGTTTCAAGGCCGTAGACCGTATGGTTCAAAAGATACCGCTCAGTTTGTAATATTTTGGTAAAAATGAAGTTCCTGGACCACAAGAAGCTAGTATCAAGCTCCCTAACCGAAATTCATTGTGCGCAGGCGCAAAGTCAAAATTGAAGCCACACCATTTTTCCGACTAAATCAAGACCGCTGAGTTCAATTATTGATGTATGCACGCCCGCCAACCATCCGTATTGCAAAAAGCACGAATTTAGCGACAAATACCGCTGTACCGCTAAGATCTAACCGTCAGAGGGGAATTGACAACCCGATCCTAGGACTCCCGCCCCAACTAAGTAACTGTTAACCACAGATCTTCTTTGTACCGTTCCTTTTAAGTTGCGACACCGACTCCTTTACTCTTACACTGGGAGTGCTAAAATCGTCTTACCGAATTCAACACCGTCACTGTAAACCGTCTTACCGAATTCAACACCGTCACTGTAAACCGCCTTACCGAATCAGATACCGATAACAAACTTTGTAACTCGACCGCTGCTCATACCGTCTTGGGTTACGGTATTTTGTTTCTGCGCCTGCAAGATTTCTGAAAGAAGTGGGGATGTGCCATTCCGAGTTTAAGTCCCAGGGACATCCCCCACCATGCAGCATAGATCGAGGACCGGATATAAACAGAGTCGTCCGGCCGTCCGGCCGTGTACGGCAGTTCTCTCCGAGCCGTCAACCAGACAACACATTCGAGACGAGGCTAATAGTACTCTCCGTACCAGGGCCATTAAGGTAACAAGTCAAGAAACGGACCGAAGATGCCTAAGGGCCAGACCGCCGTCAGTGAACCCGAGACCACAGACCGCCCCAGCAATACTTTCCAACCAAAAGTACACAAAGGAATATGTTGGAGATGTGGAGAAACCGGACATAACCGCCGAGCATGTAAGAACCCGTCTCAAATATTCTGTTCATGGTGCGGAAAAGATGGCATCATGGCCCGAAAGTGTCCGTGTGTTGCCCGGCTGACACCAGTATGTAAGTCAATTATCATACTGGTAAGACTCTAACCGTACCCAGTACTCTTTCAGCTAGTACTCTGGCTGACCGGTTGGAGTAGGGGTCCACTATCCAGTGGCCCCGAAGACCAGATGAAGTACCCGACGTGAGCATGAGGACCCACCTCATGTACACCCGTCTGGGAGAGGCAGAGACACCGGAGGAAGACCGAAGAAGAAGCCATTTAAGTTTCGCGAAATTTTGTTTTGTATAAATATCCGGATTAGGTTTTTTTACTTAGCTTTAGGAATAAAATATTTATGAATAAATATTTTTCTCAAAGAAAGGGGGGTGTGTAACGAAGTTACTATTTTTTGGGGAATAGGATGCACTACGGATTAACTTTCTTATTTTAAGTGCTATTAACATCATTCTTTTTCATAAAATATAATTTAAATATGCTAAACTCAATTCTATAAAATATTCCGTCGCGAAAAGCCAGGAAATCGGTTTTCACTTTTTCCGTAGTTCTCGTGCAGTACCAGTACAGCTTCGTGATCTTCGTCGCATCACGCTGCGCGTAAGGTCCCCCCGATGACGCGATCGCGGCGAGCCCCACTACGGGTCGAGCTAACAAAACCGGGCGGCATCGCGCTAAACAGGCAGTACCCACCCGGGGTTCTCGAGTCGAGTCAGTCGGCAGTCGAGAGGCAGTCTAGCACCGAGCCAGCTCTAGACAAACCGGGAAGGACCGACCGACCGAGCAGGTAATGGCAAGTGGAGTAATCCCGGCCATCCCTGCTTGGCAATCCCGGTTGGCAAGCGGAGTAATCCCGGCCATCCTCCCGTAGTAATCCCGGCTCCCCTATTGGCAAGCGGAGTAATCCCGGCCATCCTCGCTTGGCAAGTGGAGTAATCCCGGCTAAGTATCCTTCCAAACTAAGTCCATCCAGGCTTCACGTCCGAGTTAGGGAACCGTTCTGCTGAACCGACCGTGTACCGTAGGGCTTCCGCACCGTATCTACTGCCACACGTTACCGTTCACCGTATCTACTACCACACTTGCCGTAGGGCTTCCGTATCGCTACCGTTTACCGTATTTACTGCCATATACCGTAGGGCTTCCGTACCACTACCGTTTACCGTGTTTACTGCCATATTTACAGTAGGGTTTCCGTACCGCTACCGTTTAACGTAATTGCTAACACACTTACCGTGGGGCTTCCGCACCGCTACAGTCTACCGCGCGATTAGAGTTTTCGATTATTTTACTACAGTTTCGAGTTTTCTTATGTATTACCGGGTTGGGTCGCTTAGAATAAGTTGTCTGATACTTTTAGCTATAAGAAAGTTAGGTTTATACTTACTGTCGGATAAACACGACCATTATTTAAAAACCGAACCTTGGACAACCGTTTCTCCACTGTCTAAAGGCTACCCGATAGGCGAACAGCGATCCCCTTTGTCGCTGTAAATATCAAAGGGGTGGCGCCCGAGAAAACCGAAATACAGGAGGTCGCAAAAACTAAGTAAAGGGCGCCGTTACAAATTTCAAGGAAAATAGGGTCGCGTTTTCCGAGACCTTTGATAAAACCGAACTGAGTGTCTCCGCTTATTGCTTCGCATTTGGTATATATTCGAGCGTTGATAACTCGCAGAAAGACCTTAAGAGCATGGCTCATAAGGCTTAGAAGTCTGTAGTCTCCGCAGGTTTTCGGGGGAATTCTTTTTGGGGATAGGCATACAGGTAGATCTTAGCCAGTCCGACGAGATTTTGCCTGACTCATTGTTGCATAGGTATGTTAAGTATTTCGTATTCATCAATTTCAAGATTTCAGCATGTCTATTATCATGACCTGGGCTTTTTCGATGTTTCATGTTTCTAATGGCTCGTTACTTCGGTTTCTAGGATTGTAGGTCCTGTTAGTTCTTCTGAGGTGTTCATGTTTCTCAAACTGCGCTGATCTTCAAATAATGTCTCCACGTACTCTTTCCACTCATTGCAGAGTTCCTCTGGATCCAAGACAAGTCCCCCATTCTATTTTGAAAGGGACGGAATTGGTGTTCCTCTAAGGGTGCCAGTGATTTGCTTTATTTTCCTATGAAAGTTATATGAGTCATGCAATTCGAGCCTCCTCGTACTCCGCCGTCACCCAGCGCTCTGGAGCCTCGTTGCATTTTTGTCCTATCCTACGGTCACGTATAATGTATCTTTCTGATTGTTGTTGGATTTTTGCTCGTCGTCGCTCTTCCATTATATCGAGAATCTCATCTGCCATCCATGGCCTGACCTTGGCTGTGATTCATAGTGGGCAGAGGAGGGTTGGGCCAGTTGAGAGTTGGGGGTTTGTAAACTGAGGCTATTTGGATTCCTGCCATTTCCGTGGTGATAATTTCGATTTCATGTTGACATGTCATAATGGATCCATGGACATCTGAGAGGATGCTCGCTGCAATCATATATCCTGGGATTTTTGCTCTGGTTGCTAGTTGTTGTTCGTCATCTATGTGAGATTCTTGTAGTGCGATGATGTTTATTTTGTTTCCTTTTGCCATTCTACTGAGGTTTTCTTCTTTAGGTAACCTAATAATTAACAATGAGACTCATAAAAATGTTCAGCAATACTACTTATTGAAAGTTATGCAAAGTGAACTAATACAAAAAAACATATGTTCACATGCTACAAACGTTAAGATAAATGAATTCAATAATAACGTATTTTACGTAAGCAATCTATCATATCATAACCCGCTTTGAATGACGTCAATAACGCCTATTTGTGTGGGATTAAGACAGTCGCATGTAGTACAAGTTCACGTGTTTAAAACACGGTGTTTTAAAGCATTGCACGTGTCCTGTCGTCAAACCTTTCATATTTTTTATTTCTTTAATTGCAGATAATATATTAAGTTACCACTATATTCAGGAACACGTAGTGCGGAGCCTGTTAATATTAGACCTAAAACATAACTGATTAATCAATAACTAGTCGTATAGATGCAAATCCCACCAAGTAACTTTTATGCGATTTTGGGATAATTAAAAAAAACTAAACAAGTTATAAGATAAATAAATGTAAAGTATCTTACTCATAATGAGCGGCTACAAACAGCGTCTGACCCAGAATGGGCGGCTGAAACCTGAAACTATTATCAGGAAAGCAAGGGGAAGCTACCTGATACATTCCTCCCTAGCATATCATTATGGCTCAGTTTCGAACAGAAATGGCCCTCAGTCCCGGGCACCCCTTAAATGGAGAGAGGGTGCGAAGAATCCCCCGGTCAACAAAAATTTAATTAGTTAACAAGCATTGAATAAGAACATGGAATTTTAGGAGCATGTTCCAAGCAAGGAAAGCAGCAAATACCGTAAAAGAAATGCTACGGCTGAAATATGATATTCTCGGTTGCAGCGAAGTAAGGTGACCAGGCACTGGAAGATCTGAAGTGAATGATCACCATATTTATTATTCAGGTAAGGATAACCCACAGCATAGAAATGGGGTTGCAATTATAGTCACAAAAGAAGTGAATAAAACAGTCCTTGGTTTCATACCGGTATCAGATAGAGTGGCAATAATGAAGCTAAATTCCACTCCTTGTAGGCTTAATATCATACAGGTCTATGCACCAACATGCGATGGCAGCGATGAAGAGGTTGAAAAATTCTATGATGACATAAAAATAGCACGGAAGCAGACAGAAAAGGAAGTTGAAACAGTTTTAATGGGCGACTTTAACGCTAAAGTTGGCAACGGAGTGGACGAGGATATAGTGGGTCCTTATGGATTGGGTGAGAGAAACGATAGAGGAGAGACACTGTTACAATTCTGCAAAGAAGTTGACCACTAAATAATGAACACTTTCTTCTAGTTACCTCCCAGACGATCATATACCTGGAAATCACCTACAGACAATGACCAACACATAGTCAGAAATCAGATTTACTCTATTACAGTAAGTAAGAGGTTTCCAAATTCACTCACGTCTGTAAAGACATATTCAGGTGCAGACATTTATTCAGTTCACAACTTGTTACTGTCAACTCTCAGATTACGGCTGAAGAAAACCAAGAGAAAGCTGCAATACGAAAGATATGATACACAAAAATTGAAAGATCAAAACGTCTTACTACGGGTGAAGGAGCAGATAAATGTAAAACTGGCTTAAGTTCGAGGAGACATCGATTCTAATGAAGAACACTCGGTAGAACAGAAAGTTAAATACATTGCAAATATTATGACATCAGTAGCGGACGAAAATATATCTTCTAAGCAAAGAAGGAAAAATAACAAGTGGATGACAGATGAGATTCTGGATCTTATGGACCAGCGCAGAAAAGTGAAAACAAAGATAAGACACAATATGAACAGATTCACAAGAACATCAAAAGGAAAATCGAAGAAGCCAAAAAGACCTGGTTGGAACAGCAGTGTAACGAAATAGAAGAACTAGATAAAAAAAACATTACATACTTAATATGCACAAAAAATTAAAAGAAACCGCTGAAATGCGCATTTTTAGACAAACTGGCATCGTCACCGATGTAAATGGGCAAACACTGTTAGACGTAAACGATAAAATAACTAGATGGCGTCAATACATACATACTCTATACGACGATGAAAATCGAACGTCAGTTATCACGGAAGCTCCAGTAACAGCAGGATCTCCCATTACCCGTTCGAAAGTTCTCAAAGAAATAATAAGACTGAAGAACAACAAAGCACCAGGTCCAGATGAAGTTCATGGAGACCTGCTTAAACTTATTGATGAAGACGTTATCACGGATCTATTCAACCAAATTTATGTAATCGAAAATATTCCTAAGGAATGGCTACTGTCGGCATTTATACCAATTCCTAAAAAGCCTACAGTCAAAACATGCGAAGATTACAGGACTATTTGCCTAATGAGCCATTTCTTGAAGGTTTTCCTTAAGGTTATTCACAAACGCATATATTGGAAGCTTGAGGCAGATATTAACGACAAGCAATTCGGATTTAGGGACAGCTTAAGTACTCGAGAGGCCCTGTTTAATTTAAATGTTTTAATTCAAAGAACCAGAGACGTAAATTGCGATGTCATCACTTGTTTCATTGATTTTGAGAAAGCGTTCGATAGAGTTAACCATGATAAGCTAATCCAAATTCTAAATCATTCAGAACTTGATGATAGAGATATCGGTTTTATAGCTAAATTGTATTGGCAGCAAACAGAGTGTGTTCGAGTGGATGATGGGTCGTCGGCGGAATTTTCCGTGAAGCGGGGTGTCAGACAGAGCTGTGTACTGTCTCCTCTATTATTTAATGTAGGTATATTCAGAAATACTTTTCAGAGAGGCACTGGAAGATGAACAGGACGGCATCTTGATAAAGGAGAAAATGCCAATAATTTGAGATATGCGGATGACACTGTGTTGATTGCTGACAGCGTTGAAGGACTTCAAAGACTGATCGATAGACTGGTCGACACATGCCAAAAATTTAACATGCGGTTGAATATGTCGAAAAGTAAAATTATGATAGTCAGTAAAAACGACATCAATGCCCAATTCTTCGTGAATGGATCCCTACTACAAAGAGTGCCAACAATAACATACTTAGGAGCAAGTCTGAATGAGAAATGGGACCATTCTTACGAAATCAAACCAAGGATTGAAAAAGCACGATCATCATTCAACCGTATGAAAAAGGTTCTCTGTAGCATGAACCTGAGTCTTCATCTTCGGACACAAATCTTGAGATGCTGTGTGTTTTCAGTGCTTCTGTATGACGTAGAGGCATGGACGATGTCCGAAGCTATTTGTAAGCGGATTGAAGCTTTCGAGATGTGATGCTATCGCCATATGCAGAGAGTTTCATGAACTCATCATGTGTCCAACGAGGCTATATTGCTGCGGAAGCGAAAAGACAGAGAGCTGCTGAAAACAGTGAAACAACGAAAACTGTCATACTTTGGGCATATCATTAGGAACCACACGAAGTACAAGCTACTTCAATTTACAATGCAGGGTAAATTCGATAGAAAAAAATCGCAAGGAAGACGTCGAATATCATGGCTGAGAAACTTGTGACAATGGACAGGGCTGACATCAATAGAATTATTTCGATCTGCGGTGAATAAAATCAGATGGGCCAGACTGATCGCCGACGTCCACTGAGGATAGGTAGGGCACATTGAGAAGAAAGTATCTTAGCCCAATAAAGTACTTTTAAAAATTTGAACGCTTTTAATGCATTGATATTCAATTTTTGAAAAATGACGGCAAATTTTGCATTTCAAGTTCAAAAAATTTGTTGAAGATAAGTTTTGTATGATATATTTATTTTTAATATAAAAGAAACAATATTGAGAATGTCATGGCAAAATGGGCTTTAATTCATAAATGATAAAAACATATTAATTTAAATTCTTAAAATCAATGTCTATTCCACGATCGTCATTATTTTGGCAGCAAGCAGCATCATTAGCGTCTTAGATCGTTTGAACAAATACTGGATCTTGAACATTTACTTCTGAATAGAGACTTAAATTTAGCATTTTTCTCTTATCTCCATAAAATTCACCACGGATGTCTGGTTCTGAGATTCGGCAGGTCTCCCCACTTGCATATCGTCAGGACTGAAAATGCCAAATTGTTGGAGTCTAAAAACCGACGTAATTATTTCTTTCCATTTACAATCATCCCAATCTTTTCCTAGACTGGAAAATTTGAATCATATGGCGTTGACATAAAGTACAAGCCAAATTAAACAACAAACCGTTTTTGATATTTCTTCTATATTCTGAGAAAATTGAAATATTTTAGATTGGCATGTAGGACCATGTGAAATAATGTCATGGGCCAACGGCAAGTTTTTCTATACGTTGAGTAATTAGAACATTTTTGATCCAACTTCTGCTTTTCTGTCATGGTAAAATGAAATGATTTGGAATTTGGGTTAGTGTGCAGAGAGTTTGCCTAATTAAGTGTCACGGGGATTGCTTACTTACTAGACTTAAGCAACAGTGTGTCCGCCATCTTTCCGATGGGGCTAACGAAAGGTGTTTATAGGGCCTACTTTCGCCATGAACGAGAGATTTAGACAACCGAGTATATTGGAGAGTGGAGACCATTTCTTTCAATGCTTGAAAGCGCATATATCCATCATTTTTCCGATAGGGCTAACAAGGGAATTTACATGGCCAAGTGCCACTGTAGCCGTTTACTTTCGGAGTTAAGCGCGAACTGTGAGATTGAGTCCGACATCATTTCGATGGGATCCAGAAAATTTGAGTGCCGAGTACCACGGTGATCGCCTTTCTGCCCAGCCTTAAGCGCCAGTGAATCTGTGAAACGTCAATGATAACGCGTTTTCCTCGATTTCGCACCGGAACTTACTCCCACTTCTAAATCAATACTTCTGATTATGTTTCCTCCCTTTGCTAGCTTTTAAATATGAATTTTAAGACTAACTTATTATTAATTTTTAATAAATTTGATTATTAAAGAACGGAATGCGGGGTTTCCACATTAGGATTGCTTTGCTTCGTGAGTATTTAGATCCGACTGACGCTATGAAATAGAGCTGTTGCGGCCGATGTGAGAATGTAATGCCAGTATAATTACCGTGTATTGGAATGCCAAACGCAGTGGCGTGGAATGTAGAATAAGTACCAAACTTTTTCAAATGGCTTTCATTATCAACTGATTTAGTGATTTATCGCTACGTATACTTGCAATCAAAATCACTGACCTGCTTTTCTTTGGTACATTTATGAACCATGAGCTTGAACAGAACAAATCCCAAATTTGATGACATTTCTGGACGGGATCTAGAGGGCAGAAATTCAGTATGCAAATGTAAATTCAAAACCATCTACTCCTAGAAGAGTTTTTAGAGCTGCAGTCGCGTTTCAAAAGACTTCACCAATTATTGCTGAACAATCATAGCCGGAGAATGTTACTGACTTACGCTATTGGTTGGAGAGCAAATCCAAAGTAGAAAAGGACGAAAGACGCTCAACAAAGAAGATCTTGAAAAAGAGCAAACAAACATGAAAGAAAAGCAATTAAGCACAAGTAGAAAGATCTCTAAAGCCAAAAAGAAATCAAGATTTTCTATCGAATCATCTAAAAACCTTCTACTTATTTTATTGTTAATGATATTCTTCACAGTAATTGGGCTCATTTGGAAGATTCTGATCATAACATATTACCTTTTGCGATGTCCGGGACTTGCAGTACCTGCAACACTACAGTAATTTTTAAGGAGCCCAAAACAAAGAGCCATAGTTCTCTCGAAACCAGCCTTTCCATTTTATTGCAAGGAGTGGCTCAACAATGTTAAACAGATATTGGACCTGATGGATCGCGTAAGCGAACTCGAGAAGTCTCTGAAAGACCTGCAAAGCAATCTACCAGTACTTGTAAAGGAGTCTGTAACTGCTGTTACCACCTCACTCGAAGACAGAATTACTCATCTGGAATTCCACAGCAATGATGCCGCTAATTCTCAGGTAGTGCCAAACAACTTTTCATCCATCACCTCAAACATGGATATTCTGGCAGAGCTACAAGAACGCCAGAACAGGGCAAATAATATACTTCTCTACAGGTATGCTTTCTCTCGCAAACGTTAACAGGCACACAACCCCAACCTACCACCTGTCGGGTATCTCGCTTTGGTAAACCCAACTCCAAAAATGCTCGTCCATGCAATAAGGACAGTGTTGGGCTCAGCATATGAAGTCCAAACTGTACTACGCAATCGTCACAAACTTAAAGGAAAGCATATTTACATTAAGTCTGACCTTACCGCTAAGCAAAGAGACCTTGAAAAGGCTCCTTTGGACGACATGAAAAAGCGTCGTGAACAGAGCGAGCAGAATTTGCAGTTGAAATTTTTGAGGGGTATGCCACAAATTATTCAAAAACCTCCCGAGGGGTCAAGCACCACCAACAGCAGCAGTAAACGCCAATTCAAGAGCCCAAGTTGGAAGGGCTTCGTTGTAGCATAGAAGTTAATAATTACCACATAGTAGCTTTTTCAGAGACTGGCTTGAACAATAACTTTCACACAGGAGATCTTGGTTTTGATGCATACATGTATTCCGTTGTGATCGTTCGGCCGCAACCAGCACCGCCGAGCGTCTTGGAGGGGTTCTGATTGCTGTTCATCATTCCATTCCATCACGCTTAATAGAATCTACAAGCGATATAGAACAGGTGTATGTTGTGATTGGCACAAGTAAAAAGCAAATGGTTCTAGTATGTATCTACTTACTACCAAACACTTCAATATATGAGATCTTAGTTCTTTGCCATTCTAGGATGTCCATCACTCAGCCTGATGCCGATGAATTCCTACTTCCACTTGATAGCAATCACCCGCCATTGAACATAATCACAGCACTTCAAACCCCCAAGGAGGTGGGTTTTACTACGACTTTAAATCTGCTGACTATAGAATTGTGAACGATTACCTGGGTTCAATCCCATGGGAGGATATGTTTTCAATGGGTCTGTTAACAATATGATAAACTTTTTCTATGATGTATTGTATAAAACTTTTGATATCTTTGTACCAATCAAAAAAATTGCCAGTAGAAAGTTTCCCAAATGGTTCTCACAATACCTTAAAGCACTTACCATACAGAAATAAATCGCACATCAAAAATATAAGCTTCCTCTTGATTATCAAAGCTTCTCCAATCTACGTTCCCAGTATAACAATCTCTTTCGAATAAGCTTGCAAAAACATATAAAAATCACCGAAGCAGCCCTGCAACATAGCCCTAAGGGATTCTGGTCCTACATAAACTCTTTACAAAATTCTAGGAAACCACCATCTAGTTTTAACTTGAATGAGAAATCAGCCACTATATGGGACCCCAAGCTGCTGAACTTTTTGCTGAATACTTTGGCTCAGTGTACACTAACCAATCTTTTGACCCTCCTCACCCGCCATCTCTCAGTCCTCACAATTTAAATAATTTCACTATTCCAATCTCAGATATTTACACCGAATTAAAAAACGTAGACCCACATAAGGGACCTGATAAAGTCCATCCTCTATTCTTAAGAAAATGCTGCTTTGTACTGTGTAGACCTCTGCATACTATATTCAACAGCTCACTTCAATCGGGCATCTTTCCTGACTTCTGGAAGACCAGCTACGTAGTACCTATTCATAAATCGGGAGATTCAGCAAATGTGGCCAATTATCATCCTATCTGTATTCTTAACGCAATTCCTAAAGTGTTCGAGAACATTGTCACAAAGTTTATTACGTCTTTACTGGGTGCAGAAATAATGCCCGAGCAGTTTGGCTTTAAGAAGAATTCTTCTACAGAAACTAATCTTCTTACCTACATGGACATACTGACAAACGCTTTGGAGGGAGGTGAAGAGGTTCACTCAATATACACCGACTTCTCCAAAGCATTTGACAGAGTCAATCATGCGGTGTTGATCCGGAAATTGGAGACACTGGGCATTTCTGGCTTCCTTCTCCTTTGGATAGAGAGCTACCTCACAGATAGGGTCCAGATGGTAATGCTAAACAACTTCACTTCTTCTCAAATCTCAGTCTCATCAGGCGTGCCTCAAGGTTCACACCTGGGGCCTTTACTTTTTAACATTTTCATCAACGACATTGCATCTTTCTTCAGACACTGCCTTTTTCTTCTATTTGCAGATGATCTTAAGTTGTTTTTAAAAATAGCCACCCAAAATGACTGCCTCGCACTCCAGGATGATGTTGACAGGCTAACTCATTGGTGCCGGACTAATGGCATGGAACTGAATGTGTTAAAGTGTAGAGTAATCAAATTCCATAAATCAAAAACCTTTAACAACTACATTTACCATATGACTGTGTGGAGCAGATCAAGGATTTGGGGGTCTTGTTAAATCATCGGCTAGATTTTGCTGATCATATCGACTTTACAATCAATAAAGCGCTTCGAATGCGGGGTTTGTGAAACGCAGTACAAGGGACTTCAAGAATATTAGCTCCATCAAAACATTATATTTTTCCTACGACCGTACTCATCTTGAGTATGCTGCATCAGTATGGAGTCCAAACTACACCTGTCATATACAACGACTTGAAGGTGTACAGCGCAAATTCTTCAGATACTTGAACTACAACTTCTTCAATAACTTAACAATAATTTCATTATGCAAACCTCTGCGCTGCTCTAAATCTGTTATCCCTTTCCTGCAGAAGAAAGCAAACCTAAACCTAAAAACTATTCACAAAATCATAAACTCAACCATCAACTGTCCATACTTAACATCCCAAATTGGTTTACATGTCCCCTCTCGCAACACTAGCACAACTCAAACATTCCACCAGCAATTCCACAGAACCAATTATGGATATCAATCTTTTATTCCTCGTACTCTCAGATTGTGCAACCAGCTGAGTGAGCTTGATTTCTTTGGGCCATATGAACCATTTGCGAGAACTATCACTGGCCTTTCTATATAAGTGTACCAGTTTTAGAAAGTGCCGTGATATGTAGAATTTGTTTAGGCTTATTTTCACTTTTATCTTACTTTCATTTTACATATTGTTTTTGATGTTTCTACCTAGTCTTTAATTTTGAACTTGCTATATTTGCTGATTATCAAAATATTTTCTAATGGGCTTGGCCCATCAATAAATAAATAAATAAGTAAATAATCTATGATTTATTTCTCCAAACTGCGATGATGACTATTAGACTTACGAAACATCAAAACGTGTAACAGTAAATTAATCCCAGATATGTAACAATCAACCCCAAGGCGAATTTTTCTTCATATTTTTTGTTTCTGGATCTTTAGTGTTTAAGTTTGAGTATTTGTCTTATGTAAACAAAACATTACTTACATGTTTTTCAGATATACCGTTTTGAATATAACGTTGCCTTAATTTTGAGTAAAATGAAAATTCTTAATTTTTAAATACTGTTTAGGTGTAAAGCAAATAACAGGATAAAAATATTTTCCTGCAAAATATATTGTCCGCTCCCTACAATCTGCTTAAGGATCTTTGATTTATTTTCAATATTTGGCAAGGTCTCAATACCATTCAGAAGTTTTAATATCGTAAGGGGTCATAATCGCATGTCAGTTATCAGTCAAATCATATGTATGGTAAAAAGGTTTATATTGGATAACAAACAACGTTTAGGAACTTTACAAAAATATAAAAATAGAATTGCTACTAGGAATTGACTATTACTGAATTAATATCACAAGGCGTTACAATAATTTTCTTCCCCGATGACAACAGATAAGTATTTCCCGATATATCGGGAGGACCAGCTGCTTTCAGCAAAGGCGTTTTTTCAGTAACTTTCTCAGATACCGACTCTAAATTTTCATTTTGCGTTAATAATGGTTTCGGAAAAATTTGCGATAATCTTCGGTGTTCACATTTATGACCATTTCCCGGTTGAAAATTTAACATTTTTGAAGCGTTTCCGGTGCGATTCGATACCAAATCTTCATATTTATTGTACACATCGCTGAAACACGGAGACCAAGTGTATTCAGGCCTCTTGATATTAACTTTGTAGTTTGGGTTTGACAGATCTGTGGAGAAGTGATTCAGATCTTTAATTTTCTGAGTGGCCGCTATCTGATCCAAGATACTCTGATATGCGTTTGTAGATTCCTGGAATAGGATGGTTCTATTGTAGTCTCTGGCGATTTTTATGTCGTGCTTCCAGAATGTTCTTCGGACGTGGTCTCGGGTTGTGTGAGGGGCTACTTCTTTTATCTGCAAATACAACAATGGACAGTTAGTCATTCGATGCCTCGCTGCATAATCATCCCCTATGTGGGATGGATATCCGTATAATCTATAATATATCATTGAGTGAAGATGAAACCTAGATGCAAATTTAGTTACAGGAAAGACATTTTTAGCCATTGTAATCGGATAAATGTGTATGGAAACATGATCGAATTTTCTTACATTACAGACAAAACGACAACATGCATTTTGTGCATGCTGTAGTCTTTGTTGAGTTATTGAATCAAGACAAGGATAATAGACGATTACACAGTAATTAAAAATAGATAACACCAAAGGTTCCGAGAGCCTTTTTCTTGTTTTAAAATTCAAAATCTATTTGTTGGCATAAAGCAGACGCATACGCAAATAACACTTTTGCAAGACAGCTCCTACATGTTCTTGAAATCTTAAAAGTGAATCAACAGTTATTCCCAGAACCCTGACGCTATTACTAAAAGCAATTCGATCATTAACAATTTCAATGTAATTATTATCATTTATGATAGTAGCCCGACGATTTTTACTAGCAAAAAGTAATACTTTAGTTTTATTTGCATTAATATTGAGATTGTGTTCCTTAGAATACTGCAAAATTGATCTTAAATCGCTATTTATACTGTTAAAGGCCTGTTTTACATCATCGGGATCAAAATAATGAACTATCTGAGTGTCGTCAGCGTACTAGTATACCTCAGAACTCTCGACAGCAAGAGGAAGTTCAGAAGTGTACAACAAAATTAAGAGAGGGCCCAGAATGGATCCTTGTGGAACTCCGGCAATTATGCGTTTCGGATCTGAAAGACTATCATTAACACGTACTCATTGTGTACGGTTCCAGAGATATGACTTGAAAAAGGAAAGGACAATTTCGTTACAATAAAACTTTAATTTCGCTATCAACAACTCGTGATCAATGGCATCGAAGGCCTTAGAATAATCCAAGGCAACCATAATCGCAGCAAGTTTTTTTTATCAAGATGCATAGAAAAGCAGAGCTGGACCAGTGCGTATAAGGTCACTCAGACACAAAAACTGAAGTCAGGAAACCTGACTGATCACCTTAAAATTCTGAAGGACATCCAGATAGAGGCGATGGCCAAACCAACCGATACAATGAAAACAAAACTGCATTTTGATCGCTGCTATGGAGTGGTGATTGAAGACCGCAATACTGCAAGGGAAAGACTGGAACAACTAGAGAGGAAATCACTTGTCTAGTACACAGATGGATCAAAGATGAAAGAGGGAGTGGGATCCAGAGTTTACGGACCTAGGTGTCGAATCTTTACAGCTTTAGGAAACACTACCACAATCTTTCAAGCGGAACTAAATGCTATCAATATAGCCATCTCTGAATGTGCCAAAAAAGGCCTAAGAGGTGCAAAGATCTATATCCTATCAGATAGTTAAGCAGCCTTAAAAACGCTAGCATCTAGCAGAATCAGCTCCCGCTAGTGTGGAATTGTCGGATGGCTACAGAACAACTGGCAAACAGAAACAGACTCACTCTAATATGGGTACCAGGACACGAGAGTGTGGAAGTCAACAAAGTCGCTGACCAGCTCGCACGGATTAGTGCACGACTGCCTTTTGCGGGCCTGAACCATTCTATGGCATCACTAGAAAGTACGTAATTAATGAACTCAGGAATTGGTAAAAGAGGTGGAAAGAGACACATTGGGTCAATGCACTTGGGCAGAGACAGGCCAAAAGACTCATCTCTCACTCGCCTAACTACACAAAAAAGCTTCTCAAGCTACAAAAAATTAGATAAAACTGGTCGTAGACCTTCTCACTGAATATGGCCCTTGGAGGTACCGCCTTAAGAAAATGGGGAAAACCACTGACGAACAATGCAGATTCTGCCAAACTATGGCTGAAACGTTAGAGCACTTACTCCGCAAATGCCAGGCACTGACGCGCAACAGGCTGAGGCATTTCGAAAATGCCCTTGTGGCACTGGGAGATCTACAAAAGCTCAACCCCAGGAAATATTCTGAGATTCTCGAAACAGATAGGAATTTTTATGTAAAATTGAAGAGTAGGTATACACAAAAGATCAATTGTGGTCGACGTGTTGAAGGGCATATCTTGCCGATCGATCTCTCTACCTACCGTACTATGCGGCCCACTTTCGCGGCTTAAGCGAAAATTTATCCGCCATTCCTAGGCCATGAACGAAAGATTTAGGCGGCCGAATGCCACAGAGACACGACTTTATGAACTCTTTCCAGCTTTGTGCCGTTGACCGTGATGCCTTTATCCCTAAAATTAGGTTCTTTGCTAATAATTATATATTTTGTTTTATTGACATTGAGTCTTAAGCCAAATTGTGTACAAGTGTTGGATATCTTATTCATTAGGTGTTGTAGATCTTCGTTATTAGTGATAACTAGTGTATCATCGGCGTATCTGATATTATTTACGTTGACCATGTTGATATTGATTCCTTCAGTAGCATCATTCAGAGCCTAATTGAATATTTCTTCTGCATAGAGGTTGAAAAGCAGGGGTGATAGAATGCAGCCTTGTCGTACTCCTCGTTTGATGTTAATTTCATCCGATAGTTGATGTTCCACTGCTACTGCAGCTGTCTGATGCGAGTACAAGCTGGCAATTATACGAATATCTTTGCCATCTATCCCTACCGTTTCTAGAATTTGTAACATTTTGTCATGATGCATGTCGTATTTTGCCTCGTAATTTTCAATATTCTTACATTCCCTAGTATGCCACTCGGCCTTTGCCTGTCTTATTGTGCGTCTTATTTCCCAGTGTATCCTCTTGTATTCAGTCTCTTCTTTATGTTTATACTTGCGATGATCCATAGGGTCTAGAATGTCATCAGTCATCCAGCCCTGTTTCTTCCTTCTTCTGTTTTATCAGTTCACTATCCTATGTTTCTTTCGGTAGGTCTCTAGATCTGTTCTACATTGTTTCCACCACCTTGCTCCCCTTCGACGGTTTTCATTTTATCTTCTAAAATACTTGTTATGTGTGCTCTCGTGTTTTCATCGGTGAGTTTGTCTCCATTCAGTGTGGTTGTTCTGTTGGGCTTTTTGACCTTTTCAAGACGCACTCTTTTTTTGCTACCAGGAGATTATGGTTCATTGGTACATCTGCGTCAGGATATGTTTTTGCAGATAGTAGAAAATTTCTATATCTCTTTTATTCAGGTGAGTCGGCAGGTAATTGCCATGTATGTGCCCCGTGTATCGGAATGCCAAACGCGCAATGGCGTGAAATGTTAATATAATAAGAAATAAATCGATAGATTTGCAAATTTTTTCAAATAGCTTTTGAGCAGGAAATTCACTAAGATTATGAAAAACCATTCTTCAATTTTTCTCAACTCCATTTTAAAAGATCTTCTTCTTCTTCTTCAAGTGCCTATTCGTTCCGAATATTGGCGATCATCTTGGATATGATAACTTTGTTCACGGCTGCTCTAAATAGTTCGGTAGTAGTTTTTGAGAACCATGTTCTTAAGTTTTAAAGCCATAATATTCTCCTTCTTCCTGGTGGTCTTCTACCATAAACTTTCCCTTGAAGGACGGACTTTAAAAGGTGATATTTGCTTTCGTTCCTCATAATATGTCCGAGGTACTCAAGCTTTCTTCTCTTGATGGTGTTCATTACTTCCAAGTCCTTCATCATTTTTTCCATCACTGCCTTGTTGGTCACTCTGTCTACCCATGATATTCTCAGCATCCTCCTGTAAAGACACATTTCGAAGGCTTCGAGTCTTCTTTGTGTTACTTCGGTTAATGTCCATGACTCCATCCCATAGAAAAGAATCGAGAAAATCTAGCATCGGAGGAGTCTGATTTTGATGTCAAGGTTGAGGTTGTGACTTTTAAACAGTTTAGCTATTTGGTTGAAGGCGGCCATTGCCTTCTCTATTCTGTACCTGATCTCCTGTGAGTGGTCCCAATTATCATTGATCATGGTTCCCAGATAGGTGAACTGTGTTACTCTGTCGATTGGTGTGTTGTTGATCGTTAAGCCGTATCTTCCACCAGTTTCTCTACTGATTACCATGAATTTGGTTTTACTAATGTTAATTTCTAAGCCATAGTTACTGCTGACGTCTTTTATTTTGTTCATTAGTCCTTGTAAGTTGTTCATGTTGTCTGTGAAAACCACAGTATCATCTGCGTACCGGATGTTGTTCATTCGTTCTCCATTCAGCAAAATTCCTATGTCGGTATTCTCAAGGGCCTCTTTAAAGATTTCCTCCGAGTAGAGAGGATACAGCCCTGCCTAACTCCTCAAAGAAGGTTTACTGTGTTGGTTTGCTCTTCCATATATTAATTTTAATAGTAGCTCATTGATTCCAGTAAAGGTTTCGGATGATCCTTACATCTTTATCATTCATCCCCGTATTCATCAAGACATCTGTCATCATCTCGTGCTTTATTCTATCGAACGCCTTCTGGTAGTCTATAAAACAGGCAAAAATATCACAGTTCATATCCCTACAGCGCTGGAACAATACTTGTAGACCGAAAAGTGCATCTCTTGTACCCATGCCTTTCATAAATCCAAACTGTGTATGTGACACTCTTTCCTCGCAGATCCTATAAATTCTTCGATGAATGATTTTGACATGTGACTCATAAGACTAATTGTTCTGTAGTCACCACATGCTTTGGCTCCCTGTTTCTTTGGTAACATTATAAATTCAGAGATAAGCCATTCTTTTGGAATGTTCCCTTCCCAGTATTGTAGATGTTATTAAAAACGCCAGTCAGGAATGTGATGGACTCACCGTCAAGAAGCCTGAGGAAATCCGAATATACTCCATTCGGTCCTGGAGCCTTTCCTTCCCTCAGAGTATTAATGGCAGCTCTAACTTCCTCTCTCATGATATCAGATCCGGACTCAGCCTGACTGGGGAGTGGATCTCCTCTCGCATCAAAAAACAACTGTCCTATATACTTCTTCCAAGTTTCCTTAATATCTTCTCTATCCACAATTTTCCCACATTTTTCTTTTTGAACTTTTCTTTAACTTCTCTCACCTTCCTATGTACATTGAACTCATCGAATTTGCTTCACAAAACCTCTATTTCTTGGCATATCTCATCCAATTCTTTTTGTTTGGCCTCTCGAATTTTTCTCTATATGTCCCTTTGTATGTTGAGGAACTGTTCTTTTGTTTTCTCCGTTCTTCCATGAGTAACAAAATTTCTTCTGTCATCCATGATTTATGTTTCGCTCCATCATTCTTCAGGTACCTGAAGATCAAGTCTAATTATTAATTATTTAGGATAATTTTGTTTTATCTACGAGTTAAAATTTTTGCTTTCACCATCAACTTTATTTTTATTTTGAATGATGCTTGTATGAAACCTATCAATTAAGAACGGGCTCATAATTTTCCCATGGCAAATAACGTGTTGGACCGAGATGAAGGTGATATATCTAGAATCATCTCATAACGTCTTAAAAACAGGTGGATTCATCTAAGTTTTTGCGTTTGAGAGATCATGCGCCAATGAAAAATTAGAAAAAAATAGATCCGTATCCAGCATTCGATAAAAAGAATGACAACGAGGCAGTAAAAATCTAAGAATCAAACGGTAACTTTACCTCTTTTTCCATACCACATCATAGGTCCCCAATTACGCAACCCTTCTCTACATTAAGTAACCAATAGTGAATGAATTCTGAGAAATTTCCATAACATACATTCTTATATGAGACGCCCTGCAGATTCTGGGTTAGTTTGGATAAGAAAACATTGCTGGGATTTATAGGTTGTATGTTTTATACTACGCAGTTTGAAAACGAGTCCCTAATCTATAGGAGCAATATCTTTTCTGTAGAATCAGTAGATGTGAATACATTTGAGAAAAATTCTTTCTATTGCAAGCTTTCTAAATTTCCTACAGGTCCTTCATTTCGACGATCTTCTGCTACAGTACTGGCAACAAAGGTGCCGATATTTTAAATGGTAAAACTAGCACAAATGTTTCTTGGAGAATTTTCCACCTCAAACGTTAAACGTTCCGCTGTAGCTGTAGCTGTAGTCCTCTTTACCATTCAATATTAAATTGAAGGTTGTGAGAGAAACTTCTTCATATTAGTGCAAAAAGTACTAATTTCAGCTCAACTCGAATTTAATAGAAAAGATTGACTTTTGACACGATCATAGGAAAATATGTTCCTATATTCACTTAGAAGTTATTTTTTTTTTCTATATCTCAAAGCCATTAATAATAATTACATAAATGGCACCTTACCATGAAAACAAGAATTCCTGCTACATATATGCAAACGATATTTACAAAGGTGAGGCAAATGCTGATCGCTCCCAATGCTGACAGTTCGACAGCACTATTTTTTGAGAAGTAGTTCGTGTGGGTTAGAGATGCATATCTTGCGGTCTCATCATATTTGAGGTAGTAGACAAATCCTAATGACCACAGTAAACCCTAAAAATATGGCTCGAGTTAGTTAATATAATAAAATGCAAGTTGCATATTATATATTATGATTCTGTCGTGAAAGGAATCATAATATTGAATCACGTCCTTCTAACTTTTCGCATGGTAAAGATAAATTCTCAAAACCCCCAAATCCAAATTTTCATTTGATAGGAGAAAATAAAAAACGCCATTGCTTTTTTTAACGTTTCATTTTTTTTCAGAGGAGGAAGTTGAGCATTCAACTTTTTAGTTAATTAACTTTTTTTAGTGAACGATGGAATACATGACTACCTTGACCATATTATCGTTCTACATTTACTTCAGCTTGAACGACATAAATGTTGATTTCCTCCGAATCTAAGATCATTTTTGATTGATAATACAGCAGTAATACGAGATACAGATTTTTCAAACCACACCACTGGTCTGTATATACAGTGTGTCCGCTTAAGTTGTCTACAATGGGAAACTTCTTTATTGTTGATTTTACGAAAAAAAGTTGTTCTTTATAAAAAGTTCTGCTTCTTGAGAAGATAATATTATACTGTTAAAACTTGAGTTAGCATATACAGAGTGGTCATTAAGTAGAACAATGTCCGGAAATATCGTTCGAATAATTTCAGGAGTGATTCTACATAGGAAAACATGAAAGTTTTTTCATATGAACATGGGTCCGAAAATGCTTAGTTTCAAAGATACAGGATATGATTTTACTGATTTTGTTGAAATTTGGCAGTGTTATCTGTAGTAATAAGGGGCTCATTTAGCCTTAATTAGATTAAAAATATAATGTCCAGTGGCGTCCCGGGGGGTATCATACCGAATATTAAGTACAAAGGAATGTGCTCCACTGACTCTTTTAAACATTTTATATTTTTTTCGTATTAAGCAACAAAAAACACAACATTTTTCTTTCTTGAATTGTTTTCGTATCTTGTTTGGTTTTCGAGGAAAAAACAGAAAAACCAGTTTATTATATTTCTTTAGGATAAGTTCAACACCCTGTATCTTGGAAAGTATGCATTTTCGGACCAATGTTCATATGAAAAAATTATCATGTTTTCTTATGTAGAATCACTCCTAAAATCACTCGAACTTTATTTCCGGACACCCTGTACATTTTCCTACTTTATGACCACTCTGTATATGCTAATTCAAATTTTAATAGTCTAATATTATTTCTTCGGGAAGCAGAACTTATTATAAAGAGCAACTTTTTTTCGTAAACCCAACAATAAAGAAGTTTCCCATTAGTAGACAACTTACGCAGACAAAAATTCAAAAATCGATCACGAAACTTAAGAGGGCGATTCTTCATGTCAAAATAATGGTAGAGCTTCATATAAATTTTATTCAAAATGTCATTCGTTTTCGAGTTACAAGCCGGTAAAGTTCACTTTTTTATGTTTTGTTTTTTAAATTGTTTGGTTACGGAAAAACCGATTTGACTAATATTTGACACATAGACTAAGTCGATTGCGCTCCATCATTTTAGTAATAATTCACATTGATTGTGTGCCGCTAGAGGGCACTTTACCTACATTGAAAATTGTTTTTTGTCATAATTTTTTAGTTTTAACAGCTCCACTAGTTTTTAGTATGTTTTCTCAAAGACTGATGCAAAGCCTTTGAAAATGGTGCTCTTCATTTAACTCGCTAAATCCGACCGTTTAGACGTAAATCACTCTTAAAAATTAAATGGTAAATCAATTTTTCTCATGTCATTACCACCAGCTACCAGGTAAGTAGCTATCAAAGTATACTAAAGCTGTCACATGAAATAAATTCGCTTTTCAAAGTAATTTACAATAAACTTAAAATAATAATGGCTAATCATCAGTATTCAAATATCGAATATTGTGTTTACGTTTAATGGCTAAAAATTAATAAAACATTACTAAACAAACTAAAAACGGTTCTCAAAATGTCCCCCATTTTCTTCAATACATTTCCTAATACTCTTCAAAAAATGTCGCCTAACTCGATGAAAAATTTCCGGTGTTTCTTTAATAATTTGGCACTTTTCGATTATCTTTAAACGAAGATCCTAGGCGTTAATGACTGGAGTATCGTACATCAATTGCTCAAATGACCCCAGAGGAAAAAATCCATAGGATTAAGGTCTGGTGACCCCGTTGCCCATTCCAGTGGTCCATCTCGTCCTATCCATCGCTCAGGATACGCTTCATTTAAATACTGCCGTACATGTATACTAAAATCGGGCGGAGTTCCGTCTTGGAGCAACCACATGTTGGCCCTTATTTCGAATGGCACATCTTCCAGATACAATGGGAGACGATTTTGGATAAAATCTAGGTATACGTCACCAGTTAATGACCCTTCAAAGAAATTGGGACCAATAAGGTAATCTCCTATTATCCCTGCCCACACATTTAGTGAAAATCTGCGCTGATGTTTCGTTTCTACCACATTGTGTGGGTTCTCGTAAGCATATGTGTGGATGTTATGCGGATTTGTTATGCCATCACGCGTGAAACCAGCTTCGTCAGTGAATACTATGTGGCCAATTAGTCGATTATTGCGGGTCAAGTTTCGTTTAGCGGAAATCCGTTAGGAAGAAATTAAATTTATTTTTGACATTATAGTACCTGTCTCAACTCAGAACAATCAAAGTTTTTCCCCGCAAATACATCAATCTCATTTTCAAAAAAAAATTAAAATAAAAGAGCGAAAATCCACTAGATAAAAATTCTTGGCTTAGAGTAGCTCTCTACCTCTCTAACCTTTATTAACCAGAGTAAAAAGACAAGCGCACTACGCGCGCTTGTCTCTTCACTATCCCAAATTATCCCAAACTAACCCAGGCTAACCCAAACTAATCCAAGCTAACCCAATCTAACCTAAACTAACCCAAACTAACCCAAACTAACCCAAACTAACCCAAACTAACCCAAGCTAACCCAAACTAACCTAAACTAACCAGAGTAAAAAGACAAGCGCGCTATGCGCGCTTGTCTTCACTATCCCAAATTACCCCAAACTAACTCAAACTAACCCAAACTAACTCATATACTAACCCAAAATTATCATATAAAAAAATCTAGTTTTCTGTAAAACAAAACATTTGCGGAGAAAAGGAAAATTATTTTTGTGCTAGTATTCTTGTGTAGAATCATTCTGTAGAACGATATTTTTTGTAGCCGATTTCCGCTATTCTAAACTACAAAAAAAAAATAAAAAATTTTCATTAAATAGGCATTTTCGGATAAAACTAATAACACCGTTTTAATTAATAGGTTTTTCTGAACCGGCCTATGACAAAAAAATAAGGTGAAAATTATCCAAGTATAGGTTTTAGCTAAATTATCATATAAAAAAAATCTAGTTTTCTGGAAAACAAAACATTTGCGGAGAAAAGGAAAATTATTTTTGTGATAGTATTCTTGTGTAGAATCATCCTATAGAACGATATTTTTTGTAGCCGATTTCCGCTAAAAGAAACTTGAGCCATTATTGCGTTCATACTTAGCTAGGATCTGATTGCACATTTCCAACCATCTCGTCTCGGCCGATCATTGTCATAAAGAGCCCGCACCTTTTGCGAATGAAATTAATAGAGTTGTTCTTCTCTTAGTACTCTCCATGAACAAGCCTGACTGAGCCCTACATCATTCTCAATTTTTCTAGTACTAGTGCCTGGATTATGTTCAATAATTTGTAGGTACTCTTTCTTCTTGCTGCACATTTCTAGTAATTCTAGGTCTTCCCCTATTTCCATTATAACTTTTGAAGGAACCATATTCCGCAAATATTCTGTGCACACTGGAAAATGTTTGAGCATGGGGGATATTTCATCGTGGATAATTCTCCATATAATATCTTCTTGCCAACTCTGCATTACCATTTGCTTTTCCATAACAAAAATGGATATCACAATATTCGATATTTGAATACTGATGATTAGCCATTATTATTTTAAGTTAATTGTAAATTAGTTTAAAAAGCAAATTTATTTCATGTTAAACTGACAGCTTTAGTATACTTTGATAGCCACTTACCTGGTAGCTGGTGGTAATGACATGAGAAAAATTGATTTACCATTTAATTTTTAAGAGTGATTTACGTCTAAACGGTCGGATTTAGCGAGTTAAATAAAGAGCACCTTTTTTAAAGGCTTTGCATCAGTCTTTGAGAAAACATACTAAAAACTAGTGTAGCTGTCAAAACTAACAAAATATGACAAAAAACAATTTTCAATGTAGGTAAAGTGCCCTCTAGCGGCACACAATCAATGTGAATGGTTACTAAAATGATGAAGCGCAATCGACTTGGTGTTTTCGTCAAATATTAGTCGAATCGGTTTTTCCGTAACCAAACAATTTAAAAAACAAAAAATACAAAAGTGATCTTTGTCGGCTTGTAACTCGCAAACGAATGCTATTTTGAATAAAATTTATATGAAGCTCTACCATTATTTGGTCATGAAGAATCGCCCTCTTAAGTTTCGTGATCGATTTTTGAATCACCCTGTATACAGCCTGTACCAAATTAAGTCGGCACTATTGCTAACTTTCTTATTATAAGAGCTACGAAGGTGACTAAATTAACAAAGTAGTGTAGTTTTTGATGCCAATTATTATGCCGATGTCAAAAAAACAATTGAACATCAGAATCACGTGGTATTTTCAAAAATGAATTTTTTTTAAATGGAATGACCTATAACTGTTACAGCAGTTTGATAGACAGTGAAATTCTAAACAAAATTTGTCCTTAACTACAAGTAGCTAAAATTAATAATAACGGAGATATTTACATTGAAAAACCGGGCCTAAGACCTTTTTTACCAAGTTTGACAGCCTGTAAAATCTAAATGGCTAAAGATAGAACAAAATGGTTTGCACTTTCCTATCTTGGTTTTTCATAAGCTATCGTATGACACTAACTTTAGATTTAACAAGAGGTAAAAAAATCCGGTTAAATTTAACCTTTGGTTAAATATAAAATTAGTGTCAAACGATAGCTTATGAAAAACCAAGTTAGGAAAGTGCAAACCATTTTGTTCTATCTTTGGCCGTTTAGATTTTACAGGCTGTCAAACTTGGTAAAAAACGTCTTATGCCCGGTTTTTCAATGTAAATATCTCCGTTATTATTAATTTTAGGAATGATATGCACTACGGATTAACTTTCTCATTTTACGTGCTATTAACATCATTCTTTTTCATAAAATATAATTTAAATATGCTAAATTCAATTCTATAAAATATTCCGTCGCGAAAAGCCGGGAAATCGGTTTTCACTTTTTCCGTAGTTCTCGTGCAGTACCAGTAGAACGTCGCGATCTCCGTCGCATCATGCTCCGCGTGAGGTCCCCACCTATCGGCCGGTCGATGACGCGATAGCTGGTAAACAGGGAGTACCCACCCGGGGGCATATTTGTAAACAGCAGACGCGTTATCCCTTCGGTAAATTTCGACATGCCCGAAGAATGTTAATATTTAGCAGACGCGTCCACCAGAGTTCGCCTGATACGTCTGCTGTTTACTGGAGTAAGAAGTAAGTATAGCGTAGGAATTTTTATTTTTATACTCAAATAAGGCCGCAAGGCGTCATATATGTTGCTCAAGTTGGAGGAAACATTGGCTTCTCATACAGCCAAAACTGGCCTATGCTTTGAAATAATAACTTTACAGTATAATTATGCTGCAGCTATTTGTACACCACTTATGCAACGTGCGTTAGAGATACCACAAGCAAATGAAATTATGTTTGTCGATGCATCCGGTAATTGTGATGTTTATGACCATAAAATATATGACCAAAAAAATTGTTTGTGGTACAAAGTGCGGCGGGAGGATTGCCCGTTGGAAGCATTTTAGCTAATTGACAAAAAAATTATCTATTTGTTCTTGCAATTGAAGGATTGCTAGAAATAATGCTATAAAAAATTCAACCGACAGTTATCTTGACAGATGACGATTTAGGAGAGAGGAAAGTGGTAAGAAAACATTGGCCAGAACCAAAATTGCTCTTATGCATTTTTCATATAAAGAAGGCGGTCTTGAGATGGATTTTAACGGCGAAACACGGAATTCCACGAGATTTGTCACAAAAATATTACTCCTTATTTAAGGAAATTTTACATTCTAAAACCGAAAATGAACTAAACGAAGCCATCAAACGAAATTTCTCTGAAAACTGTTCCCATGAATATTTAAAGAGATATTTAGGCAATCTGCTCACTCGTGAAGAAACTTGATGTATGCTGTACAGAACACATTTGAAGTTAAGAGGAAGCGACACTAACTTTGGGTTGCCCAAAATATTGTAACATTGTAATTTTTTTGTGTTTTATTTTCCGATCTTTTGATCAACCCTGTATATAAGTTGCCCAAAAATGTCTTATTTTAAATTAATTATCTACCTAGAAACTTTTAATCCTTAATCATGCAGTTTTATTTATTTATTTTATTGTCACCTATACGCTCCTACCGCTTGTTGCCTATGGACCTGACTTCGTTGCAGTAGTTGCGCTGTGCTCTTTCAGAAGACGGAGCTCAGATATAGGTAGTTGGGAGAGATGGATAGAAACACTCGGTGTAAAAAAGGCTT
>MU183262.1:216508-282806 GCA_016904865.1 Pissodes strobi | reverse complement strand
TGGTTTTGTATTAAAATGCATACTAAACTAATGATTTATATATTAGTCTATTTTGTAGCTTTTCTTATTCAAAGCGGTTGATGTATTATTACTAAGCCATTACCAAACAATCATGCAAATCGAACTAAAAGAGATATGATGATAATGGTCTTCATTGACTTCCTAGCAATACATGTTGTGCATTAACGTTTTTATTACCATATTATCGAAGAGAAATGGTATCAAACATGATCGGTATCTCATCTTAATTACAATTAGTCTTGGTAATCAAAGCTATTTTGTTAAGACCACATTCTTACCAGAGTATTTATAAATGTCTACCTAAATAAAGTGTTCTAAATATAATGTATTATTATTATGAATTTGCAAGACATGCACACATTGACAACAAAAGGTAGCACGCAATTCCTGAAATTTAACGCAATTTAGCGTTTTGCTATGGAAAGAGGGTAAAATGAATCTCGATATTCTTGCTATTAACAAAGTTTCATATTTTGCTGGTGAGTGTGATCATATAAAGACAAGAGAGGAAAATGTTATTTTACCAAAATTCTCTATTTGACACAGGTCAGAAAAGAATTATGGTTGAATGTTTGAGTAAAAAGTTAGTCATTAAGTCAAGTTTATTTCCTCTACGCTCTATTCCAGCGCCTTATTTTACAGAGAAAAGAAGATGATTTGTTTGGCTTGTCGATTACCAAAACTTCTTCAGAAGGGCATTTTTGCGCTCCTTCTTTTTCCATTTATTTACTTAATGGCCCTTAGTCGCTAAATGTTAGAGGTTTATTTCTTCTACGCTGTGTACCAGCTCCTTAGGTTACAGCGAAAAGAAGATGATATTTATTTTGGCTTGTTGATTCCTAAAACATCTTCAAAAGGTAATTTTTACGCTCTTTTTCCATTTATTTACTAAAGGGCCTTTAGTCGCTAAATCTTAGAAGTTTATTTCCTCTACGCGGTGTACCAGCTTCTTATAGTACAGCAAAAAGAAAATGATTTTTTTTTTGGCTTGTTGATTCCCTAAACATCTTCAGAAGGTCAGTTTTGTGCTTCTTCTTTTTTCCGGGGTAAAATGAGGATCCTGCACAGAACTAAAATGGTGTAAACCTTAAATCGGTGTTAATTCTTATGTCCGACAAATACATTTGATAAAAAAACATGTTTGCTAGTGGTCTTTATAGCAAACAATTACCGAGTTATGTAGGAAAATAGAATACCATATTACTTTTGCATGCTCTGTACGACTATTTATAAACGAAGAAGAGAATGAAACAAATTTAGGTAAATGATTTGGCTGCAGACCATGAAAGTAATCAGTCCAGAAACTAGCGCTCTCCATTTTCTAATAAAAGGGATACATTACTTGTAGCAGTTCCAATTTTATATGTGATCCTATCTTCTTCTACAGATGCCTACCCTCTGTAGTTGTCGGTTGTCATATTAGATCAGATGATTTTATCATAAATTTAAAAGAGATTCGCCCGAATCAGCACTAGAATTCTCGCCCTCTAAAATCTGTCCTTGCAAACAAATAAATAAATAAGTATCTGATCATTACAGCCTGTCGAGTCAAAACGACATCGTGCTTCCGCTAGCTCGTTGTCCTCAAATTAAACAGGGATAACCGTCATTTTCATGGATATTGTTCACACTTGAACGATAGTATATAGGAGACATAGACATAAATAGAAAGCAAATTGACGGATCGCCCTTACCAAACAGTTGCAAATTCGATTTTGTCAATCAGTGGCGGCAAGGGACTTTTAAATAATTAGAACTTGGAGGTGTTCCAATAAAATTTCTATGACCATGAATTTTAATTATTTATTTCGTTCCAATTATTGTCTATGAGTATTTAATTAAAACTATCGCAGAACATGAATTGCCTTTGCCTAGGGCATACGATATTTTTGCATCGATTCTAATACTTGAAGAATTCGATGTAAATGTGGAATTTACAACAACCAATGTTGATGATATTGAAGAGTGAAGAATTGTTTTTCTCGAATTACGCTGAAGCGAAGTTGCTTCTGAAGTGGATTTCCATTATTATTATTTTACACTAATTTACCACATTCACATATTAAAGCCAATTAGTTGTGTTTCCGAAACTCCCACCCAGCTCCCCTTTTATATAGCGTGCCAATATGGTCTTTGAAAAAAACGCTCGTACTCAACTAATTTATTATATTGTAAAGCAAAATTCTAAGCATAACGCCACACATACAAATAGTATCTAAATATATTGGCCACAGAATTAATTAATATTTCCCAAAATAATTCCGGGTAAAATCCAGTGATTTACATTTTCATCTCGCTCTGGTGGTTCAGCCGTTCGCAAAAGGAGAGGGGGCCACACATGTGTTTGCCTTAAATAGAGGTTAATATTTAATAAGGTAAGTTTCAGGAGTTTGAACAACAATTTTGTTTCGAGTATGTTTATCAATGACATTAAACTCGCTAGTGATTTTTACTTACATAACCTTACGTTTTGTATTTTTATGAAATGCGTACCTTATATGGGTGTAATGGATTCTACTCCAGTGCATCCTGCATTTAGTAACTGAGCTTTATGGACCAAAATCCTAGACGGTCTGTACTTGCCTTCCTTTGATTGTATTGGTTTTCCGGTAAAATTTGCAATGCTTATTTAGTAATGCAAGCTTTCTCCTTTTAGTTCTTCTAAGTTTTCTTGGCAATCATAGAAAAACAGAGTTAATTAATTAGAGCTTTTAGAATGTAAAAAGTTATCTATGTTGGGGTTTGGAACCTTCGGCAACATGCACTAAAACTGAGCTTTATCCACAATACCGAAACAGAATTTTTGCACTCGACGCGCATTTCGCTAACCATGTTAGCATCATCAGGAGATGATTAAGACTGTCTTAACCATGATAATAAGCTTGCTACAAGCCATGTTGGAACAAATAATCTTACCACATTTTATGGCTATTGCTGCTTGATGGAATTTAACTGTGGCCTTGCATCATTAGTAAACGCTGTATTATTTTGGTTCTAAATAGATTTACTATCGCGTTTCATCTAATTAATTTCCTTGCGTAGCTGAAACTTTTCAGGATTCAATTGTTTTGTCTTATGCGAAAGCGTAAAGCTTCCATGCTGACATTGTAAAATATTTTCCTGAAAATTTACACTTTTTCTGTCAATTTACACTTTTTCTGTCAATTTACACTTTTTCTGCCAATTTACACTTTTTCTGTCAATTTACACTTTTTCTGTCAATTTACTCTTTTTCTGTCAATTTACACTTTTTCTGCCAATTTACACTTTTTCTGTCAATTTACACTTTTTCTGTCAATTTACACTTTTTCTATCAATTTACACTTTTTCTGTCAATTTACACTTTTTCTGTCAATTTACGCTTTTTCTACCGAATTCTACCATTCGCGTCTAGGCGCACCAATTTTCAGGCTTCACGCATGCGTACGTGCTAATTCATATATCTTTTCAATGTTGTTTTATTCTTGATTTTGGGCAGGCCTTGGGCAAGTTTGGGTTAGTCTTGTTCGGTTGTGCCCCGAGCCATGCGAACGGAGGGCCATGCTTGAAGTGATATATTAGAACGATCACTGCGCTGCGTGGCTGCTGCCAAACGCCCAGGTCAAGCCCGCCATCAAGAATAAAACAACTTTGAAAATATACATGAATTAGCACGTACGCATGCGACATAGCCTAAAAATTGCTGTGCCTAGACGCGAATGGTAGAATTCGGTAGAAAGGCGTAAATTGACAGAAAAAGTGTAAGTTGACAGAAAAAGTGTAAATTGACGGAAAAAGTGTGATTTGACAGAAAAAGTGTAAATTGACAGGAAAAGTGTACATTTTCGTGAAAATATTTTTCAATGTTGGCATGGCAGCTCTACGCTTTCGTAGTCTTACGCCTGTCGAAGAAGGCGCATTTTAGTGATGCTATCGTTTGCCAACTAGGGATATGCGCTGCGAATCGTTATGTTATCGCTCTCTTAACACCGATACCGGTGCGCTATATAGCATGCCTGCCGGTGGGGCAGTGCAACGTAGTTGAAAATAGAAAAATCGCAAAACATGATTGAGCTCTGACCTCGAATGTCGCCGTTGCTCATAGAAATGGGTTGTTGGTAGAACGCAGAAAATTTCTTTAGTTATCCTGTTGAATGTACGTACCGCGAGTTGTGCAGAGCCTTGGTAATCGTGTGATATGTAAAATGACGCCCATAGGGATTGGCTAGTTTATATTTTAGAGGGGAGCTTACAGTGGCGTGTACGAGTAGACTTCTTTTTAGTCAGCTATTGCAATAGCAGTTGTTGTATATATACCCTTGTGGGGAGCTTTTACCAGACCCCAGGCAGTACTTCTTCCTTACCTTTAATGGATTATTTGTGTGGTGCACGGGGCATATCTCAATTAGTCATAAACTGGCATGTCTCTGACAAGGTCACCATGTCAGATCATCGCTGGGTAACATTTGAGCTTAGCTCAATAAAGGCGCCCAGGAAGCTTTTTAGGGATCCCCGAAGGACGGATTGAGCTCAGTTCCTCGTCCGGCTTCGGGAGAACCTACGGGAAGTGGAGGGGAATACGCCTAAAGACAATGACGGCCTGGAAAGTCGTATGCTAGGCCTACAGACCGCCATAACTAAAGCCTTTGAAAAATCTTGCCCTCTTGAGGCATCACAACAACAGCCAGGGGAAGCCACAAAATGGTGGAACAAAGAGCTGGGCGAAGTCAAGAGGACAGCGAGAAAATCTTTCAACAGAGCAAAAAGAACTAGAACTCAAGCCGACTGGGAGCAATACAGCACCAATCTGCGGGAGTTTAAAAAACTAGTAAGGAAAAAACAGAGGAAGGCCTGGAGGGCCTACTATGAGGAGATCGAAGATCACTCGCATGCTGCACGGCTCTACATTCATGATCCTTGCAAAAGATAAAGATCACGACCTAGGGCTACTAACAAGGGAGGACGGCACTAAGACCGCTAACCTACAAGAGAGTTTTGAACTGCATATGCAGACCCATTTCCTTGGTTCGTCGGTAATAGACGACAGGAACTGGCCAGACGAGACAAACCTTCAACCTACTGATCTGGACTGGCAAAGTGCCAACCAAATAGTTAGTGAAGACAAAATACGATGGGCAATACTAAGCTTCTCACCCTTCAAATCGCCAGGTACTGACGGCATCCGTCCAGCTCTACTACAGTGGGGCTTGGACGAGTTACTGCCGCACTTGGTAAAGGTATTCTGGGCATGCCTAGCGCTGCGCTACATCCCGAAGGCATGGAGAGAAGTAAGAGTGGTGTTCATACCAAAAGCAGTAATGATGGATTACACTGTCCCCAAAGCCTACCGACCAATCAGCCTAACATCATTTGTGCTAAATACTCTGGAGAGGCTGTGTGAGCGATATTTGAGGGACTGCGTACTGGTCAACCGACCGCTGCATCCCAACCAACATGCGTACACTTCGGGAAGATCGACCGACACGGCCTTGCATTCAGCAGTGAGCCGGATAGAGAAATCGCTGGACAATAATGAGTCCACCTTAGGTATATTTATTGATATTGAAGGTGCGTTTGATAAAACCACCTTTGGAAAAATCAATGCTGCCTTAACAAACAGGGGCGTCCCTCCTGCTGTCAGTGGCTGGATTTTCAACATGCTCTCGAAGAGACGCGTGCAAATAAAGGTGGAAGACACTGTAGTAAGAGGCATCGTTGCCAGAGGCTGCCCGCAGGGAGGCGTTCTGTCGCCACTGCTATGGAACCTTGTTCTCGACAGCCTCTTGCATCACCTCAACTCAGATGGATTCTACACCAATGCATATGCAGACGATCTTACGATACTGCTCAACGGAAAGTTCGAAGGAGTTCTGTGCAATCGAATGCAGAGTGCCCTTCGCTTAGTCGAAAAGTGGTGCAGGGAGCACTCCCTGTCTGTAAACCCCAGGAAGACGGAGATGGTGATCTTCACCAGAAAAAGGAGGATGGAGCCACTACGACCTCCGACCCTCCTAAACACACAACTAAATTTTGCATCTGAGGTAAAATACCTTGGGGTCACCCTCGATGCTAAATTAACCTGGAATCTTCACTTAGAAAGAAGACTAAAGAAGGCATACATCTCTTATGAACAGTGCCGCAGAAACGTGGGTAAAGCCTGGGGGATGAAACCCAGGGTCGTAATGTGGATCTAATACTGCCATCATAAGACCTATGATTGTCTATGAAGCCGTAGTTTAGTGGCCCAAGAGTCAACAAAAAACGGCAATGCTTAAGCTCAGTCAGGTACAGAGAACTGCCTGCCTAACTGTAACGGGAGCTATGAGAATAACCCCAACCAGAGCCATGGAAGTAATGTTGTGCCTGCCTCCCCTAGATATTTATCTAAGGGAGGTGGCTCTGACTGCATTGCTAAGGCTCAAAGTCGTTGGTGTGCAACCCAGCATAGAATGTAGAGAGACTAGACGCCACCTGTGGGAAGGGGCAGTCGGAAGACTGCCACTACTGCAGGCAAGTGCAGATAGCATACCTCCCAAGTTTGTGTTCGACAGACTATATGATGTACAAATAAAACCAATTGAGCCTATAACCGAAGGTGCGGTTAACATTTTCATGGATGGCTCAAAATCCAAGGAAGGAGCAGGCTGTGGAATTTTACTCCCGAGCCTGCGAATTGAACTTAAATGGTCTATGGAGGGACACGCAAATATAGTTTAGTCTGAACTTGCTGCAATATCCATAGCCGCAAAAGAGATTGTTCGCAGGAATACTGAGCACAAGACTATTAAAATCTACACGGAGAGTAGACAAGCACTACTAGCATTGAAAAGTTATAAACTTACAGCCAGGTCAGTACTAGAATGCCATAATTCACTGGAGGATGCTGCCCGCAAAAACAGAATTTCTGTATGCCGGGTTAAAGGACATGCACAGTGCGAAGGTAACAAATCAGCGGACAAATTGGCTAGAAAGGCAGCCGGTTCAAACATTATCGGAGCCGGCCCTTTAAACCTACCTGTCGCGACGACGATACATATAATAAAAAAGATCACCCATGAAGACTTTAGGGCAAGATGGGACGAAACAACTACCTGTCGACTGGTCAAGGAGCTTTTAAGCTACCCTAATGAGTCTGCAGCAAAAGCATACCTGGATATGTCAAGGAAGACTCTACGACTCATGGTGGGGTTTCTGACTGGACACTGCCAGCTAAGGAAACATCTCCACACAATGAGATTATGCGAGACACCTATATGCAGAGGCTGTGAACAGGAGGACGAAACAGTAGAGCATCTGCTCTGCGATTGCGACGCTGTTTCGGAACTAAGGGAATCCATTTTGGGAGAACGATGGCCAAGCTTTTCTTAGAACAGCCTCATCGGGCAACATCTCCGCCTTTTTTTACAACACTAGGTTGGACGATGGCCTAGATGGATTGGTTGACCTAGGGAGGACGCACAGGGGGGTCCAATGGGGCCTAAGTGCCGCGGCCTTTCAAGGCCAACCTCTCACCATTTCCAGATTGTGTGGTGCCTGGACTCATTCCGTAACTGGGATCTTCACTGTCCTTGTCAGATGAGCTGTCTTTTGTTTTTATGTGTCTATATTTTCTGCTCACACTTTGGTGGTTTCTAATTTCTCTTTAATCTTCATTGCAGAACTTCTGTCTCGTCCTTCCGGTGCAGCAGCCCATAGCGGATTTCAGCGTTGTGCAGCTAAAAAAATATTCACAAATAAAATATTGATTTCATTTTTTCGTGTTTTGTCTGCTGTGCCTGTAAATTTTCCTTACATTGCATTTTAAGCAAAGACCTGTTTTGTTTTTGCTTGTTTATTTAATCTAAGAAATTCCTCATGGTTGTCTATTCATCATGTTGGTGTAGAAGAATCCATTTTGTTGGATAGTGAATATTTCGATCTGGGAGTTGCCCAACAGTCCCTATTGGCACCGAACTTTAACAATAGACTAGAAGGTTCACTCTAAGCCCTGCCCCCAGCATTTTCCTCCTTGCCTCATCACGGAACCTGGTGAAATGCTGGTTAACCACTTATGCCTGGTGCCACCCTCGTAACTAATTATTTCGTGGGAGTATGGCGTCTCGCCTTTGTAAGCGCTACATCAAAAGTGCCGGCTGAGAGTGGACCTTCTGGTATCTTATTAATGTTCGGTGGTCAGCCCAGCAGATCGAGCCGTAAAGTCATTTAAGCAAATTTGTTTTTTTATGTATATATTTAATTGCTGGTTAATCTATATCGCCGTATGATTAACATTTATACCGTTTTTTTTCTTTGCATATAAAATTCCCCACTAATGAAGATAACTTGGGGGTTTTAGACTTTTTATATATGCCGCTCTCTATTTAAAACATTAATGCCAATTTAATTCTATATAACTTAAGGCAATCCTTAAGCTTTTTTAATCAAAATTGACTCTTTTAATAATGTTTAGAGTATACTATTTTAGATTTCACTAGTGTTCTGTTATTTAATGTGTTATAATCGCAATATTACTAGTTGACATAACATGCTAGTGGACTCGGAAGTATGAATGGAATTGTAGCTAACTATAATGTTCTTTAAATCTTAGCTGACTAGTTAGCTTTTGCTTCAACTTTTGATTATAAGTAATTATGTAATACGTCAGCTTCAGACTGACAATCCAATCCATTCAGTTTTTTTAAATAATTATTATGCCCAAGTATTATTTCAAGTGAAATAAATTATTCCAAATATGACTTCAAGTAAAGTTACTCACCATCCCTTTAGGTATAATTTTAAGCATCCGAGTTCCACAGTATACCCATTATTTTTTTTTTTAAATTACTTAACGTCAATTTTTTTGTAAGGAAAATATACTCCCTTACTCCCATGAGGTAAGACCCAATTTGCACGCTTCGAAGACAACTCATTCTAGCTTTTGCATCTTTAAGTGTAAATTCTCTTAACTTAACTTAAAGTAAATAATTTAAATTAGAAGATAAAGAGCGTGGCAACTAAAAAATTAGGTAGTTAATAAAAAATGCAATATAGTAGCCCCTGCAGCCGCTCTCTTACCAGAGGATTGTTCGTTCCGTAGACACCTGCCCAACACTGATATTTTTTTTTCATGAAACTAGAATAAGAAAATAGTACATACCATCTGGTATTTCGAAAACCTCATGTCCGCCTATGCCCCCAATATCGTCAACTGCAATTGGCTGTTAATTTAACTTTAAAATGATATGGACATGTTAACGAGCGAGGAAGTTTGTCCTGAAAGCAGTTAGTTCGGCCTCAACAATGGTAATTGGCACTATACTGAACGGTTTAGTTACGAAATGGAGTGCTGCCAGTGAAGCTTTATGACTTTTATCAGTTAGAAACGACTTAAGGGTTAGGCTGAATGGTCATGTTCACGCAGTCATTGTTAATCGATTTTATATTATAAGAGAGTTTGCCAGTAGCACGGTCCTCATGTATGAAATTCAAATTTAAAGAGTTCCTACATAACCACACGCGTTTTTTGCGAATATTAACTCCCTTCAACTGAATAAAACGGATCTTAGCACTATTAGGGAGGCCCAAGTTTAAGCCTTAATTAAACAAAAAAAAATCATTCAAAATAGTAAAATTATCATCGAAATGAAAGAAACAACCAAACATGATGATACAACGTTAACAGGTGGAGACCCCGCAACCAATTATTTAAAAAAGAGTTAAGTAAGTTAGCAGCGTCATTTTGAAAGCTATAATATTTTAACTTGGCACAAAGAAACTCATAATTCCGCGTATCGAACGCTTTCGAAAAATCCAATAAGGTAAGCACGGTAACCAAACCTTCATCATACGCTTTAATTGCGTCATCCATAACTGCAGTCCGCGCGGTTGCAGTACTAATTTTTTTTTCTAAAACCCCATTGACAAACTGGTATTATCTGTTTTTCTATAAAGTAATTAAACATTTGTTTATGAAGAAGCTATTCAAAAACAAGATTGTGTGCAAAAACTTACTATTCTTTAGTCAGAAAATTGTTTAGTATCAGTTACATTCGGCAGAAGTCTGGCAATGGTTGTTTTCCACATAACTGGAAATTGACTATTTTCAATGAGGCTGTTAATGATATGCAAAATGATATGGTTGAAAAAGTGACCACAAAGCCCCAACATCCTTCAATTAATATGATCATTATTTAAAATAAAATCAATATCATGTGTTGTTGCCAAAGAAAAACTAAATGAATTTCCATGGTGGAATATATTGTAATTGTAGAATTTACTTTTTTTAGTCCAATTGTAAAAATGGAGAGAAGTAGTTATTAATTTCTTGAGGATTGAAAAGGCTAGTGGGCATAGCATTTAATGTGTTAGATCGAATATTTAAATCTTTTAGGGTTTCCCATGTTCTGAATGGATTTTGTTATGAAGTAATCTTGATATGATGGTGTTTTAGATTGCCTAGTGGCAGCAACACCACGGTTACGTAGAGATATGTACTTGTCTCCATCCACGTGATTCCTTGTTCTTTTATACTTTTGTCAGGATTTGTTTCTAAGTTGCTTAAGATTTCTTAGATCTTCATTTAACTAGGGTGCCCTTGGCCTATGAATAATTGCCTCTTGAAGCGGCGCATGTCTATCAAATAAGTTGATAATTAGATTGTTAAACATTAATATGTTATTATCAATGTAAGGTTCCCTAAAAAGATTATGCCATGGTAAATTTTCTAGCTGGTGTTGAAATCTTCGGTTATCAGAGTTTTGAGAACTACGATATTTTAATATACTAATGATCAGAAATACTCTCAGAAGAGAGTACTCCGTTCGTTGAATCAAATCCGTATCATTTAAAATGATTGGATCAATCGGAAAACCCGATCTTTCTGTCACCCTTGTGGGTTCATCTAGGATTTGTGAAAGGACGTAGCGTTCAAAAATGTTAACACATCTGCGGTTGGGATGGAATATGTTGCCAAAATCCGGAACAAAGCTGGTAATATTAGTGTTAGGGTCTGTAGAATGCGCCGATAACGACGTCTCTGGTACGCAAACTAATCTTTGAGAACAAATTCCAGAACCCCAGAAATATGAAAATCAAAGTGTACTTCCCGGACATTCAAGTATAATTTAACGTCACCTTTGGTGTTCCTATCCTTACGGAAAAAATTGAACCCGGGTATATTTACTAGATCCGGAGCAGTATTGTCGGAGGGCCAGGTTTCAGTAAAATAACTGTGTATTGACTTATCGTTTTTCACCGTATAGTTTGGTGATAACACCTTGTATGTCCGTAGTACGATTGAGTCAGAATTCAAACCCAACTAGATTTATTTCGCCCCAGGTAAATATAAATTTTATTTGTCCATTTAAAGCGTTGTATTGCAGTTACTCCTTAGTCCGAACCTGGATTGTCGGTATAATAGATTCGATTATATGAAAAAAGTTGTCATTCTCCGCCAAGAAAAAGGTTTTTAAACTTGTAAATTTAATATATTTTTGCCTCTGCCAATGTTGTGTAAACAACAATATGTCAAATAAAGAAAAAACATTTTTCTACCCTCTCACAATGCATCTCGCACAATTCTCACTCTATTTAAGTCTGCCACCTGCCGGTAGAAGAAACTCAATTTGGTGCCTTACAAACACTCAACCGTGAAGCAACGGTCCACTCATCGCTCTGCTTGAGTTTGGCTCCAAGAACATCTACCCAGTCGCAGCCTTGTTTGACGCCAAGATATTTAATATTTTTCTGATTTTAAATGAAGAGTGAAGGCTGTGTGCATGTACGAAATGTACTAAATGAAAAACTTTTGTATTCCATGCAAAAATTTAATCCAAAAGGACGTCTAATCAGCGTAACAGAGCGCTTTTAGCCTTGGCCATCATCAGTGTTACTTGTCAGTTGGAACAAAAGAACACATCCACAAGAGGCACAAACAACATCAAAACGACAACGGTCACATCAAAATTTAAAAAACACTCTACATTATAAGAAAGGTTCACATAATTTAAACATTTAACAAATTAAAGCCAGACGTGGAAACCACGCAAACATTTAACAAATTAAAGCCAGACGTGGAAACCATACTTTGATGGAATGACAAACAATGTTTGTCATTCCATCAAAGCGTGGTTTCCACGTCTGGCTTTAATTTGTTAAATGTTTAAATTATGTGCAACTTTCTTATAATGTAGTGTGTTTTTTAAATTTTGATGTGACGGTTGTCGTTTTGATGTTGTTTCTGCCTCTTGTGGATGTGTTCTTTTGTTCCAACTGACAAGTAACACTGATGATGGCTAAGGCCGAAAGTGCTCTGTTACGCTGATTAGACGTCCTTTTGGATTAAATTTTTGCATGGAATACAAAAGTTTTTCATTTAGTACTATTTCTGATTTGTTTGCACAGATATTTAGAAAATATCTGTTGTACTCTGTGTTCCCTTTTTTCAACACTGAATTAAGCAATCGGCGGTTTAACGAATTTTCTAGAGACAATACAACTTCGTAGTGTCTCTCGTCTTGAAGATAGAGGAAGGTAAAATGACGGCTGGAAATTTGTAGTTAGAGTCAGACAAATCTGGTCCTGTACTCAAGATTCAAATCAAGTTTCGACGCCTTATATCCCTGGCAACGTTATGTTGAGAGAATCGTAGAAGAAGTAAAATTACAAGATATTTAGGGTGAACGAAAAACAGTTAGTTGAGATAAAATTGATTAAATTCAGTAAAGAATGAAGTTCTTATTAAATTAAATAATCAAGAAGTTTTGTTAGACCTTTAATAATAGTTAACCTTATGTACAGTACCTATTTAGTGTTATGTATGAAAAGATGAATGCTTGAAAGTGGTTAGAAATCATTGTATATATTAGTAATATTTATTGCAAATTAAATCCTGCATTATTAAACTACGTGATACCTAAAATATATGTTTCAATTCTCACCCTATGAATAAAATCCCCACACCCTATTTTAATACAGTCCACTAATTAAAGTGGTTAATTATATAGTTAATTACCACCTCCTCCTTTATGATGATAAATGATTTAAGAATTAATTGTTTATACTCACCAATAACAATATCGTAGCAATTAGTGTTAATTGAATCAGTAAAATCATTATATTGTCAGGAGGTGTTATATAGGCACTTATTAATTATTTTTTTTTAGTGCACCAGTCCAGTACGCACCCAAGCGCAAAAAAATGGGAGCCCCCATTCTCCGAAACAATATATAATATATCTCTCCTTCTTACCTCCCTATCCAAATGTAATTATTTATTACCTATCAATTGTCTTAATTAAAATAATGTACCTATTAATTAATTTGGCAACAGAAGTTCATTTAGCTCTGGTAAGAAGAGTCTGGGGCATTATGGCTCGCTGGTGATTCACATTATTATCATTTTACCTACGTACACCCAAGATGATAAAGAAAACAAAAATTATAATTAAAAATTTGAAGCCAATAGAATCTTGAGTTATTTTGTACCTATTAATGTTGCTATTTATCTTCGCTAATTTTCTATAAGAGGACGTGTGTACGCCGAGGTAGGTGGCTAAAGTTTTGGCAATTGCACTTATACACATATCACCACTAAGGCTAGAGATATGTGTACCTGTATGCTGGCGGGAGTTTACCCATGCTAAAGTATGTGGTATATGTAATCGTCCTTTCGAGGAGAACGATACCATTGCCACGTAACGGGGCATGTTCAATATGTAATTTAAATTAGAAATTAAGTAGTTTTGTCTCAATTATAGTTCATAATTTAAGCGGTTATGATTGCCATATGTTTTTAGTATATCAAATTTTAATTTATAATATGAGACCAATAGAATTTTGAGTTACTTTGTACCTTTTTAATATTTTTTATTCATCTTTCTCCAAAACCTATAAATGGATTAGTGTATATTGACGTAGATGGCTAGAGCTCTGTCAACTAAAACATAAACATATTAAAACTAAGGCCGAAATATATGTATGCTGGGGTTATACCAAATTAGAATCTTGAACTACTTTGTGCCTCTTGAATGTTTCTATTCAGCTTTGCTAACTACCTAAAAAGCATGAGTATACGTCGACGTAGACGGCTAAAGCTCTGACAACAAAATCATACACATATTAGAACTAAGACTAGCGAGACATGCGAACCTGTATGAAGGAGTTATATCAAGTTATAATTTAAAATCTGAGGCCAATAGAAGTTGAGGTATTTTGTTTGAATGTTTCCATTTCTCTTCGCTAATTACCTATAAGAGCACAAATTTACGTCGACGTAGATGGTACAAGCCTGAGAATATTATTTATTACTTTCTACTGCAGTTGCTAAAAACAAGTACATCCTGCTTATCTCAAAGTTTTGCTTTTATTCTTACCAGTTTCTAAGCAATACTCTTTTGCAACTTGGGATTAATCGGGTTATGTCATAAACTCACTTGTGTACTTAAGACGTTGAATTTGTCCATGGAGTTAGTTGCTTGGCTGTTAGTTATTCCATGTTACTAATTTACTACAGCTTTTTTTATCAAAAAACTGCTACTAAGTTCTTTGCTGTAATTTGGTGACTCCTCATAACTTCACTCTCATTATTTTCCGATTAAAGCACATCTAGAAACGATCATGCTCAATTTGCGTAATATTTTCGTAAACGCGACAACTCAAAGTCGCAAAAAGAGCCCAGAAAACTCGGTAATTAAGCAACTCTCTCTCAAAGACGTGAAATTCTTTGGAATAAAAACGTTATCGCCTGTTCCCACTCGGCGGCACTTATAACTCGAGGCGCTCAAATAATGCCAAATGAAAATGCTGGGAGCAATAAAAGTGGAAGCAGAACGCTTACACTTTCGTTATTTTAGGGATGTTGAAACATTCTGAGAACGTACAGTGGGTATTTTTCGAGAGCGAGGCGAACATGCTCGTAATTGGCATGAATTTAAGCAATTTGAAGGTTTTTTTTGCTTGAAACCAAGGTATCGCATAAGGATGGAACATTGCCATAGTATATATCTAATATAAGTTTAATTTTAAGAGGACGGCAATTGATTTATGACAGCCTTCAGTTTCTTTACGCGAATGATCATATTTTGAAAGATCGCTGCATTCATCTTATGAGCTCTTCAAAAACCTGAAAAATAATTATCAGCAAAAAAAATAAAGAGAAACTGAAGAATTGTATGAAGAAATCGAGAGAAAATTATGCTTAAATGCTCCTTAGCGTTTTGGAGCAAATGATGAAAATTTGCGGCCATGATCGGCATTTTTCCATAAATATTATCAGCTTCACATAATTTAGTGACGCATTTTTATAGAAAAGAGTTTCTGTTATGTGCATTTATAAAACCAAATTTTAAATCTTGTATCAGTACTTCGGCAGTAGAGATCGATGAACTCTGATCTTACCTCTATATTCTCATGATATTCAGGAGCACAAAAGAGAACTTCAAGAAATTTATGCACAGCCTTAATCTAGTTTACACCAAAATTTATAAAAAAGTACATTATTAAATCGTAACTGGTGACATAAGTGCTGAAGTGCCTAGTTGATTCTAACATGAGGCGCAGCACGCGTAACAAATACCAGTAAAACATGAACTGACAATATAATTTCAACTTTCACTTTATTTGTAGTAGAATTGGAAAACACTTTCATGTCAGGTTACACTTCTTATATACGCTTTCAATATCAGAAAAATGATGAGCCGTTCTACTTCTACAGAAGCCCTTAGAAGCCTCAGTGAGCCGATTACGACCTTTTGCATATGATCGTTTGGACAGGCTGGTATGATTTTAATTTTATAAGCAGCATATTTTTACGCCTCCCAGGGATCTTATAATTAGCACTACCGATCTCGTAGAGCGGCCCCTATACGCTATGCGCAGTTCCAGGAGAAGATTCTGATACTTGGTCCGCTTTCCCCCTTCTTTTGTAGTAATATGTTTTTTTTGGTCTTGAAGTTTCTATTAAATATAAATGACCTTACTGGCATTGTCAAGGGGCGGAGGACGATGTCAGGCCTATTGGCATGTATTGACCTAAGGGTGGGTAAGTGGCAATTCCAATAAATATGACATCCATCGTTTTCCATAACGGAATTTACTTAGTTCTACATCATACCAACATCCGCAATTTCTAAACCTACAGCACAGCTTTGGTAAACTTAAAAGTAAAAGACCCCATCCTGACGAGCTAACATGAATCCCTCAGTCACAGATTTTAAACCACTGGATGTCAGAGACGGAAACGTCTGTTTCTTAAATAGATAAGGTTAATGATGTCAAAAGGTACTATGCACGGGCTCTTTCAGCTCTTCAGCTACTTTTGCTGTCGTTTTAAATATAAATCCCCCCAGCATTCGTTGCTTATGGTCATAAGTCATCAAAAGCAGAGGCCTAGCTTCTGAAAATACCATTTCGCAAGCACTACCAACATAGAAGTTCAGGGTTTTTTTGTTCTCTGGGGTATACCCGCGGAACAATCATTTAGTGTGTAAGCTCTTATCATATTCGGAGTCTTCTTATCGAGTTGGGTTTATGACCTTAAAGAAATATATCATAAATGGAGTAGCCATTGAGTTAGTTGACATTGCCTTATTTTTCCAGACACCCTTGATAACCAAATCTCTTTGAGGCGTTGCTTGCTTGTATAGACCTCGAAGAAATTCCATCTCCGGAGAGTATACGGTTATGGATTACGCTCTCCTGAGATGGATTAGGACACGCCCGAGCTTTATTCCAACTTACGGTTAGCGCGTACGGCGCACGATCCGCAGATGAAATTTAAGGGCACTCTCTCTGAAAATATATATTTTCAAGCCATCCATATAGAAAAGGTGCGTGATCTTAGGTTCGTTGTTTCCGGGTGAACCACACTGATAACCACGAGAATTCCGAAATGCCAGCAGGAGAACTGTAATTCAGTAAAGATGTGAACTGAGGGAATTTCCCTGGAAAACTGCTCTTCTGAATAACAGGAGGCTCTGGTTGCTCCACCGGTTATGTACAATGTTGTTTTCCAAAGTGAAATTGCATCTCACCATTGGACCTGACACTAATATGACTTGGAGCATGAATAAAATGAATTTATGATTCGTCGAATCGAATGCCTTGTCGTTCTCAAACTATGCCATGGAAGGGTTTCGCTGGTATTGTATCGATTTTTTGGTGATACATGAGCTTATCAAAATGTTCTATCTTCAGCTAGCCATGTTGTTCGTTAATCTCTTCATAGACCCTGCTCACGGATTGTAGGATGTACAATGTACGTGTGAAGAGCTTAATGACCTATTCCTCTTTGTTTGTGACAGGTTTCATTTCTTTGAACGCAGCACTGTCCGCCCCTGTATTACCTCCGCTGGTATTTGTTCCTCTCCACTTAACCAGTAGGAACAGCAATTGTATTACAAAACGAGATTCAATCACAAATTCGAATAAGTGCTGTTATAGTATTCGTTGTAAAGATGTATGGTATGTCTCTTCAAGCATTGAAGTCAGACGCTTACTAATGGAGGGACACGTGCCCACTACCATCCACAGTTTGGACTTTTCATCTATAATATATTATTATTATGATGATCAAACTTGTTGATGATTCAAACAGTTTTCACATATGACGTAAGAGTTTAGTATATAAACCACGCCAGCAGCCAATACCGATAGACTTGTATCTCATATATTTAGAGATGTGGTTATCCAGTGTTAAATATTCTAGTTAGAGAACCTTGCCAGTTAAAAGTACCCTAGTCGGAAAATATTGACCTGGCAGGAAACTAAGCTCCTATTAAAAATCCTGCCAGGGCAACATAGTTGGAAAACGCTCCTTTCGCAGGAAACCACTTTTACAGAGTCGCAAATTAATATTTAACGCCTTTTAGCCAAAATCCTGATTAGCCATGACAGATAGTTACTTAAAAGAGAAACCTGTAACTGCTAAAACTGATAACTTCTTCTAGCGACTAAAGCTCCTGAATAATTACATGTTTTCGAGAAGACTAAGCCATTTCTTCAATGAACATGCATGGTGCTTAGACACTTAGACTTTAGGTCACCTTAGCGCTCCACATTACATCATATATGGAAATAAAAAAAAACGAATTCCTGAAGAGACCCCAGGAAATCGAAGGCAAAACGTAGTAAGGTACACCCTGACATGGTCTAGTTTCAGGGATTACGAACTCTGTGTTAGACTTCGGTTTTGCGTTTACTTACAGAATGCAGCTGTTCTGTGGTTTAGCCGGCATATTATGCTGCTTTATGCTGACCAATAATATATATCTTAGATCCAGAAAAATTCAATATATTGTAGCTACCATTAACCCCTTCACGTCCACGACGCCAACGGTGGCGTCTGAGGTGTTGTCCTCCTATAGCGCAGGTACGCCATATGTGGCGTAAAATTTATTTATCGATTATTGTCGTGGAATAATGTTCTAGATACGGTTTAAAAGCTGGACTATGGCATAAAAATAATTTTTATTGAATTGCAAAAAATATATATTTTCAAAATAACAAATTTAAACAACATACTTTTCTCACTCTGGTGTTTGAATAAAATTTATTATCATTTTTTTTAAATTAACTAATATATGCATTATTCAACGAAAGTACATTGGAAAATTCGACCTAGAAATTTTTTTTTCGGCTAAAGCAGATTGCAAAATCGATAGTGGACGCGAAGGGGTTAAATAAACGGAAAAATTACATAGTCTTATTTGTTCGGTTAATATCACGGCCACACTGATAGCAATTGTTGGTGTAGAATACCAATACACTGCTTAAGATAATTATAAAATGATTTACAAAATGGCATAACCGCTACTATCAATATATTTCAAGTATTTTCATTATATTGTAATACGATTAGTTAATTGCTTAACAATCGGTCTATATGCCTGGCTCACCCAGCGGTGTTAATATTTATAGGTGTGGGTCGTAGAGTTGGTTACAGTTGGGCGCAGGCGCCACTAAATTTTCTAATATGAATATATCAATGATTTTTAGGCATTGAAATTAGGGTAGCAAAATTTAGAAAAATACCATATCTAAGAACATTGATAAACCTCAAAATAAATTGCCTAAACTCAACTTCATCTGGACTTCAGCATACCAAAATAAATATCAAAGACAATATTTAAGCAATTTATTTAGATATCAAATATATTCTGAGACATTACGTGCACAATAAAACATTTATTAGGTATCAAACCTAATTGAGATTATAGTTAGAGGTATATTCTATACTGTTGTGGAGGATTCATGTTTACCATATAAATGTTGGCCTCTGTTTACAATTTTTGGGAAATTAGAGCCTCTTCGGCGCTGGCTCCAGGGTGTAAACAGCACAAGTGCTAGTTTAGTGACACTAACGAAGCTGAAAACTCTAAAAGAAACAATTATTATCGTCTTGTCAAAGTCAATTCAAAACCTAACAATCTTGCACTAGCCTTTTCTGTTATTTGCATTTACTAACCATTTTCATTTTTAGATTTGTTCGTTCTTGACAACGGGGGCAGATTTGGTCCTCGAAACGTCGACCGTTTTCCAGTTTGTTTTAGGGTTTTCAGTTTCGTTAGGGCCACTAAACTAGCACTTGTGCTGTTTACACCCTGGAGCCAGAGCTGAAGAGGCTCTTAACTTAACTCTGTGAAGAAAATATATGGTCAGTGCAGATCTACATGGGGATATCGATGTGAGCTCAATTCGGTAACCTACTTATGTACAAAAACCTAAAGCGGTAGGTATGTAAGATGGTCTAATGCTATTAGGAGTACAGCCAATCACAGTAAGTGTGTAGCATTTAGGTGAGTATACAACACAAAAAGTAAATCAGATAATTACAATAATATTAGCAAGACATTTGCTAACCTAGATATTATCAGATACGATAATGAAGAAAGCAAATATTGATAATTGCAGTGATATTAGCAAGGCATTGATTAGTCAAGATAATCTCAGATACGGCAGTAAAAGATTGGATAATAGAGACAATAAAAGTAATCGATTAAAAGTAATTTTACGGTAAGTTCGATAAAAATAAGGCCTACTTGTAGGTCTTTTTCACCTGGTCGAGCCGAATTAATTAAGCTTTTTAACATCCTGTGAAGCTGCATGTTACACCATGCGGTCAGCATCACTTCGACAAAAAGGTCTCAAGCGAGCAGGAATGAAACTTGAAAAACTCTCTAGGTCAGGGAAAGTCTGGGCAGAGGATGGAAGTTCAGATCCGAGGAAAGATCCTAGTTAAATTATAAATAATTTTAACTATCTAATATAAAAACACAAGGAAAATATTAATGGCTGTGTGCTTGCCAATTTATCTCAAGACAAATTAATACCAAAAATGAACGTAATGGTCAAAAATTACAACGATAATATCGCCTTAAGTGCAGAATTTTCCGTAGATCGTTTTCTGATGACCAATTTCCCGCAATGTGGAAAGTGTCTACAATTTTTCCTATATTTAAATCTGCCCGACGGGCAGCAAGAAAGAAATATCTAATTACCGCGGAATTTCACTCCTCTCAATCATCCCGAAAATATTTGAAGCCATTATATCCGATGAATTGTTTGAGACCTACAGATTGCATATCGTACCGGAGCAGCATGTTTTTTTTAGGAAAGGGTCAACAGCGACCAACTTGGCAGTGTTTCAAGACTTTGTAGTGCATGGAGTCTGGTGATCAGGTGGATGTTATTTACACGGACCTGGCCAAGGCTTTTGCCAGCGTGTGTCATGGTCTTTTGATCGGGAAGTTAAGAGCCTTGGATATTGATGGATCCTATCTGGGGTGGATTGAATCTTATCTGCGGAATCGTACTCAACGTGTGAAATTGTGTGACGAAGCATCTGGGCTGATTGTGTGAGCTCTGTAGTTCCCCAGGGCTCGCATTTAAATCCAGTGCTATTTCCACTTTTTGTAATCGATGTTATCTCTAGTTGTAGATTATGTATGTGTTTATTGTACGCTGACGATCTTAAAACTTTCTATGTTATCAGGTCTAAGGATGATGCCCTTGTCTTGCAAAGTGAGCTTAGTGCTTTGGAAAGTTGGTGTCATAAAAATCTTCCTAGACTTAATGTTTCAAAATGTAGAGTTATTAGTTATTATCGTCAGAAACATCCTTTAATTTTTAGTTATCCATACATAACAAGTATGCAATATATTTGCATGAACCGTCTGCTGGTACCCTACACTGTAGGGGTGCATCCATCTAATGATATTAGATGCGGATGCTGGGCTTAGTAGATCCATTCGTTCTGTATCGAAGGATCAAACAGTTTCGCTTTTAGTTATTTAATTAATAGTATTGTACTGGATCGAGTGGATACGTACAAGGATTTAGGTATTGTTTATGACACCAAACTGACTTTTATTAAGCATGTTGAGGCTGCAATATGGAGCCTGTAGTACTCCTGTCACATAGATGCTTTAGAAAATGTTCAGCACAAGTTCGTGAAATACTTACTATACAAGCATAGATTTCCCTACAAAGATGTGACAAGGGAAGTTCGTTTGAAACTTGTTGGATTAGAGAAATTAAAGAAGCGGAGAGAAAAGGCTTTAGCTAATTTTTTTTTTAAATCATAAACTCAGAAATTGATTGCCCTTATTTGTTAAGTGGACGTCAGTTATTTGTACCGCCAAGACCAACTCGTTTCAGACAACATCTCTTTGAGGAAACTCATAGGATTAATTATGGACAGCAGAAATTTTTTACTAGATTTGCGCATAATTTTAACCAAAACTTTGGTCACATTGAACTGTTTGGTTCGAGAGATCGACAGGAGATATATTGGCCTATGTCACTCATATATGGAGTAGGGCAATTGAAAACTACGGAGAGTCTCGAGCGATTGCGTTGGATATTTCAAAGGCATTCGACAGAGTTTGGCATGGCGGACTGCTCAACAAACTGCCGTCCTTGGGACTGCCTGCCTCTCTCTGCAGCTGGCTGGCCAGTTTCCTTAAGAACCGATCCCTACACGTTGCAGTCGATGGACACATCTCGGACACATTCACCATCAACGCGGGCGTGCCTCAGGGCGCAATACTTTCACCAACTCTGTTCCTCATCTATATTAATGACCTGCTGATCGAAACGAATAATCCTGTTTACAGTTTTGCAGATGACAGTACCCTTGTCTCCCACTTTAGATCAGAAAGACCCTTACCAGCGACTGAGACTTATCACCGCAGACAGGAGCAGATTACAGCAATTAATCAAGACCTGGAGAAAGTTCAAACTTGGGGCGACCGAAATTTGGTCCAGTTCAATGCAGCAAAGACCCAAGCAGCAACGTTTACCAGGAGAGCCAATACAGCGGGCGCTGACATCATTATGGCAGGATCGACCATTCCTTCATCCTCGTCAATCGGGCTGCTGGGTGTCTCGGTCAACAGCAATATGTCATGGCATGACCATGTTGCTAACATCGCAAAATCAGCCTCCCAGAAGCTTGATACGCTATTTCGCAACAAAAAACTCTATACACCGCAGCAGTTGCTCTTGCTGTACAAAGCGCAAATAAGACCGTGCTTAGAATATTGCTCACATATCTTTGGTGCCGCACCAAAGCATACCCTAAAGCTGCTGGATTCTATTCAGAAGAGGGCTGTGCGTCTCGTCGGCGATCCGGAGTTGACCCGGAATCTGGATAGTCTAGTACATCGCAGACATGTGGCCGAGATGTCTCTGTTTTACAGATACTTTCACGGCAGGTGTTCCCAGGATTTGGCCCGCATAATCCCGCCCCTGGAAACTCCTGTCAGACAGTCCCGACAGACGGCAGGAGCGCACCAGTTCGTCGCACAACTAGAAACACCTAGAACATCGCTTTACCAGAACCCCTTTGTCTGGCGCACTGCATCACTCAAGAACCGTGTCAATCAATATCTTCGCACACACACCGCTCGTCGAGCGCCATAGGATCTCCCTTTAGTGTGTGTGCCACTGCAATAAAAAAAAACCGTGAACACTTTTAGGAATATACTATAAATCATAATTTAACCTTATATGTTATGTGATCATTTAAACTTTAATTTAATTTTAATTTCTAGATTTAATTGTAATTGTTTTTAGGTTTTGTCAGTGTTTGATGTTATAAGTTATACTTTGCACGTAATTACCATTTTAATGGTGTTTGTAGAGTTGTGCTGATAAATAAATAAAAAAACTTGTGTTTTTCTCTCCTTACGCGCTTATCACGTGGAAGGGAAAGACTTCGTCAAATGCCAATATATATCTTAGACATCCGTCAAGAAAGAGGCTACCAACACTTCGAAACTGAATTAGTCGATACCAGTTGGGTGCGTTCCGGTATTCCGAAATATGAAATAGTTAATTTTTTAAATTTTAAGATTAGAATAGATATGTTAGGTTCTAATGTAAGGTAAAGATAATATCAACCACCTAAATCTAACGGCGAAAGGGAAGTAACTGTATTTCTGGGTTTGGAAGTATTTACAACGCTAGAATATTTGAAGCATATTTACGTAATTAAGCGATTTTACTGTGAATTCCGATTTGGACCGTCCCATCCAAATTAAGGACCGCTGTGCTCCGTCAACACTTTCTCAAACTTTAATTAAGAACTAATGTTTTTCGCGACTGCCGTTAATAAAATACGGCAAAGCTTCTGAATATTGGCGGGTATCGGGGAAAACTGCATTTTAAAGTGGCAAAATTTGCGACGCAAGTATTTCTTCGGATTCAGTTCGCTCGTAAATAAGCGAAGTTTTGAGTTTCGTTAACTGAAAATAGCGGCAATGTGGGCTTTATTGCTTTATAATAGGAACTAATTCGCAACGTTTTATTGACGGTTTATTAAAAGTTTTACAGAGTCCTGAGGAGCATAATAATTCCGGGATATAACGTATTAGCTAGGTATTGTTGAAGATCTCCATAATGGTGGCAAATGTAAAGGAGTAGTTGTTTAATGTAAGCAAAAAAAGACTTACCTTTATGCTCATCGTTGTCATTTTAAATTAGATCTGCCCTGAGGCCTGTCACACGGATTTAATCTTTGTGTTCCGAACTCTTGCTTGGATTGATTAAAAAATTGATGTCTCTGTGCTATATATTAGAATATGCCGATAAAAATTCAGCTTGAATTTTAACTAGACAAAACAACTGATAATCACATTCTGAATTTGGAAGGCTCTATAATATACGAATGCTACAATACATTTTTATACACAATACCATGTTAGGATCATCAGTGCAAATATTCTGTTTCGGTATTGTGGATAAAACTGTCATACTGCATTTTGCCGAAGGTTCCAAACCACAATCTAATGCACGAATACTTTTGTATTACTTTTATACCGACAACTTTATTCCCAACTTTCTACAAAATGAGTATAAACGTTGCCTTTTCAAACGCAGCCTAATATGTCCCCATTCAACAAAGCAAGAAACGTATATGACACTTAATCGAAAAGCAACAAAGTAATAGATGTTGACTTTTTTGTGCGCGTTTTTGTCCCGCTTCCCGTCTAATCGGCCGAACAGGCGTCACGGAGGAAATAAAACGGAAAAATTACTCGGAAAATTGTGTTGGAGAGAGACTTAATACGCCGCAGTTAATAATCGATATTGCCATAAATTTTACTGCGGCCGAAATAATTGGCAAATATGAAATCGGATAAATGTATACCGGGGATGTTTTAAGAGAATCTTGAGAGCGATGGCTCACTGCAGCAGCCTTGTGTAATATTGGACGTAAGTTTGAACATTCAATATTTTATGCAGAAACCGAGCTCTGAAAGGTGCTATTAATAGAGATTTTATTATCTACAAAATTTAAGTTACAGACAAAAAATGTGAGTGTATTCTTGTAATATAATAAACGGTGGGGGCTTAAGAACGAAGTCAAACAAGGAAATTTAATTATAACTAAAGCAGACAAGGGTAATTGCCTCGTAGTCCTCAACAAGGTTGATTACATTTCTAAAGTTGAGTCTTTCTTATTGAACAATAATTTTAAACTCTTGACAAACAATCCGCACAACACTTTTGTAAGGAAAACTAGTAGATTGTTAAAACATTTCAGTGAATTCCTTATAGAGAATCAGGCACCGAAGTTGTTGATCTCGAGCAACCCTTCCTTACCTCGCCTTTATGGATTACCTAAAATTCACAAACCTGAGATTCCCATAAGACCAGTGGTTAGCTTCACTAACACCCCAGTCTCTATCCTCTCCTCTTTCACACTTATACTGATCAAGAACATCACAAATTTTCAACCAAAATACAGCACAAAAAACACGGTCGATTTAGCAAATAAACTCAAGAATCCTAATTTGCCCGAAACTTTCTTATGGTATCATTTGACGTGGCAAACCTTTTCACTACAGTGCCTAAATCCGAGTCAGTTGAAATAGTTGGCAATCTACTTAGATCTAAGAACACTACCGAAAATAAAATTATTGATATTCTGTCCTTATTGAACCATTGCCTATCACAAAATTATTTCTCATTTGACAACAAATACTATCAACAACCAGATGGACTTGCCATGGGCAGCAGCCTCTCTCCATTTTTAGCAGATATCTTTATGGACTTTTTGGAAAACAATTACATTATTCCAGACAACAACCCAGAAATTCTTCATTGGTTCAGGTACGTGGATGACTGTTTTTCTGGACTGTGATATTCAAGAAGCTGAACACCTATTAAATAAACTAAACAATATCCACCAAAATATATAATTCACTCTTGAAGTTGAAAATAATAACATAATCAATTTCCTAGATCTTTCAATCATGAAAACACCAAACAATTTAGAATTTTCAATTTATAAGAAACCGACACAGACAGATCACACAATATCCAACCTCTCCAATCATCCACAGCATAAGAATAAAATGGCCGCTTTTCATTGTTACGTTAATAGATTATTAAACAATCCACTATCAAAAAATAATTACAATAAAGAATGACAAGTTCTGAAACAGATCGCTCATAACAGTGCCTATGACCCTAGTTTAATAGACACTTTGATTAAGAAAACAAAACTCAAGAAACTACCCTACACAACCTGCATCCCCTATAAAATATTTTTCCATTGTTTTTAAACGAAGTTCTTAAATACAGTTCGAACTTATCTCGATACAATTTCAAACCTCCCGCCAATGAGTCTAATTGTCATCGACATCGACATAATATGTCTAATTGATTGTCTGAAATTTAGATGACATTCAAAAACCCGCAAAGGGACAAGTCGTAAAAGATGTAGCCGTTCGTAGCTGAATTATGGGTTATAACAACCCCATCTTTCTGTGTGATTTGTGATGTAGTTTTAATTTGATTTTAATTTCCATGTTCAACCTATGTGGTGTCCAAGAGTTCGATTGTTTGACTCGACTTTGCTGGTTTCCTACAAAGTGAGTACACAACCTATCATTTTTAATTTTTTTTCAAAATTTTTTGTAAGCTTACTTGCAATTTAACAAATGCGTTAACAATCTATCCAATTTGAAAAACAGGATTGTTTCCTTGCTTTCAGGAAGCACTGATGATGGCCTAGGGCCGAAAGCGCTTTGCAATTTATTATTATTAAAGATTTTGCACGAAATACAAAGTTTCAATTCAATTCAATCAATCAATAACATTTATTTCGGTTTGTTACAATTTGTAAAGTCACCTAAACCTACTGTACATGGCTTAACTTAACCTACGCGCCATACTTGGCTTACAATGCGTTCGCAACTACGTAGAGATGTCCTCACGACCTCGCAACTTGTATATCGCGGTAAAGTGGGCTGCTAGACTGTTTCTAGCAGGCAAGTGGCAATGCTTTGTATATCGATATTACTTGGGCGATGCCTTTCAACAGAAATCAAGTTGGACGTTACTAACAGATGGCAATTTTAGCTAGATGGCTTGTTTTGAGGAAGTGGGACGATGCGGGAAGGTAAATATGGGGTTTTTAATCACACTCGCATTCATACTCTCATTCATTTGTCATTCATACGTGTTTAAAGCTATTAAATAGCTTTAATGAGGAGAGAAATTGCAATGGTTCGTAGCCGTAGCATTCTCGACATAGTCATGCTACGCTTGCCGGAGCAGGGAGCGCAGAGACGGTCGGGCTACAGTGTGTGACTGATGTCACCACTATATACCTGGCCATATTTATACTGGTCGCTGGTCCCTTAACAAGCCCCGCTCACCATGCTTTTAGGTCATAGTGGGAGGGGCCCGCTCTGGGCCAGTGGTGGTAGGGACAATTACGGTGACTTCTGTGCTCCTGTTACTTCTCATTCTGTCGAGAAATAACAGGGAGGATTTCTAGGGTAGGTGAAGGTGGAATCTTAAAAATTTCATGGATAGGGTTCAGGGGGGTCTGAGATCTAGGTAGAAATAGGTAGTTCTCCTATGTATGGGTCCGTGTTTGGTTCTGACATTGGGGTTGAATTTGGCATCGGCTAAGTTGGCCGTCTTCGGCGAGCCGCGAATACCGTGCTCGAAGAATCTGCAGATCTACGGTTCTGGTATACCAGCCCGCCGAAAGGGCAGCCCTCAGATGCCGATTCTGCAAGACTTGTAGCTTTTTCATCTGATAGTCAGATATAGAGCTCCAAACCGGTGCGCCATACATTATGAAGGGATGAGGGGTCTGAGCTTTTCACAGATTAAGTGATTTTTATTTCTTATGTGGGCTACGTGGTCCAAAAACGTAAGCCTTTTATCAAGCATGATTCCGAGGTACTTGACTTTGGATTTAGGGGGGATGGGGATGTTAATTATAAGGATGGGTAGGGTTTCAATATTCGTGAATTTACGAGTAAATATGGCCAGTTTGGCTTTGGAAGCATTCAGCTTGATCTTTCAGTCCATATGATATTGACTAATTTGCGTCATGTATGCCGCAATATTGTCAGTCCCCTCCTGCGCGCTAGGGGCACGGGACTAGAGGGCGGTATCATCGGCATATAATGCCAGGGATGAGTGAGGGTGGGAGGGAATATCTGCTATGTAATAACTGAATAGCTGTGGTGATTGCACTGTTCCCTGCGGGACGCCAGCTTGTATCGGCCTCAAAATTGAGTCCGAATTGCAGATTCGAACCGAAAAGGAGCGCCCGGCCAGGTATGGCACGACCAATGCAGCCAAGTGCAGCGGAAAGCCCTGTTTAATAAAGAGCTTGTAAAACAGGCCGTTATGCCATACCCGGTCAAACGCCCTCTCAATGTCCAGGAGCAACAAGGCGGTGCAATGCCCTTCATTCAACTCCTCGTATATGTCCTGCACGATTCTCGCGGCAAGCATATTAGTACTATGCCCAGCGCGAAAACCGAACTGCTCGTCCGGCAGTATACCAAGAGTCAGGGCGGCCTCATTGAATCTGGACAGTATGAGTTTTTCGGCTACTTTGCTCATTGTGTTCAACAATGATATGGGACGGTATGAGCTCGTAAGCTTGAGGTCTTTCCCGGGTTTGGGGAACAACACTATCCGCGTGATCTTCCACGAGCTAGGAAAGTGTTGCAAGCGCAGCATAGCATTCACTATATGCATAAAATGTACAATGGATTTGTTGGGTAGGTTTTTCAGGAGTAAATAAGGGATAGTATCAGGCCCCGGAGCCTTGTTCTTGAATTACTTCCACGTGCACACAGCCTTAAACCTTATTTAAGAACGCATTACAGAAATGAAGTTCAAAATGCGTGAATTTGCTTCATATTTTGATCGATTTTCCCATAATAAAATGTCCAAATTCGAAATTGCAAAAAGTTTAAATTCTACTAACCCAAACTAGCTCACCCTGTACAAAAGGCATCATTATTTCTAAAGTATCTTCTTGTACGATTTTTTCCGTATATCTAAATAATCGATTCTTCAATAAAAAAATTATATTTCGGAAAAAAATAACACCTTAATTTTTTACACCTAGCAATAGATGTTTTTACATTTCCTCTCGGAAGTGCATATTCCCATGTTTTCGAAAAATTTACCACTAACCCAAAAAATATTCGCGATTCTCCGAATCTCGCAAATTTCTATAAGGTTCGGAAGGACGTCTAAGGGAAGATGTCCAGAAAATTTCATAAGAATGTATTAACTTTTTTACCAATATCGTGTAGCAAATCATAATTTTGGATAGTCACACATGTGACGTAATAACTCGGAAACGGAAAATTAGACCGCCAAAAACGAAAATCGGTCCGATGCCCCAACCGTTGCCTAAAAACGTGCCAAATCTAGAAATTCAACAAGCTGCTTTCGAGAAAAAATGATTAACGTAAAAATACTAGAATAGTTTAGCACGACGTGTTACTTGTTCGCTCAGTTTCATTCTCCACCCAGCAAGAAGTGTGCTGAAACATTACCTCCTACAGAAAGGCCTACTGGCTAATATTAAAATTGAAGTGACGTCATAACATCTAGTCAAATACTTTTGCCATAAGAATACCATTGAATGGGAGCCTAGTAAAAGTGTTGATGATTTTATCGGACGTCCTTCCTCATTTAGCCTTGACTGTCACGCTGACGACTGGAATTCGAAATTAGTTTAGTTTTCTTGCATTTTTCTGAAAACTGAACTATTTATGTGCTTTTAAGTGCGTGAAACTTGTACCTAATATTTCGTTGTATATTTAGATATACAATTTATATTGTTAGGCGGGCTGGACACCACATACCACATAAGTTCGCTTATGTGTTATCGGTTTTGTATAATCGCAGTTCAGTCCGCATTACCTACTTATCATTTTTGTATATTATTTTCAAAAGGTCATCTTATGTAATATGCTTAAGTGGTAATAAAAGTTTTTGAATTGGAATTTCAAACTTGAAACAGAGAAGCATTTAGAAAGTTTCCCTCCTCTGAGTTCCCTATCGATTTGTCGGCTGTTGATTCTATCTTATCAACTTTTTCAGCACTAAAATCACCCAAATTCACTACTTTTTCATAATTATACACACCAAAATAAATAATCGCCAGTCTCCAATACTCGCAAATTTCAGTAAAGTTCGGAAGACGGTAAGAGGGACGATGTCGCTAAAATTTTTATCAAAATTTATTAACTTTTTTGAGAGCTATCGGGTATCAAAGCAACATTTTGAAAAGTAATAACTCGGAAACAGCAAATCGGATCGCCAAAAATAAATGGCCGTCAGCTGCCCCCAACCGTTGCCTAAAACGTGCCAAATCCAAAAATTTCACTCGCGGCCGTTTTCTAGAAAAGAAATGATTAACGTAAAATGCCGGAATGAGCGTTACATGGCCGAGCCCGACCGAGGGGCTACTTGGCGGCTCAGTCCTCAGTCTCATTCGCTACCAAGAACAGGTATGCTTAACACGCCTGACTGTTTCTCTTTCTCGTTTACCGATTTTGCCCGAATAAGCGTTACATGGCCGAGCCTGACGCGATTCATAATGGCTCGCTTTAATTTCTTACTCTAGAAAAAGTGTGATTAACGTGCCTAATGAATTTAATACTTAAATAGATGATAATTTCTCCAAAGTTAGTAAGCGAGAAACGAATGCAAACGTGTGATTGACGAAACTAAGGACAACCACAATCAAAGGATCAGGTATAAATTTTTGCATTGCCCCAGTGGCTCCAGGAATTTCTGGTCGGTAGCAAAGGCAGTAATAATTTACAAAAACGTATCTACCACCTTCGACAGACGAACGTGGCATCACGACGACTACAGCCAAGGAAAAAGCAAACCTGCTCATCAAAATGTTTTCATCGCACTCTACCTTAGACGTCCCCCAAGGCAAGGCTCTCCCCACCATATCAAACATCAACACTGCCAAGGCAGAAGTAAAGTTTCATCAACGAGATATTCGTAAAATCCTTAAAGAACTAGATACGCAAAAGGCAAGAGAAAAACGAGAAGCCTACCTGAGGTACTTAAATAACAGAACACCGGAAGAGTGGATACGATACAAGGAAATAAGGAACAGAGTGCAAGCAGAAATACGACGAATAAAGACCGAATACTGGGAAACCTTCACTGTGGATATGGAACATGACCTCTACGCCAGCCAAAAGAAGATATGGGGATTGATAAGACGAAGGAAACGCGAAGTCAACGAATATGTAACAGTAACAACTATCCCGGGAGAGGCATTCAAACAAATGTTCGACGAAGATGAGAATCAACACCAGGAAGAACCAGCAATGGCAGAAGCAACTACCCGTATCAACCACGAACTAGTAGAAAAATTTACCAAGGAACTAAAAAACAGGAAAGCCCCAGGGATAGACGAATTGAACAACGAACTGATAAAGTACGGAGGTAACCCACTAAGCGAACAACTAGCCAGTCTTTACCAGAAGATCTTAAATGAAACAACTATACCAACCGACTGGAAGAAAAGCATCACTATCCCTATCTTCAAAAAAGCCGACAAACACAACCAGGAAACTACAGAGGAATAACCCTCCTAAGCGCCGTGATGAAACTATTCACGAAAGTCATATGCAGTATCATCTCAGAATAAATACCCATAAGGGAAGAACAACAGGGATTCAGGAAAAACAGGTCTACCGCAGACGCCATATTCATCATTCGACAGGTAGTCGAGAAATCAATCGAATACGAGAAATCGGCGTATATGTGCTTCATAGATCTAAGCAAAGCGTTTGATCGAGTGAGGCTGAGTGACATCACAACCATATTGAGATAGGGCAACATTCCGGAAGAAATAGTTAGAACTATTGAAAACATGAACACCAAAACAACGTCTTGTGAACAACAGCCTGATCCAAGAAGTGCCCATATCAACAGAAATAAGGCAGGGAGAGTGGGAGAGTCTCTAAGCCCTGTAGTCTCCAACCTAATTATGAATTAAATAATAAAAGACGTTAAAAACGCGGGGCATGGTTACAGAATTAACAAAGGAGAAATAATAATACTGTGCTACGCAGATGACGCAGTAATTATATCAGAAAACGAAGATGAACTACAGAGACTACTTCATCAATTTTACCTGACAGCAAAACGCTACAATATGTCGATTGCGATAAAGAAGACAAAATCACTAGTTGTAGCAAAAGAGCCCAGAAGATGCAAACTGGCTGTTAACGACAAAATAGTAGAACAGGTGATGTCCTTCAGATACTTAGGGGTAGAAATAACCGCTCATCAAGCCAGGAGATCTGAAGTATAGAATCAAATAGATAAGGCCTCTAGAATAGCCGGATGTTTGAAAGACAGTATATGGAAAAACAAGTTCCTAAAAATAGAAGCAAATACCAGAATATATAAATCATGCGTGAGGCCAATAATCACATATGCCGCGGAAACCAGGGCAGACACCAGCAGAACCAAGAGCATAACCCGAACGGCAGAGATGAGAACGCTCCGAAGTATCTTAGGACACACGCTACGTGACAGAATACCCAACCAAGAAATAACACATCAACAGAATGGAAGACAATAGAATTGCTAAAATTGCGAGAGACGGAAAACGACACTCTAGAAGACCGCCAGGCAGACCACCAAAGAGGTGGAGGGACAGCTGGATGTCGACGTCACAAGGAACTCCTTAAAGCTGGAAAAATAGGCTGAAGCCTACTTCAAGAAGAAGAAGAAGAGGAAGCATAAGAACCGGACGGAATACCTGCCATTGTGTTAAAAAAAACTACGCCACCGAACTAACACCCGTTTTTTCCAGGCGTTTTTCTCTGCCTTACTGAAAAGAGATTTACCCATCTTCTTGGAAAGTCGTTCGAGTGCAACCTGTTCGAAAAAAGGCAAGGAAACCCCGCCCTCAAACTATCGCCCAATTGCCTTGCTTCCAATAATCTCCAAAGTCACGTGTAGTCAATCAGCAACTACTCAAGTACCTCGAGAACAACAGAATAATCGGCGATAATCAATACGGCTTTCGCAAAGAGAGATCGACGGGAGATATATTGGCCTATGTCACTCATATATGGAGTAGGGCAATTAAAAACTACGGAGAGTTTCGAGCGATTGCGTTGGATATTTCGAAGGCATTCGACAGTTTGGCATGACGGATTGCTCAACAAACTACCGTCCTTCTGACTGCCAGCCTCTCTCTGCAGCTGGCTTGCCAGTTTGTTTAAGAACCGATCTCTGCACGTTGCAGTTGATGGACACATCTCAGACCCATTCACCATTAACGCGGGCGTGCCTCAGGGCGCAACACTTTCACCAAGTCTGTTCCTCATCTATATTAATGACCTGCTGACCGAATCGAATAATACTGTTTACAGTTTTGCAGATGACAGTACCCTGGTCTCCCAATTTAGATCAGAAAAACCTTTATCTACTACTGCGACTTATCACCGCCGATAGTAGCAGATCACAGCAATTAATCAAGACCTGGGGAAAGTTCAAACTTGAGGCGACATAAATTTGGTTCATTTCAATGCAGCAAAGACCGAAGCAGCCACGTCTACCAAGAGGGCCAATAAATAATTATGGCAGGATCGACCATTCCTTCATCGTCGTCAAACGCACTACTGGGTGTCTCGGTCAACAGCAATAAGTCCTGGCATAACCACGTTGCTAACATTGCAAAATCCTGCCAGAAGCTTGGTGCGCTATTTCGCAACAAAAAACTGTATACCCCGCAACAGTTGCCCTTGCTCTACAAAGCGCAAATAAGACCGTACTTAGAATATTGCTCACACATCTGGGGTGCCGTACCAAAGCACACCCTGAGGCTGTTGCAGTCCATTCAGGAGAGAGCCGTGCGTCTCGTGCGCGACCCGGAGTTGACCCGGAATCTGAATAGACTGGAATATCGCAGACATGTAACCGAGATATCCCTGTTTTGCAGATACTTTCGCGGCAGATGTTCTCAGGATTTGGCCTGCCTCATCCCACCCCTGGCAACGCCTGTTAGACAGTCACGACAGATGGCAAGAGCGCACCAGGTCGTTGTACAACTGAAAACACCTAAAGCATCGCTTTACAAGATCTCCTTTGTCTGGCGCACTGCGTCACTGTGGAACTCACTCCCAGGACATCTGTTTCCCCCTAATTACAAACTACAACTATTCAAAAACTGTGTCAATCAACATCTTCGCATACACACCGCTCGTCGAGCGCCTTAGGATCGTCCTTTAGTGTGTGTGCCACTGCTATAAAAAAAGCGGCTATGTCAAATGCCTACATTTCATATGTTAAAATTAGGTTATCTCAAAAAAATCAGAAAAAGTTCTCTTATCGTATGATACCCATAAATATCCAAGGATTAAAACATTCAAATAAAGAAAATGGAGTTGCAGTTTTCAATATCTTCACGCCTGGGTGCCTTTTAGCATATTTCGCGAAACGAGCGAACTTAATAACGACACACGTTTAAAGTTACGCGTTTTTAGCCATAAAAATAAAACGGTGTTTCTAAAAGCACATACAAATCATCTCATTCTATCAGCAGAATACAACTTCCTTAGAGATATTACAACCATTTTGAAGAAGATTCATGGCTATTCAATCTCATTTAATGTTGCAACAAGGCGCGAAACTCATAAGTGTTAACCATGTATTTACCACCCGGTTAGTTCACGGCATAACGAGTAGAGATTGAAAACAGGCTTCATTAATACATTTGATGCTGTCGCATTTGCGTTTTGTATCGTGAGATGCCTTGTATGTATGTCTCTCAAAATTTGGCAATTTCGTAATAATTATGTTTCCTTAATGTATAAAATTTTCTATGAAATTATTAATGGAACTGTTACTTATTTGTCCATTAAATCTGACCATACCTTCTATATTATATAAACCATATCAAAATAGTTAATTATCATATTATTCTACTTCCAGATGAGCCCTGGTATTTCGATATTCTAAAATTTATACAGCAAGTTGCAGTACGGCCGACATAGCATGAACTAGGTCAACGGATAGGGTTTATGCCGTTTTTTTTTTTGTTTATTTGTGGTTATATATCCAGAAGTGGCGTAGTTGGGCCGTAAATAATACGCGGAAAGCTCGTATCATTAAAAAGTTTAAAATGCGAACGGAAAGCGCAATTTTTTACCTCTTTATTGGCAAACTTTAAAAATATATATACAGTTGTACACAGTAATTGTAGAGCTTTGCGGGAGATTTATTTTAGAGTTGCGCCGTTTTCCGGAAATTGTTTTGGTAATTGAGAGCTATTCAATTAAAAAAAAAGGAAGAAGATTTACGAAAGTTTCAGAAAAGTCCGTAACATTGATATTAAATTCCTAACAAGTAAGATAATATAAAATTTATCTTTGAAAATTTTGAATCATAAATATATGAATTTTTTATAAAGGATTTATACCGGTGAGAAGTATTAGCACCGAACATTAACAAGAGACTAGAAGGTCCACTCTCAGTCGGCACTTTTGATGTAGCGCTTACAAAGGCCAGACGGGGTGAAACGTGGCACGAAGCCTGAGCATTTAACCATAGCATTTCATCAGGTTCCATGAGGGACAAGGAGGGAAATACTGGGGGCGGGGCTTAGAGTGAACCTTCTAGTCTATCGTTAATGTTTGGTGATATTAGTATGGGGCATGAATATACCTATGCGTGTATTGATAGCGTCTCATTCTATAGATTGCTTCAAGTCTGCTATTTTCATTTAGTTTTTCACCAAAATATGTATAGATTTTGAGGAATTTCCGTTACCATCATCGTCTTGCAACAAGGCCTAAATTCATATTTGCGTCGCACATTTTCCAGAATTTTAAATGTCTTCAACTCATATAGGGTACTTCCGTTTGGCTATGAACAACCCCTAATTAATATGAACCCAGATTAAGAAATCAGATAGATAGAGTAAGGTCCAAAGTCATTAAGACAACCTGCGTCGCAGGTAGAAAGCTTAGCGGAAAAAATTAATGAGGTTAAAAATGATATAAAGTCTTGTGATAACCATTGATATAACCACCACCATGATTACCACCACCACCTCGTCTATGCTGATTTCTTTAATAATAGAAACATTCTGATATTTTATGTCCGTTTTTTCCTCCATGGTGACGTTGAACTGAAAAATTGTCTCCTCGCTTATTTTCATTGACATTAACACTTGCATTTTTAGTATGTCTAGTTGTATTTCTTTACTCGAGGACGCCTTCTCCAATTAATACCACGTCTTTTGTAATCAACAGATGCCAAATTAGGTCATTCCCACCGTTCTGACTTATTTCTCGGTGCTTCTTCCATTAATAGGTTATTCATTTTTCTTTTTCTTCCTCTTCTTAAGGTGCAATCTTCATAAAAGGTTGTCTTTGATATTTTTATGCGTGCTTCACTAATGATACAAGGATTCTTGATCTGTTTGTCGTTGTTCTGGTTCTATTCTGTAAATAGTTTCTGTACATATCGTATTTCTTTTTGGTGCATCGTTTGTTTATTGTTATTGTTGACTAAGACACCCTACTGATGGCTTTTGTTTTAACTTCAGTTATTTCTTTTATTTTTATGCATTTAAAAATGATCATATTTTCTTTGGAGCTTCTCGAGCTCTTCCAGTCCTCATTCGCTTCCTTTATGAGTTATGCAATATCTTTGTGTATTTATATACCTTCCTTAAAAACTCCAAATTAACTGCTGCTTGGTTGTAACAAAACATAACATATACACGGTGTCCCATATAAGAATGCACAGTACAGGGATCTCGCAAACCAGAAGAGGTACAAAGATGATTAAATTAGAGAAAAGGTGCGCCTTGCTGAACCCTACAAAGTCATGCTTCGAAATCTAAAAAAATCCGATTACATCCGAAGATATTTGAGAAAACCCGAATTTTCTCGATTTCGTTTTTATTTTTTTCTGACTTTATTTGAAAAGATATGACAATGCAAATTTCACTCTCCCATTGCCACTTTTCATGCTCTTCAAGTTGATGTTATTACATTTTCAATCCGACGTTTCCCTTCTTAGTAACCATCATCAACTATGTGTTTTTAAATAGTCGAAAAAATTTCTTTATTCCTAAAAAAAACTCTAATTTCAATCCTAAATCCAACAACATATCGCTATTTACATTTATCCGACGTTTCGGATAAAAAAAACCATCATCAATGCTATTTGATGATGATTACGAAGGAACGAGACGTCGGATCAAAAATCTAATTACGTCATCATGTAGAGAGGCAAAATGGCATCAGAATGTGAATTTTATTTTGGTCAATTTTCTTTATTAAAGCCTGAAAAGAAAATCAATTGCAATCTAGGAATTCTTGAAATTTAAAACATAATTAATTTTTTTTCAGATTTTAATAAAGAGGATAGATCACAATAAAATTCACGTTCCTATGCCAATTCTTGTCCTCTATTTAATGACGTAATTAGATTTTTGATCCCACGTTTCGTTCCTTAGTAATCATCATTAAATAACATTGATGATGGTTTTTTTCAGCCGAAACGTCAGATAAATGTAAATAGCGATATGTCGTTGGATTAAGGATGGAAATTAGAGTTTTTTAGGAACAAAACAATTTTTTTCGACTATTTGAAAAACAAAGTTGATGATGGTTGCTAATAAACGAAACGTCAGATTGAAAATCTATTAACATCAACTTGAAGAGCAGGAAAAGTAGCAATGGACATGTGTAATTTGCATTGTCATATCTTTTCAAATAAAGTCAGAAATAAATAAAAACGAAATCGGGAAAATTCGGGTTTTCCCAAATATTTTCGGAAGTAATCGGATTTTTTTAGATTCCAAAACATGACGTTGTAGGGTTCAGCAAGGCACACCTTTTCTCTAATTTAATCATCTTTGTATCTCTTCTGGTTTCCGAGATCCCTGTAGTGTGCATTGTTATATGGGACACCGTGTATAGCTGTTGTTGCTGATATGACTATAGTATGGCTGATAACTGTAAAACCACCTTACTTTCACCTATATTTTCTCTAGGTCTGTACAGTATATTAGTTGTACGACGCATAACTCTTTTGGCCTTTATTTTGAACTTTGAATTTAACCGGAGGTTTAAAAGTTCAGGTTAAATTCGAACATACTCTCATTCGATAGTCTATGAAAACTTAAGATATGAATGTGCAAATCGTTTTCTTTGATCTTGTGCGGTTTAGATTTTGGAGCCTGTCAAAGTGTCAAAATACCCGACTTTCAACTGTCCATATTTGGTAAACAGCTAAAGATAGGTATAGGATATTATACACAAAATGTGTTTAGATTTTTCTAGCGAGTCCAAAAATGTAGTCATATGCAGGGTGTTCCATTTAAAAAAATATCAAAGGGACCCCCAGCACTTTTATTTCATGTTCAATTGTTTTTTGCTGAACATATCCGAATTCGCGGGAGAAAATTACATAAGATGGCAATTTCAGTTTTTTTTTTATAAAAGTACAAGGAAAGTCAAAAAATCCCCTTGTCTAGTCCTCGTTGGATACCGTTGTACCATTAAAAAGTTGTAGGTTATCTAATACCTACATAGATATTTCTGCTTATTTTCATAGTTGCTGTGGAGATACTTAATTTTATCTGTATTATATCTGATATTATATCAAATAGAGAATTAATTTTGCTAGTCAGGATAATTGATTGATTTATTTTACTGTAATTGGCTGTAAAGCTCATGGCAGTAATATGTTTCCCATACCTGAAATTTGCAAAGTTAATTTGTTCCTTGATATCGGAATCGACTTGAGCTCAATTCGTTTACCTGTAGATATTTAACTGCTATATATGTACATATTTACTTCACAGGTTATCTTATTGATTTAGTATAATTGAGTGACTGTTTATTGGTATACTGATACTGTCGCTGCCACGGGATTACTTTAGGTTTGGCTTGGTTTATTCCACCGGTTATCTCATTGATTTACAAAGCTAGTTTAGTAAAATACTTCCTTCCTTTATAGTGTTTCATGATTGACTGCATGTAGTATCTATAAGAAATCAACGTTTAGTTGGAATTGTTTCAAAATAGGAATTGAGCAATATTAATGTTATAAAACAGATTAGAAAGTAGTATCTTTTAGTTTTAATTTGACGCCCTGGTTCGACAGAAGATGCGAAAGAGCTGTGGGTAGGAAACAGCAAGCCTACAAGTACTGGCAGCAAAATCAGACCGCTGAAAATCGCAAATATTTTGTCGAAGCGAGAAACGAATGCAAGCGTGTTATCGGCGAAACTAAGGACAAACACAATCAAAGGATCAGGAATAAACTTTTGCAATGCCCCAGTGGCTCCAGGAATTTCTGGTCGGTAGCAAAGGCAGTAAGTAACAACTTTACAGAAACGTCTCTCCCACCTTTGACAGACGAACGTGGCATCACGGCGACTACAGCCAGGGAAAAAGCAAACATGCTCGCCAAAATGTTTTCTTCGCACTCTTTCTTAGACGTCCCCCAAGGCAAGACTCTCCCCACCATATCGAACATCAACACTACCATGGCAGAAGTCAAATTTCATCACCGTGATATTCGTAAATTCCTTAAAAATCTAGATAGGCAAAAGGCATCAGGACCGGACGGAATACCTGCCATCGTATTAAAGAACTGCGCCAACGAACTAACACCCGTTTTTTCCAGGCTTTTTTCTCTGTCTTACGGAAAAGGGATTTACCCATCTTCTTGGAAAGTCGCTCGAGTGCAACCTGTTCCAAAAAAGGCAACAAAACCACGCCCTCAAACTATCGTCCAATTGCCTTGCTTCCAACAATCTCCAAAGTCATGGAACGTGTAGTCAATCAGCAACTACTCAAGTACCTCGAGAACAACAAAATAATCAGCGATAATCAATACGGCTTTCGCAAAGAGAGATCGACAGGAGATATATTGGCCTATGTCACTCATATATGGAGTAGGGCAATTGAGAACTACGGAAAGTCTCGAGCGATTGCGTTGGATATTTCAAAGGCATTCGACAGAGTTTGGCATGACGGACTGCTCAACAAACTACCGTCCTTCGGACTGCCAACCCCTCTCTGCAGCTGGCTTGCCAGTTTCCTTAAGAGCCGATCTCTGCACGTTGCAGTCGATGGACACATCTCGGACACATTCACCACCAACGCGGGCGTGCCTCAGGGCGCAATACTTTCACCAACTCTGTTCCTCATCTATATTAATGACCTGCTGACCGAAACAAATAATCCTGTTTACCGTTTTGCAGATGACAGTACCCTTGTCTCCCACTTTGGATCAGAAAAACCCTTACCAGCGACTGAGACTCATCACCGCAGACAGGAGTAGATTACAGCAATTAATCAAGACCTGGAGAAAGTTCAAACTTGGGGCGATCGAAATTTGGTCCAGTTCAATGCAGCAAAGACCCATGCAGCCACGTTTACCAAGAGGGCCAATACAGCGGGCCCTGACATCTTTATGGCAGGGTCGACCATTCCTTCATCCTCGTCAATCGGACTGCTGGTTATCTCGGTCAACAGCAATATGTCCTGGCATGACCACGTTGCTAACATCGCAAAATCAGCCTCCCAGAAGCTTGGTGCGCTATTTCGCAACAAAAAACTCTATACACCGCAGCAGTTGCTCTTGCTCTACAAAGCGCAAATAAGACCGTGCTTAGAATATTGCTCACATATCTGGGGTGCCGCACCAAAGCACACCCTAAAGCTGCTGGATTCCATTCAGAAGAGAGCTGTGCGTCTCGTCGGCGACCCGGAGTTGACCCGGAATCCAGATAGTCTGGAACACCGCAGACATGTAGCCGAGATATCTCTGTTTTACAGATACTTTCACGGCAGATGTTCCCAGAATTTGGTCCGCCTCATCCCGCCCCTGGCAGCTCCTGTCAGACAGTCACGACAGACGGCAAGAGCGCACCAGTTCGTCGTACAACTGAAAACACCTAGAACATCGCTTTACAAGAATTCCTTTGTCTGGCGCACTGCATCACTGTGGAACTCACTCCCAGGACATCTGTTTCCCACTAATTACAACTTACAAATATTCAAGAGCCGTGTCAATCAACATCTTCGCACACACACCGCTCGTCGAGCGCCATAGGGTCTCCCTTTAGTGTGTGTGCCACTGCCATAAAAAAAACGTCATTGATTATATACTCGTTGACGAAAACATTATGGTTCAATGAAAACGAGATACATGAGCACTTAAATTAAAGCCATTTCTGTCACACCAATTAGCTACATTATTAAAATCATCATTTGAAAAAATAGTTTTCCTACGACTGCCCTGAAAATAGACAAAAACGCACTAACAAATGCTCTTGAAAACTGGACATTTCAAATATCGTGTGAAAAGTATACTTTGCACACGGCGTGTGCAAAGTATACTTTTCACACGCTTATTCGGGTATTTAAATTAAAGGGCTTCGTATGCGTTTTAGAACTTCGCCTTCAGAGGTCCCATTCCCAGATCTCTAAAAAAGGGAGCCCACTTTTAGGGCTTCACCCCCCAGGAGCCCCTTTTTGCAAAACTGCCGAAAATGGGACTCTCATACCAGGGGCCCCCTTTTAAGGATTGGGGCCCAATTTAAGGGTTCGCCCCCGGGAGCCCCATTCTCAAATGTGTCAAAAATGGGTCTCCCGTACCATAGGCCCCAATCTAGGGTTTCGCCCCCTGGGGCCTCATTTTAGGGCTTCGCCCCCCGAGCCCCTTTTTCAAAATATTTGGAAAATAGGGACCCCACACCGGTGGCCCCATTTTAGGACTGTGCCCCTAGTTATAGCTTAGCGAGAATCTCTTACTCACGTAGCTTCTTTTATTAGGAATAACATTTTCTGATAAATCAATAATACAAAAGTTTCCCATATAACATGTAATTTTCTACCACACTCCCAGTGGGACACCCTGTATGTAGCAGTCGTAGAAAAAGTATAGTGTGCTACACGTGCTGAAAATACTTTTCACACTCATGCGACTTTATGACACTCGCCTACGGCTCGTGTCACCAAACTGTCTCATTCGTGTGAAAAGTCTTATTTTCAGCACTTGTTGCACAATATACTATTTATCCTACTTCAATAATATCAATTTCCACTTTATACACATATTTATTTCGCAAAAATAACAGAAATATTGTGACTGGAAATACATCGTAATCAGGTTCCTTATGCATCGGTAATCAGCTGAGTACTATATATCGTCGCAAGCTGCAAAATTTGTTTGTAGTGAGAACTCTTCTATTGAGCGTCATAGAAGCGAGCGCACCAAATATGAGACAGTTTGAATTAAAGTCTTATACCTAAATGATAATTAACTTATGCCAAAAATGGGAAAGTATGCGGTAAAGGGTAAGCAAATTTGCTGAAATGAATGATAGAACATAGTATACACTAAACCATGGCCCATTCAACTTTTATTTTATGAAAATTCGCTAACACGAATGGTAGAACATAGTATATCCCGACTCGTTCCACGATCACTTCTAGTCAGAGAAATATTGACGAGTTCGGCCCGGATGACGTGGGAGAGACGAAGCTAATAGATGGTTATCCTATGCTTGGTTTTAATCTGTCTTCTTCTACCTTTAACAACGCTATATGTCTCTCTACTTTCAAGCGCCCCGCGCAGTGCCACACATTTCGCAACGCATCGCATATTTCGTAACATTTTCGAGGCGTTCGCCAGGGAGCTGAGAAAAGAGAATGCCTCACTTCAATAAATACTTTTTTCTGATGGCAATCCATTTTTTTATTGTCTAGTATTTTTAGGGTATTATTTTAATTTAATATAAAAATTTGTTTCGAGTATCTAGGAAATAACTCGCAAGAGAATCCGCCATAAGAAGCTAATCTCATAACTGTCAACTTTGAATGACAGCCACAAAATTAAAACTTTACCCGAGCTTGGCAGGTACCACAATAGTTCATACTAATTTGACATAAAACAGCTGAAAACTCGCTTGAATGCTACCATTATCGACATTTTAGTTTTCCATTACAGACCAGGCCAAAAAGTCTTAAATCTAAGCTTAAATGAAAAATGTTCTTATAAAATGAATCTACTAAATTCTGTTGTATCTAGTTACAAAAACCTCTATTTAACGCAATGCATTGCCCAATTATTATAGAACGAAAAAAGTCAATTACAAAACAACGTATTTGTGGCGTAGTGGCGTACCCGTACGGATAACCAGATCATCTACTTGACAATTCATAGCTGAACGCGCAGCATGAACACATCAGATAGCAATTTATCAAATGGACGATATACCTATATAATGGAAATTGGATACTCCAAAAGCCGAAACACTTATTCCCACTTTTAATAGTAAAATATACGACCGCATTTCGCGTGTGCACGTAACCCCGGCTTAGCTGACATGACAACGGCTTTTGACCAGGGAATGCACTCAGCCAAATGATGTGGGGTCGCAATAGTCATGAAAACAGCCCCTTCACCTCAATGGATCTTGTTTTTAATTAGACATTATTACTGACGGTTGTTTATTATATTCCTGACTGTTCTCATTAGCGGACATTGGGATTCCTGAGCCTTCCGCAAATATACTTATCCAGATGTGTAAAAGGTTTTAATAATTATGATAGCAATATTTCGACCAACGAGCATTTTATTAATACGAAAAATATTGAGATTCAGCAGCATTTTACCAACTAACATTACTCAACCTGGTTTAAGAGGCCAATATTCATAATTCTTCTTCTGGATTCCCATACCTACTCGGACTCGAAGACAGCCAGCAAATATACCGCAATATGACGATGAAATAAATTGTGTATTGTCGAAAGTATATCCACTCACGCACGGAAAGTAGCATGAACAAACCTAACTCTCATTAGTTTTTACTCCTACTAATTAGTCAAAGTCGCTCAGCAGGCAGGACCGTTCCTAGGTGTTTGGCCGCTTTTGTAGCAGCACTCAATATACCGCCCCTTGCGGCAGCAATACATAATAATGACACATATTTTTCTTTCAACAGAAATAAACAGACATTTTATCCAAGCAGGAAGCAACTAATGAAGCAACATCTAGAAAAAATGGAAAACTAAACAGTAGCCTTTACGGAGGCATATTCACCAATCATTTTCGAATAATATAAGTTTTCTCAGATCTCATTTTCATTACAATAATAATTATAATTCTTTAGAATACCCATGGCCGCTTCATAATATGCAAACTCAGTCTTTTTCCATCTAATATGAACTTTGGGGAAATTAGGCAACCCGTTTAAAACTTTGAAGTTCTTACTTAGGTAATTGTTTTAGTAACTTATCATAGTCATTCATGATTACACCACAGCTTACAATGATTAGATTTTAAATGAGTTGCTTAAAAATTATTATTAAATTTTATCCCCGGATAAGCTATACAGGTTAGTTTTAAAGCTGCAATAAAGTTTATAATTATTATTTTATATAAATCTTAACTCGAATACCTAAGTAATTTAGAGACATTTATTTTTCCACAACACTTCTGGCCGCCACTAAAATCGGTAGCCTTTTTGCATGCACAACCTGTGCACCCCTAAAAATGGCCCTGTCAGCAGGTAAACATGTGAATCCGATTTTGATTGCTTTAGGCTGCCTATGTGGTGCGCCAAGTAGAAAATATTCAGAAAATCTGTCGCAGTACGATGATTAACTAAAAAGTTTCAAGGGAAGAAGAAGGAACAGTTCTTTATCTTGATCTCTGCATGTTGCAGTTGATGGACACATCCCAGACACATTCACCATTAATGCGGCCGTGCCTCAGGGTTCAATACATTCACCAACTCTGTTTCTCATATATAATAATGACCTGCTCACCGAAACCAATCACCCTGTTTACAGTTTTGCAGAGGACAGTAGCCTTGTTTCCCAATTACATTAGAAGAACCTTTACCAGCGACTGAGACTTATCATGGCAGACAGGAGCAGATTACAACAATGAACCAAGATCTGGAGAAAGTTCGAACTTGGAGCAACAGAAATTCGCTCCAGTTCAATGCAGCAGAACCCCAAGCAACCACTTTTACCAAGAAAGCCAATACGCTGGGCCGTATATATTTTGTATTTTTAATTGTGTTGTGTGTTTTTGTTTACTAACTAACCTAAACTTAGAAATTCCTATCAGCACCACTCATTTTGCTTGGCCTAAGTAGGCCAATAGGACCATCATGAATTTTTTTGGATATGTTCAATCAGTTCAGACGAAAATCCCACCATAATTGTTAATCCGGAGCTTTTTTCGTTAATGCCATTGCGTAAAACAAGGACTTATTTTGATTCAGCACAAGTGAACCGTTGATTCCTCATGTTCCGGAATAAGTTACCGAAGTATAAGCGCCCAAGGTAATACAACGCGTTAAGTATGTGACACTATAAGCTGATGATATATTTTATAAAGCGCATACTAAAACTAGATTCTCCAGCTCTATTAATCAAGATTTTACAAGCCATATTTAAGAAAGTCCCGCTAACACAGTCGTTATTGTTAAGCACCCACTGTTATGTAAATGTCTCGCGTCGCTAAAGACCGTTTTTAATGCCGATTAAAACGTCCAAAGCTATTTGTTATCATTTGCATTGATGGGTGCGAGCCATATACTGCAATCAATTGACAATAAGGATTATTTGCCATGTGACGTCTGGGCTTATTGCACAGTTACGGTCGAGTCTCGTGTCGTTATGACCAAGTTTACTTATGTTAATTTTCATTCTGTTATATACGACAAGACACTCTTTGCTTGACGTTGGAGAAATAAATGCCAAATAGCCAATGAAACATTAAGCAGTACCTCTGTATGACCATCAAAGAAGCATAGTCCTCGCTTGCTTGGAAGCGTAATGATATTTGTATATAATTGAAGCTAATTCGCATTCGCATATGCCACCTAGGTTGTACGCCAAGTAAAAAATTAGGGTTTTTGGAAAATTAAATGTAAGTCTGAAAGAGTTCAGACAGTGTCTTACCAGATTAAAACCCAGAGTTTCTCGTGCTTTTACCTCCTCCCATGTACCTCCATCAAAAAGTAAGACTGAGGTGATCTTGCCCCAACATCTAGTTTCAATACTTCGTTTATGTATGTCACAGAAGTATAGCCCCAGGATTGTTCCCTGAGCCACACCCATGTTGAGGATCCTGGGCTCACTAAGATTCTGGTTCAATCGGAGGCATTGGTTCCTGCCATCTAGATAGTTCTTGAACAAATCAAACATAATTCCACGTACTCATATTGACACATATGAGGCACTGAATCAAAAAGCCTTTGCAAGGTCTCAGAATATTCCCATTACCTCTTTACTGGTCTTGAGGTGGCCTGATATATTTGACACAGGAGAATTCATTGCATCTGCCGTGGATGATCCCTCTAAAAATCCAAGCTCATTCGTTTGCAATTGCATTGTTTCTTCAAAAAAACTTAAGATTCGATCTCTCATGCATTTCTCCAATACCTTGGCAAAATTGTTAATCAAACTTATGGGTCGATAGTTCTGTATTTTATTTTTTTCCCCGTTCTTATAATCGGAGATTCCTTGAAAATCTGGGGTATTATCGGTGTTTTAAAGATTAGATTGATTATATGCACTAGCGGTTTATTCAAGTCTAAGTGTGTCAAATTAATGAGTTTGGACGGAAGACCGTCCATTCCTAGTGCACTCATTCTTTAGATCTGATATCTGTCTTATTATCTCATTCTCTGTAACGGGAACCAAATATAATGAATCCCAACAACGTTCCTTAATTGTTGTTGGTAAAGTAGGACCATCAATTTGTTTGTCCATCTCTTTGCCCATATTTATGAAATATTTGTTGTAGTAATTTGCCATTTCTTTGCAACTCTTAAAAGTGTCTTCATTTTCGTTTACTATGTTTATGGTTGAGTTTTTATTTTTACCTTTTCTGTTAGTAGAGCCATGTAGAATTTTGTAAACATTCCTTAAGTTATTGTGGTTTTGGAGTATTGGTTCCGTGTAATACGTATGTTTTTGCTTCTCTAGTAGATTATTTAGTTGCTTTCTGTAATACTTATATTCAGTGTAGCGCTCTTCACTAAAATTCCCATTCAATTTCCTTTTTAAATTATCTCTATGTCAGATCGATGTTAATAGACCAACTGTTATCCATTCCTTGATTTTTTTTTAAGTTTTCCATTTCTAATTAGAACAGTTATGCTGGAGTTCTTCAGATGTTTGTTAGTAATATCCAGAAAGCAGGTTGTTGCCTCCTCTGACTTATCAGAGTTCATTACAGGACACCATGCCTGTTTGGATATTAGTTCATTGAAATTTTTTATATTTTTTTTTGTGTTTTAGACGTTTCCTTTAATTTTTTTCTATTTATTTGTGCTCTCATCCTTCTGTAGAATCAACATTATCGGAATTGATCTATTAGGTCGGCTTCTATTATATGGGACTCCAGTTTAATATTATTTATGTTATAAAGAAACATAATCAATCATTTAGCATAGAAGTGTTATCATTCAATATGTTTATATTAGTGTCTCCAACAAAAGTCTCAAAATTGTTGCTAGCATGATTTTCAAAAAAAAAATATTCCCAATCTTCTACAAATACTGAATTTGAAACTGACGGGGGCCTCTAAACTTTAATGCCAAACGTAAAATTATTTCGCATTAGATTGAGTCATTCTGGTAATGTTAGTTGTAGATAGCTGCAATTGAATATGCTTAACCTAAACAATATAGTTTCCTTTACAAACAACAGTAGATCATCATTCTCGTTGTAGTTTCCATTGTTATAAAATATATCATAGCCTAGAATCATAAAGCTGTCCTAAGATGTTAGCTGGAAGCATTCACTTAAAACTATAATGTCAACATCAGCGAGACTATTCGCCTCTAAAAATACCATGAGTTCATCCAAGTATTTCTCACATTAGGCATATTATTATGAAACAAGTTCACTGCATTATTGATTCAGAGGTAGCATGAGCAATGTCATGTTAAACTACGATTAACAGTTGCACAGTTATTGCACTTTTTAATCAGCTTATCGAACTCAGTGATAGTGTGATTGGTTGCACAGAATTCACACACTTTATTTTTGTTACAGTTTATATTTTTATGATACAGTTCTTGACAATTAAAAGATCTGTTAATTTTCAAATCTTCGTAAACTGGGCATCTATTCCATTCAAGGTGAAGCTTCTTGTATATTATGCATTTACGAAATATACTTGCGGAACATTCAGCAAAAATAGTTGAATCTGATTTTTTCCGTATTTATGATATTTTGAATTCATCTTGATCCGTTATCTAGTTGGTCTATATTTTTTAAGCTTTTCTCAATGATCTCTTTCGTATCATTACCTTCATATCCAGGTATCTTGATTTTAGGCTTCAACATCTTTGTTGTCGCAATATCGTATTTATTTTTCAATAATTCTTCAGCCGCTTTATGTATATTCTCTGTTTCTTTCTTGCTATTGCACTTTATAATCATATTTCCATTTGTACCCACAATCATACCTTTTTATTCCAAGATTTAAGTCTGCAGGGTTTAACTTATCCGTTACTTCCTTTTTTGTTACTAATTTGTCCTGGAACTGTTTGGGACGTATTAACAAATTTAGCACACTAGTTATTTTGTCCACTGCTGAATTTTTTAGAGTTTGTGCATAAGACACTATGGAATTTTTATTTTCAGAAAAATTCTGCTTTAGTTCTTCAATTTGCTGCTGAAGTCTGATGATTTAATTTTTGGTTTTTATATTTTCAACCTTCTCAGCAATAATGCCCTTCAGTAAGCCAAAATCTCAAATTGTAGGCACTTTGGGCAATAGAATTTTATTACCCTCTCTCCTCGTAGCTCGAGGATCTTAACCTCTGATGCGGGCAACCCACCTATATCCTGCAAAACAGATTTTTACAGCCATCGCAGTTGAAAATATCTTTATTCTTTACTTCATTGCATTCATTACATTGCATTTTGAAACTGTTGTTTACTTTTTACGCCACTACAAACAGCATCTTGCTGTTTCTCAGGAATTTTCTCGGATTGATATGGCAACACCGCTAGGGGATAAACTCGCCTTGTTATTGTTTATTTTGGAAAGATGGGATGTTTATCCACTTTTTAGCTAGTAGAAATTGCTGCCTTTATTTACACATCCACCGTATCACACACAAAACTGAGATCTTACTTTTAATAATTTTTTCTTTGATTTTTACAAGAAATTGTCGATTTTTTAGGCGAAACGTAACCACATTTGTGCGACGTTGCCGCGCTCAAACGAACAAGGTATAGATTTTGCTCAATACCCATTGGGCATTCACCAGCATGTATCACGAATGTAAGACGATAGCACTAGTTCTGAGAAAAATTAGACCTGAATCATATCAGTGGGTGATTGGTGCCGATCTAAAAATTTTAAACTTCCTCCTTGAGCAGCCATATGAATCTACCAAATATCCTTGTATTTTATATCTTTGGAAGAGCAGAGTTAAAAATGTGTACTGAGGTAAACGAAATTGGCCTTTAAAAAATGTCATGTTTTAAGAAAAACAAAATGTAATCAACGTTGCGAGAAGCAAAATAATTTATCCAATCTTACATATCAAGTTGGAGCTTATGAAGCAATTTGTGAAGCCTTTAAATCGAGATGGACTTTGTTTTGGCTACTTGACACGTACATTTTCTAGGATTAGCACGGAAAAAGTGAAACGCAGAATATTTGGTGCTCCTCAATACAGTACAGAAGGCAGCTTGTCAATGATCCACAATTTACCACCCCAATCAACGAGATTGAATCTAACGTTTGGTGTTCAATTGTGTAAGGTTTCCAGAAAAGCTAACTGATTTTAATGAGAAATATGGAAAAAAGATCAGAACATTAAAGTTATGGAAGACTGACCTCAAGGAAAATGAGGATGACACATAATGGCCAACTACTTGTTGGAGTATTCAGCGAGACTATCCTCACAAGCTCCATACTGTCACGATTTGTATTTTTACTTGTGACGCCACGCCTTATTTAGCGTGCAGGAGAGTAGCCCAGGTTTAGGATCGCACTACGTCAAGTTGAGAAGAGATGTTTATTTACAAACAAACTTAACAACGGTTAGACTGTATATTAATAAAGGCGTGTTTAAGTTTATAGATGAATTAAGAGTTTTCACTATCCCCAATTAATACTAAATACATGTCTTCTCGAGGGAGGCTTAGTTCAAAGTTTTTCTAGAAAGCGACGTCACTATTTTATTAATAAAGTTTATGTGAGCGGAGTTGTCTTTTATTTATGTATTCGTTTTGATACTTATAAAGTAAGTCTTTCTGGTTTAAGTTTATCACAGATTTCTAAGGCACTTGCACTACTTTTAAAAAATCCCCAAAAACCCCTTTACTGGAAATTTTGATACTTCACTCGTATATTCGACTCTCTCTACTTTTTAGAATCCCCCGGTTGTCGTATACCTGTGCATACGTCCATCCAGGTTAGGTAAGGACCTGATCACCCTGGACCTGTGTCCAGGTGCTCACAGATATGGGGGTTGTGGGATAGAACAACTAGAAGTGGACGTACCTATGTACTGCTCCCAGCTAGATTGAGCGGAGTTGAGAGACCCGTAAGCCTGATGAATTTGGCGTTTACCTGCGTATTTATATGCTACAAGATGCTGATGGCTGCAATGTTAAGGATTAATATCGCTCCCGTCGAACGCTCTAGTTGTTTATAATTAACTGTGAATGATCATATAACATTTGTCAAGTTCAAGTTCAAACTTAGGACAGGGTGATATTTAATTAGTAGGTTTATGATTTTTATAAGTTCACACATTCCCCCTCCCTGATAACGTTGGTCCCCAACGTTTTAACCTGACTTTTTTGTTTATAATTAACAGTGAATGTTTATATAACATTTGTCAAGTTCAGGTTCAAACCTAGGACAGGGTGATATTTAATTAGTATGTTTATGCTTTTTAGTAGTTCACAATATTAAAAACTTTTATAAAAGAAAATTTGTATTTGATAGTGATATATGTCTTTCTACCTTCTGAAATTAATACCCTATATTTTTACTGGTACTTGGAGCAAATAGTATTAGTAATAACGTGAAATGATAATTATTTTAAATTAAAAAAGTTCACATAATGGTTTTCAAAAACCAAATCTGACGGCTGTTTTGGAATCTTCTCCCAAAACTTACCTAGACACAGGCATAAAATCGCAGACACCAATTGTCTGTTGGGCCCTGCTATTTATGTCCAGCAGTTCAGATCAAGCGAAGTCGATAGCGATGATCGTAAGTCTACAGATGATTGCACAGGTTGTTGGTCAGAGCGTAGTCATTCTCAAAAGGAGCCATCAGATCGAGAAATATTTACTTAGTAATACTTAAGACTAGTTCCACTTCATCTAAAAAAAAAATAATCGTTTATTAATAGCACTAGGCTAGTACAAATTTCAAATTACATTGATTCTAAACTATATAACAATTAACATTTTAATATACCGTTTACATTCTCTTTTAAAAACTGTTCACATTATTACAATTCTTGATATAATCGGGTAACTCATTGTATTGCTTTAAACCTTTATAGTATAGGCTGTTTTGACCTGAGCTAGTATCGACTCTGACTAACTAAAAATTATTTTTTGAACTTGTGTTGTGTTGGTGAATGTTTTTAACAAAATTACAGTTTTCTATTAAATTGCTCGGAACTAAGTTGTTTAACATTTTATAAATAAATAACATTGTATTGTAAGTTACCGTTTGTCTTACACTCAACACATTGGCTCTGCTTAACATATATGTTCTTCTTCTATAACGATTGCAACCAAGAATAATTCTTAACGCTTTGTTTTGTTTTTTTCTGCAGTAAATCTATTTCGGAGTTATTCATTAAAAACAAAAGAGTAGATTAAAAGCAAAGATGAGGAGCAATTATAGTTTTGTACACAGTTAATTTGGTCCATACACTCAAATTTCTGGATATACGACCCAAAAGATTGACTTTTTTGCAATTTTCTTAGTTATGTAATTATAATGCTCGGAGAAAGTAAGATTCTCGTCTATTATACAACCTAGATATTTAAACGTATTTATATTTTCTATAATTTCATTATTAATTAACACATTATTTTCAATATTTACATTACTATACTTATTTTTTTATAATCATGGACTTTTTCTATATATTTATCTGTAGACCATTGTTGTTTAACAACTGAAATAAATGTTCAAGTTCTATATTTAAAGTTTCTATTATTTCTGTAGCACTGTCCCCGACACAATAGACAATTATGTCATCTGCAAAAAGTTGGATTTTACAGTTTTGAATCACCTGTACAATGTCATTTATGTATAATATGAACAATGTGGGGCCCAAAACGGTTCCCTGTGGTACGTCATACACTGTTTCTCTGGACGAGGAGAGTTTTTCATTATACTTGGTCAATTGTTGTCGATCCACTAGGTAGTCCCCAAACCACCTCACAATGGATTCACCCAAGCCATATTTTTGCAGTTTGAGTAGTAGTGTCTGTCGATGGTTTCAAAAGCTCTTTTGAAGTCCAAAAAAAAACAACCCCTATCAATTTCCTACTGTTCAACGCATTTTTCCAACTGAATAAAACTGTTTGAAGGGCACTTTCACAAGAATTTTTGCGTCTGAAACCAGCCTGGTATACACTAAGTATATTATTTTTTTCTATATAGTCTACTAATTGTTCATTCACACACATTTCGAGTAGTTTTTCATAAGGTGGGACCATATTTATGGGTCGAGACTCCTCACACTTATTCGTTCCGCTGATCTTCTCAATTGGGACAACTGTGGTTAGCTTCCAGTTTTTAGGAAATGTGCCTGACTCCAAGCTTTGGTTGATCACGTTCAACATTTTGTCTCCAATCACTTCAAATGATGTTTTCAATATTCTTACCGTTACGCCATCTATGTTGCTTTCTTTATTTTCCATAAGATTAATTATTTTTCTTAATTTGGATAGTTGTAATTTGCAGAATTGGTCCATTTTGTGTTCACAACTTATATGTTGTAAAACTTCTTCATTTGTTCCATTTCTGATTATACTTTCTGATATTTCTTAAATACTATCTAGAAAGAAATTATTAAAACTTTCACAGAGGTCTTTTTCTGTAACCAATATATTATTAAATATTATTTCCTTTTTATTATCAACATATCCTCTATGGCTGATGAGTTTTTTTTAAAGATGTCCACATTTCTTTAGAATTATTTTTCACCTCATCAATTTTACCATTATAATAGCTTACTTTGGCAGATCTTATTAATGATACTACTTTATTTCTTTGACTTGTGTAGTTATTCCAATCATCTTCGGTCTTGGTCCAAATCGCTTTCTTGTATACATTATCTCGCCTTTTCATTGCATTTTCTATTTCTGGGTTCCACCACATTTTACTGCCACATGCTTCACTTATATTTATTGTTTGTTCAGGTATGAGTTCATTCAATGTTGTCAGCATATGACCTATTAGACGGTCCGCTAGTATATTTATGTCTGTACACTCCGATGGCCATACTATATCCATCAATTTACGCTGAAATTCAGCGGTATTCATTTGTTTGTAATTTCGATATGTTATTTTTTATCACTTTTCTGATTAACGTGTGGCAAAAATACATGAATAATCGAATGGTCAGTTATTTTGGGAGTATGATGCACCTCCTACTTTACCTCCTTATTATTTGTGAGAAGAAGGTCAATTTTTGTTGATGATGTAGGTGTCATACGTGTATAAGTATCTACCAACTGATATATTCTATAGCTATTTATTAATTTATTTAATTTACGGGCATAAAAGCTCTTGCTTGCGAGATCTATATTAAATCACCCATCATTATGAAAGTGGCATCTAGTTTTAGGTTCTCTATACACTCCTCCAATTTTTCCAAGAATTCAGCATCGCTTGCACTCGGGGAATGATACAAACAATAGATAGAGTATTTATGCTTTTCGATCATGATTTCAATTCCAGATATCCACATATTACTGTTAAAAGCATAACTAGTAATTTTTTTATATGCATAGCCCCTTTTTATATATATTGCTGTCCCCCCAGTATGTTTGCTTGATGAATGACTGTTGACTGTGTTATATCCATTTATGTTTATTTCATTCTGTGTGAAGACCTCTGTGACATGGGTTTCGCACACACACAAGATCAACGGCTTCCCATCATTTATTAACCATTCCAATTGCGTTTTATGGGTATTTAGACCTTGTATGTTCAAGTACAGTATTTCTGCTCTTAGTTGATTTTTTGGTTGCTATTTCTGGCTAGAATAAATATTATTAGGATAGTTGATTTTTTGCTCTATTTGGTTATAAATTCTCTTGTATGCAGCACACTTTTTATCATATACATGATGATTAAAGGTTACATTTGGTATTTTTAGGACTTCAGCAGCATATTTACAATTTGCACACTTAACATCATTTGATTGACATTCCTCACTTCTGTGATTACCAGCACATTTCGCACATATAACAGTTTGTGACTTGCAGTCCTTTGCAAGATGACCGAACTTGTAACATTTAAAACACTGTATGACATTTATGTGGTCGAAAAACTGGTATGACTTCCAACCTATGGACAATCTCTCTTTTTTTCTGCATTAAGCTGTATGTGTTTGGATCTACTTCTAGAATGACAGTTTTCTTTCCGTGTTTCCCTTTATACTGTGTAATCACTGATATTTTGCGTTGAGATATATCCGTGTTTAAGCCATTTTGAATGACCATTTTGTCTATAAACTCATCTTCATCATTCAAGTTTTTCTCTTCTATGTTTATAATTTTTACTTTTGGACACTTTTTTTCTGGGATTATGACTTCATAGTCCTTACCTAAGTGGTTTTTTATACTTTCTGAGACATCAACCAAATCTTTTCCATTACAACCACAGCTTATCGCCACACCTCCATCCTTAATAAACTTCATACGAGTAACTCCGGTTTTAATGTTTTTTGGGTCTATTTTTTTTTCAATATAAGTTTTTGTCGTATAACTTTCCTGGGCTTCTTTTGGTTTGATGATGACCACCTCACTATATTTCTTTTTCTCTACTATATTGGTGCCCTTTGATTTACTTTCTTCTTTAACGTTGTCACTTCTGGTTTTGACTTCTTCAATTTCTCTTCTCAATATTTAATATCTGTTCCTCCAGGTTCAATATATGGTTATCTTTGGCCTCAATAACTTTTTCTTTGGCTTTTACTACCTCATCCTTGCATTGCACCATCTTCTTTAGCAGAGTTATGTTCGCCATTTCTGCATTTCACACAATAGAATTTCATAACTTTTGAGCTCAGTTCTAGTACTCTCACCTCGGATGATGTTAGCTGTCCACACGACTTACAATTACGACTATTGCAGATATCACAACCATAAACCGAATTTTTGTTTTGTTAACATGTATCACATTCCATGTTGGAGAATGAGGTTAAGTGCACTACCACAACAAAATTAGATTCTTGTAAGAAAATTCGCCTTCCCAGATGTTTTCTTCATTTACACTTACAAAATCAACTACACCCTACTTATTTAGGTCAGACTCATTTAATAAACTTCAATATAAACACTACTCTTTTGATAATTTTCTCCAGCTGAACCACATGTAAATATAACCTAACAAGGCTCACACATCTCACCTCTTTATTCACGATATTCCGATCCAGGATCTGTTTATCACCAGTCGAATTATGTGATAGAATCAACATTAAACACAAAATCTAGATACTCTACATTGACCAATGGCAAAATGAAAAAATTGTAAGCTCATACAGATACTAACCTAGACCTCTCTAAGGCCAAACAAATTGATTCTTTTCCATAGTAGTAATTAATGGTACAACTATGGTCATGAATAATGGGTGCTTAATGTACAAGGCGCCCATATTAAGCAAACGAAGCAATTTAAAGCAAAACATGACCAAAATTGCTCAAAACAAGAGTTGGGATGCACGTTCTCGATCGTCCGTCCGTTGTTTGACTTGTAATAAGACTCAACTTTAAATGAGGTTAAATATTTAGATGGTATCGACGACTAATTGAATTATGAAGGATGCTGGGAAAACACGAGCAACGCTGCCAATTATTTACCAAACTGAATTGTATCGGAGATCGCTCGGGGGTCAAGTTCGTTGTAAATAATAGAGAACAATTTCTGTTATATAACAATGGTTAGCGTTTACCAGCACGGCGCTTCATGTTTTATGAATGTCGAAGCGATATGTACTTCTTATATCATCGGCACGTTTTTTTTTACGATTCTCATGGGAGCTTTAATGTTGATAGAAAAATGGAGATAAAGACACAGTATTCTAAGAGAATTTGCATATATCTTGTGCATCTGGATAATTATTATTGAGCCTTTATCACATTTTTATGACACCGAAATGGCGGATGGAACTTTATTAACAAAACTTTCCTCCATATCTTTAATTAAATTAACCGAACAAGTCCTGCAGTTCAACTACATAATGCAAGTACTACACGTCTCAGATATTTATCTAGCGATATCAAAGTGAAACTTTTGGGGCGTCCTAAAGTCGTTCTCGTCTAGTGAGGTTGCATCACGTTGCAAGTTGCAGATTTGGGATTCGTTAATAGTTTAACCACATTAGCGGCCTAATTAGACGTAAGCCCTTCTTGTATTCGGGTTTTCAACAGGCGCCGGAACAGACGTGTGGCTTTAATAAGGTTTTGGATGCGGAAATGAAGGGTTTGGATCGTGGCTTTTTGGATGCTGTAGTTAATTTTTTATCTTAGTTTGTCGTCGATCAAGAAAAATAAGGAGGGAATCAGTTTCAATGGTAAATAAGCACAGACTGTTCAATTCTGGTTAGAAATCAACTTCAAGGATTTTATGATTATCGCCACAGTTAGTCATGTAAAGCTTCGTTGTAGTATCAGCCAATAAGTAAAAAATTTTCAAAAGATGCCCGGAAAGTTTGGGGAGCATTTAACCATTTTAAAAATATGACTTATTCAACTGAATTAGATTTGATTAATCTATCTTATTTTTTAAATAGGATATTTCAAATCTAATCTTACACGCTCCTACTATGCTAAAGCATACGCCTATCCGATTCCGCGGTAATCTCCTGCTCGGCTGAATTAATTACTGACATTAGTCGTAATGGCCCAGTTCGGTGCGTCCAGCGACACCGCGCGATAATATCACTGTTACAGGTGATTTAAAGCAACGTCCGACACGGCCGTGGCATTTTCTACCCGTTATCACCCCAATTATTTTCGCTTTCTGCTTATACGGAAGGTGTAACCTTCTCGCTATCGACATAAACGTTCTATAGTGGCGACACGCGGGGATCAACCGGCCTGATGTCGCAGCGGGATCAGAGGGGACACTCTAATTTTGGGTCAATCTAATTTCCCATACTTATTATTGTCCTCTAGGATTTAACCTGCTGGTTAAGTGAACTCTTCAATCAATAGTGACGCTGCAAATCTAATGTTATTTCATAACTTTAATGATTGTCTTTCATTCAAATTGTGGCTATTATTTAATTTGCTCCATTATTAAATTCCGTTAAAGATTGCCAACATCTTCATATAATAATAACCAATCTGTGTTTAATCTGTCCTGTCCAGAAACAGCAACAACGCATGGGTATTAATCATGAATGGACAGCAACTATATTGGTACAACAACCTACTTTACCATTGAAGAAATTAGATATACTCAAATAAAAACAGAACACCTGTGTTTGTGTATAGCATGATTCAAGTTAGTTTGGTTACTTCATTAATTATACTTTCTCAGGCAGTTTCCTCATTTGCGATATTTTACGAATAACCTAGAAGTAGACCAGTATTCCCATTGGCAGCTCGAACCTACCCAAACTACCCCCTTTGCAATTTTCAATATTTAGTTTTATTGTACTTGGGCCAGAGTAGTCGTTAGCATAATGGTGACCAAGACATGGTGGTCATTATTGATAAGATGTCAAATTGTAACTCTCTCTATTTTTTTTTTGAGTCTGATGCAACAAGCTGGGCCTAAATTGATGATTGCTGGGCGTTATTAAAAATTGCCACATTTCGAGTTTGTGCAGTAACATGTGTAATAGGAAAGCATTTTACGAAAGCTGCGATGAGACTTATTGAAGGTACTCGGTAATACTTAAATGCGGTAAATTTACGAGTTTTTACTTCAACTACAGGATGGTCAAAAGCCTACTGTGTCCCTGGTTCAGTCAGTTTGGGTTCAGAGGAGGAAGGGACACGATTGGGGCGATCGAAAGTGTGTTACGAGTGATGAGGGAAGCAAGGGAGAGTGGTTTGCATAGTATGATTGTTACCCTGGACCTGAAGAATGCATTTAATTTGGCATGGCTGGCAACGATCGATAGGGAAATGGAGAGAATGGAAATGCCGAAGCGAATGAGGGATATATGTTGGAGTTTTTTAGCGGAGAGGAAGGTGATGAGTGCGAAATCGGAAAGGCAATCGGGGAGAGGATGTCCACAGGGGTCGAGCCTGGGGCCGACCCTATGGTTGCTATGCATGGAAGGGTGGCTGAGAAGGATGTCTGACCTAAAGAGAGAGGAGGGAGTGAAAGGGCAGGCCTTTGCGGATGACCAAGTAATTGTGATTCGGGGGAGGTCAGTGCGCGAAATAGAGAGAAAATGGGAAAGAACATGGACAGAGTGTAAGGAGTGGGAAAGAGAAAGTTTTGCGGAGTACAATGAGGGAAAGACTGAGGTTATGTTTGTAGAAAGAGGAGGGAAAATCCGGGAACCGGTTGTTAAAATGGATGGAAAAAGGATTGAGTGCAAGGAATATGTGAATTTCCTGGGCGTGAGGATTGATAGGAAGTTGAATTTTATCGAACACGTGAAGATGGCAAGGATGAAGGCGGGTGAGTTGGCGATGAAACTGTGTGCGTTAGCGATAAATGAATATGGAGTGAGCAAGGATAAAGCGAGGATGATTTACGATATGGTAGTAAGCCCAGCGATTTTGTATGGGAGTGAGTTGTGGGGCATACGAGCAAATGATACGAGGGTGAAGAGGCAGTTGGATGCGACGCAACGTATGTTTGGACTGATTGTGGCTAGAGCATATCGGACAGGGGCGAGTGAGGGACTTCAGGTTATGAGTGGGATGACGCCTGTTGATATAGAGGCGAGGGTCAGGTGTGAGTTTAGGGAGCGGATGAGGAATGAAAGAGAGGAAAATGGAGTGAGAGAAAGAGATAGAGAATAGTCACCGGAGAGACTGAGCAGGAAGAGGGAGGGAGACGTTGGCGAGGAGGAGGTGAAAGTGTATGTGGATATGAGTGAAAAGGAGGGGGTAACGGGTATAGGATGGTTGTGGGTTAGGGTCAACGGAGAGACAAGAATAGGAAATGGGAGGATTAGGAATAGTGTGGGGGAGTGCAAGGAGAGCTTTTTGGAGTGGAGTACATGCTGGATGAGATAGAAAGGAACAGGAGTTGGGAGATTATAGGATCTTCACTGATTCGGAGATGGTGGTGAGAATGTTATACAATTATAAGTAAGTGGGTAAGAGGGGTGCAATGCAGAATGAGAGAATTGGGGATGAATGGGTTCAGAGTGAATGTGGAATGGATGAGAAAAACGCAAGGAGGTATGAAAGTCGCAGATAGGGAGGCTGGGAGAGGCAGGACGCAGGGAAGGGAAATTAGGGGGTGACGAACAGAGGAATCTATTAGGGCACAAGAACATCAAGAAAGCGAGAAAAGAGGTAACAATGAGGAGATAGCAAGAAAGGTGAGATGTGAGTGTGAAAGGGAGAGGGCTGTATGAGGTGTGTAAGGAAGTTGGATGTGAGAGACTGGATATGGCTTTTAAGGCAAGCCAGTTGGTAACTGGCCATCGCAACATGGAAGAGTACCTCTGGAGATTCAAATTGAGGGATACGAATGGGATGTGTGAGTGTGGTTTGGAGAGAGAGAATAGGATGCATGTGAGAGAGATGTATGTTGAGAGAAAGGGTGCAGGAAAGGAATAGACTAAATGGAGAAGGTAAAATATGGGAAAATATCAGTTTAAGGAGGGAGGGGAAAATTTCGAGGGAAGATGTCGAGGTGGTGAATGAATGGGGTTGCGCGTTAATAAAAGACACAGAGATGTAATCTATGCACTCTTGTAATGTATATATTAGCAATAAGGAAAAATGTAAGTGTATTGTGGGGTTGTGAGGTGGTGGGTAGAAGTTAAGTTAAGTTAAGGATTGTATGTAACGTAAGTGGCTTTGTGGTGGTGGGTAGATGATAAGTTAGGTTAAGAAGCTTATGTACTAGTTGTAAGGTCTTTTATTTGGGAATGAAAGAGGGGGTGGAAAAAAGATGGTCTCCTTCCCCGCTATCGGCGTTCGTACATGCCCTGGGGATCTTCGGATCGCAGGACAGGTGCGGGCCCTGGGTGAAGCGGAGTTGTTTAGGGCGTTTCCTTGAGAGTGGTTTCTTTGAATAGTGGGTGGAAAATTTGCTAATACCGGAAGGTGGGAAGCGTAAGTTTTCATTCATGTGTCCCTGGTTGTAAGTCCAATTAGAACTGTACTTTGGAAGCATTTACGTTTTCAAAAGATGCAAATGATTAAAAACTATTTCGCGAAGAAGTTGGTTTATTTCTCAGCATAATCAAGGCTTTTTGTAATATTAAGCCCATTAGGCCCCAGTCTAGGACCCAATGTTAAGTGGGGCATGAAATACTCACCATCAAAAACAAAACCACATATACACACTTTGTTATATTAAGAGGATCAGCTAAAAGTGTGGAAGTATGCTATTGACAGGATATACCAGTGTTTAATTTTTTTTTTATATAAGAATGAGATTATTGTAAAGTTACTCAAATTTCCAACATCCGCCCTATCGTTTACTTATTCTTATAATTTCCTTCCTAGCTAATTTATGTTTTGAATTTTTGTGTGTTTTGATAAAGCAGTTGAAGCATTTTTCCAGTATTTTTGTCAATATAACCTTTTTTTGAATAGGTGGTAGGTCACTCCAAGTTATACTTTAGGGCAGTTCATGCAGGGTATTGAGTAAACCACATTTGATATCTTTAAAGTTGATGTTTTGCTTTTCAGTTGGGTAAACAAAGAACCAATTCGATTATGAGCTTTGTGACACACTGTGACATTATGTTTTCCTAGAGTCTATTTAATTTAATTTTGTCTATTAGACCACTTGTATAAGGTAGAGCTACACTTTTTGATCATCTAGGTTTTCCTTTTTATCATTTAATACAGTTTTTATTGCAATTGTTATATGTTCTTTAAAAAAAATGGTTAATGTCTCTTAATTGGAAATTGTTTGTGAGTGAGACGTCTCTGATCTTCCTTAAAGCTTCAGGTCTGTATTCGAGGGAGGTTAATGCTATTGATCTGTCTGTTAGACCTATTATTACACTTAATTTTTGGATTTTAGAGTGATTTGAATTATAATTTTGTTTTTTTTTTTCGTGTTTGTAAAAGAGCATTTTCTCAGATGCTCTCTCACGCACACCACCTGGAAGGGGGGTAGTGTGGAACTTACCACTGGCATACCACTAAAAACTCAGCAGTGTTCCGACCTGTGCTTTAACCCCCTAGGGGCCTCTACTGCAGGCCGGAGGCAGAACTTCCGGGATTGGGTCCTATTAAGTCCTGGTCTTCCTATTTTGATGCCTCGCTTTGATTACTATGATTACGCCTCGCTTTGTTCGTTGTGTCATCCTAGTTGAGATGTAGGAATGTAATATGTAAGAATCCTGGATGTCACTCCACTCTTACTTTGCGCTTCTTGACACTGGTCGTCTCTTGCGCGATTACACAATTAGACTCCTGGTGCTTTTGTGTTTAGCACATCTTCGTCTTCCTGGGTCGTCTGGATTATAATCTATTGCTTACCTCAGATCTTCATGCGGGCATGGTTCTCTGCTTTTTGGAATAATTTGGTGTCTGCCAGGCCATGTTGGTTTAGTATACCATTTGGTTTTTATTATTTCATATCTAAGAAGTGAATCACGTTGTTTTGTCCATTTTGAGAATTAAACTCTAATTTAATATAATTTCAACTTCATAATCTTTAGATTTTTGCATGAATAAATTAACCAATTACTTTCCAAGTGACTTTCATTCCTTGCTAGAGTATTTGATAAATTATTTTTTCTACGACCGTACGTTTTTACCGACTTTCCCGCACGCATTTCAGTTTTGAAAGTGTCACTTTCCCGCACAAATAAACTCAGCTTTTACTCGAAGTATTTTTTTTTTCAAGTTGCTGTATCACTTTCGTTATTTTCCATAATATTGTTATGTTTTTCCACAAGCGAAATTAATAAATATTCTTCTTCCTTGTAAAACTTCTTATATCTTTTGTCATTTTATTCCATAGTTTGGGTAATGCAATGCAAATAATGAAAAATCAAAAATAAGGTTATAGAAAATAAAATGAATTCTTCCTCTTTTTTACAAATTTTACATATTTTCTACGTGGCCTATCATCACCAAAATTGAAAATGTAAGTACCAACCAAGAAAAAGGAATTTTCTGAGAAGTCATTTTGCCAGCGCCCAGCTGTTATTATTGTATTGTGAAACACCTAATTTTAAATGGTCTGGCGAGCTAACAACTAGGTATTGCCATATAAAACTGTTGATTTCAAGAAATTCAATAATTTCTTGGTTTTTTGACTAGAAATCTTGACCTTGAAATATAAAATCTTGATTTGTCTTGAAAACAGTTTCAGATTTCTTGACTTGAAAATTTCTTGAATTCAAGTCAAGATCAAGAAATTTCTTGAAAATTGTGGAGCCCTAAACTTGCAGCATAGCCCATTAATTTGGGCAACAAAAGAAATATGTTAGTCCACTGTCCATCCCAAGAATCGTACTACTGTTTCGCAAGCTATTGAAACTGTATTTTAAATTTATACCTTACTTGTATAATTTGCTTACCTACTTTAGATTTTAATATGAATTAAAAACACCTATAAAAACTGAAAATGAACTTAGAAATACAAGAAATAAAACAAATAATAATAATAATAATAATACTTGCACGTATCCATATTCAAGTTGGATACGTCGGGATTTATGATTCATGAGTTTAAACGCATTAAACTTCTTGTAGAAGATTCATTAAGTCTATTTCTAGTCTTGGTGACTGTAAAACCAGACTTGGAAAATCATCTCTCGGTGAGGTGGCAGGAATAGTAAAAAAGTCCTTTGCCAATTTTGACAAGTTAGGATAAACATTGGCATGTTTTTCCCATCAAGCCAAAATATCCTCGTTTTCATCGGCCCGCTTTCCTGATAAGTAGTTATCAATTTCTCTCTTCCACAAAGAAGATTCATTTCCTTTTGACTTGCTTAAAAGTCCTCCAAAATTTAGTTCATATTCGTCAACATTTGGTGTGTCCAAAAAGACATCACTATCAAAGCTGTTGGTGTTTTCAGACTTTTTAGAGGTCTTGTTCTTGCAGTATTTAGTTTCAAATATTTTTTCAAATCGCGCCGTTGCCTCTTTTTCTAAGCATTTTCCCCACGAAGTTGCATTGAATATTTCAATTTGAAGTCTTGGGTCGAGAATCATTATTACACAATAAATCCAAATGGTTTTATTGTAGTGCTTCAAGATTTTATCCCTCGCAGCTTGCAAACAATGTATTATTTGTTCATCTATTTTATTCCTATAAATTTTTTCATCAAGTTCCTTGGCCCAGGTTTCTAACTTATCTTCGACCATATTTATACCAATAACAACCATGGAGAGCGTGCAATACTTTCTTTGGATAACTTTTGAAATACTTTTAGGTATTTTACTATTTTCTCCAAAACAACCCAATCGTCATCCTCAACTCTGTAATACTTTAAATAATTGATGTTGTCGCAAAAAATGTTAATCGCGCATTTTTATTGAATAGCCCAGTTCAACATATAACACGTGGAATTTCCAATGAGTACATACATCGACTACTGGCATCTTCATAGTCAAATTGACAGTTTTACAGAACGTCTTAAATTTTAATTGCAACTGTTCAGCTTCCTTATTTTTTTTTGCTTTAGATCGATTTTTTTCTACAGGAGAATATTTTTGCTCTTTTTCTTTATTTTCTGAATCTTCACCCTCTTCGTCTTCCACCAGACGCATGATCAGACGTTTGCTGGTGGACAGCACGGTTCATATCTTATTGGTCGACTGCGGTGTTGTGACTCGTGCCGATTAAACCAACGTCAAACTGTCGCCGAGGCACGCGCTTGAATCTTGAATTCAAGTCAAGGTTTTTGCTTTCAAGAAACCGTCGAGTCAAGACCTATTTAATTTCTTGATCTTGAATTTCAAGTCATTTCAAGAAATTACGTTCAAGTCAAGATTTCTCGACTTGATGAAACCCAATGCAAGTTGTCTAGTCTTTACTTGTCTTTTTTAACGCTTAAGGTACATTTGGGTGAAAGAAGTCTAGTACGCGTTTATTATGGCGTAATCTATCCTTTCCTTACCTCACATGTTGCTATATATGGAAATATCTCGAAGGCTCGAAGAGCATTTGTATTTCAAGAGATTTATAAGGTTGATTTTTTGTTTGAAATATAACGAAAGTTGCCAAGAAATATTTAAAAGAAATAATATACCAAGGATCTATACACTTGATTTGCCAAGATTTAATTTTGTTAAGATAAAAAAAACCTTTTTATGAAGGGTTTAGCATATTAGGAAAACGCCTGGCTTTAGCAACTTTAAAAGTAAATTAAAGGAACTTATACTGGACTCTGTGATCTATAACATCAATGAATTTGATAAAATGCTGAAAGTTGCTCCTGCCTAATTCGTTTATATGCATTTTATTATACCTGTTGTCATGTTAATTTTAATTTCATGTATAATTAAGTCTTATATATGTTAACCTTAGAATTATGGTAGTGTAGATTAAGCATAGTCTTGTTCTGTAGCAATGTCTTTTATCTTTTATATATTTATATGTGAGCTGTTGTAACGGAATATATGCTTGTTACGCCACACTAAAATTTCAATTCAATTGCAAATGATTCTCGATATTTAATATTTAAGTTGCCAGTGACATCTATTCACGAATGGGTTTATTTTGTGCGAATAACGATTTTAGTAGCGCTAGCACGCTATTTTGTACCTACAATTCATGAATTTAATTTACTATAGATTACTATATTTAATATAGAGTATTTCTATTACTTGACGCTACGTGGTTTATAGTGTTAATCACATGTTATAAATTAGCCAATAAAACATCGGCAAAAATAATTTTGTCCCACGTCTTGAATTTTGAATACGAGATGTTTTATCTTGTGTTGAGACGTTGATGGGTGTGCTGGTTTTTTAATCTTGAAATATTTAGTTCATCTTGCAATATATTTAACTAATTCTTTCATTTTTAAATACATAAATAATATTTGTTTATGATTCGCTTAGTCTTATTTGACTAAAGCAAGAATTTAGCATTTTTACATTCCACTTTTAATTAGCTTACATCTTCAATAATTTTTAATTATTGTCGTGACCTTTTGGGTAATATTACCGATTTATTGGTGAATATTTGCGTCTCTCATTAATCAAATTCATGTAATTTGAAAGAGGCTTAGTTCAAATTTAAGGAGATCGTAATTATTTTATCGTTCAGTGGTCACGCACATTATTTTACGTATTTTCATTCAAATTGAACAGTATTATTTGGGTTGATTCTCGGAGTAAATTCTATATATTCCTGAAGAGGTAGTAAATTGAATTTTCAGTAGAATTTCTCCGAATTTTCCCTCCTAGTAATGCTGGTTTTCATATTTTTTCTTTTCAGGTTCATTTACTTACATTTTCAATTTATTTCTTACATCAAGCATATAACTATTGGTATTCGCCCTGTCTAGTCTCAATCCTGATGTACCGACATTATTTTGCATTTATGAGGGATTAATCTCGCATATGTAAATTTATCTGGTTTTATCTGTTATCTAAATTTCTATCTCGAATGCGAGGTCGTGATTATATTATCTTTATCTTTAATTAAAATGAGGCAATTGCGCTCAATTTTCGTTTATATGCCAAGGGCCTAAATAAAAGTCATAGTAATTACTTATTTTGAGTTATAAGACTCGTTCTTAAAGGTTGTACCTCTATTTCTATATTTATTATCAAATTCAAAGTTAGCTTTTATTTAAATTTACCGAGAGTCACTGTATTGGAACGTCATTCCATTATTTTCTTTTGAATTTTAAATTTCAGTCATTATTTTCTTTTGAATTTCATATTTTAAAGTAAAGAAAAAGGATATCTTGAGTAACAGTACTTATTTATAATTTTTGCTCAACTTAACATTGTAATTCAAGTTTCTGATTATATCTGCTTTTACCAGTAAATTTTCAATTTGTAGACTGCTTACTCATGTGTTTAACATTGTCACTGATGTTCACATGATATTTCCTTGCATATTATTAAATTAGCGATCTACATTGGTCTAAGACTAGTTTATTTCCTCTTGCATGTACGCAACACCCCCGAATTGGCTGA
>MU183262.1:154476-216498 GCA_016904865.1 Pissodes strobi | reverse complement strand
CTAGTTTATTTCCTCTTGCATGTACGCAACACCCCCGAATTGGCTGACGAAAACACCTTGCTTGGCAAGTAGCAGGTGTTCATCCACTTGCTGTATTGAGCTTCTCTGAGGGAACCAATACTTCGTGAACCAAATAAGTCCTCGATAAACCCAACAGATACTAACTTGGGAACAGGCAGAAACGGTTCCAGTAGAGGTCCCAGTACGATCGCATGGTTACAGAATAATTAGACAAGCTAAGTATTAGCCAATCAGAAGATAAACATATTGTAAAGACCAATTATAACGCTTCATTCTTTTTTTTTAATCTTTCACGTTAATTTTAATTTTCATCACTAAGTCAATTTATTTATCAGATAAACTTCATTTCAAATAATTTCATCAATTATATTTGTAATTTAATTATATAGATAAACTCCATTTCAAACTTCATCAATCATATTTGTAATTTAATTGTATAATTAATATATTGTTGTTTTGGAATTTACTTCTTTAATTTATCGCAGGATAGAGGTCTGTGAGACATTGCGAATTGTAAAGGCAAATTTCTGATATTTTTATCTTTATATTTATTTATATTTAAGTATTCATATTCAGTTCGCATTGTCTCTAGGAACTCTGGCGCCCACAAAAAATTACGGCTGGTAAGACAAACAACCTACCCCCTGAGAGGAATCATTTGAAAACGAGACTCAAAACGAACATCACTTATTAAAAAAAAAATCTTATGGTTATGGAAAGTAGTATACAGTTGGCGAACAACTAGTATTGCAATTCAAATTGGCGCCCAACGCCATACATAATTAATTAATTAATATTTCGCCCAAATTTCATTACAAATTGGCGCCCAACCCTTAGTACTATTTGATTACACTGTATTTGACCTGTATTTATAGTGAGAAATGACAAAATAAAAAAGTACCAGTAGCAGTAACAGTTTTCACTTCTGTCGTGTGGTCTTAACTACAAACTGTTTTTTTTTATTACCATAGGTATTTGACTTTAATGGGGATTGAACTCAGTATGACTGCATGGCAGCCAGCAGTATGCGCGTTTTTAACCTAACTATTCCATAGAGAACTCGCAAAATAACAAAGGTAACGGAAAAATATTCAAAAAGTAAGGGCGCTCAAATAGGCCCCATGTTAGCAACGACGTACTGCAGATCTCGATGGTATGAACTCTATACCGATCGAGTGATATGCATATGTATATATTCTTGTATATATTCTTTCATTTATCCTTTAGTGCATCTTTTATATATATTTTTTTATTTTAAATATATACAGTTACTGACAACTCTGCGTTACCCAGGAGTTCACTAGAACAATACGGATATTTCCTAACCCAAAATTTAGTTCCTATTTTAAATAAATGTACACCTACGATTGCTGTGTTTAAATCTTTACAAGTTGATACGCAAACTAAAATAAATGTTTATATAATTTCTTTTAGTTATTTAAAACAACCAGCTTGTGTCTGGAACTATTCCCCTAAGGGGATACAGTAGTCAGAATTCAGGACGAGATCACTGTTATTATTCCATTTAGCACTCAAGACAAATAGACGAAAAACAATATATATCCTATTCGGATACAAACCGTAAATAGAACTATATTTGGCAATCTCAAACATCCATTAGACAAGATACATTAAATTAAAACCGCGAATATCGCCTTACATGTTCGCAAACAGCGTTAGACCTCAACCTTCCCTCAAATAGGGACTCATTGCACTAATATATTATACGTTAATATACTAGTTTTATAAATAAATTTCAAAATAAAGTACAGTATTAATAAAACATTCATTTAGCTATATAACTCGTAAGACAATTAGTTAAACTCAAACATAAAAGTTACGAATTATAATATGAACGTTTACCTATTATTTTTGTTTAAATTGTTGAATACTCTTCACCTCATATACCAAGTTTACACGAACGCTTAATTCGTATTAGCCAGTAATGCGATTTAGTGAAAATATGCTTTCGGTTGTGTTTACACGACGGTTTTAAAAAACAACTAAATAAAAAAAAATAAATAACTTTCCACCGAGGTTCAGGAGGTTTTGGATGAAACCAAGAAGTGGTCACTTTAGGGAAACAATTATTTCAGGCACAATGCAAGACCAAGAATTCATTGAAATGTTTAGAGTTAAAAGATCCACTTTTAATATGATTTGTGAAGAGCTTTACGATGAACTAAAACCTAATCCAAATGTGATAATAAGAGAACCAGTTTCAGTGCAAAAAAAAGTTGCAATAGCTATTTATAAAATGGGTAGCTGTTGTGAATATCGCGTTGTTGGTAATGTTTTTGGTGTTCATAAAAGCACTGTCCATAGATGTTTATATCAATTTGTCAATGCTGTTAACAAAATCCTAAGGCCCCAGTATATCCAAATTCCAAACACTTTGGACGCTGAAGAAATTGCTAACAGAATTGAAACAAAAACAGGAATGGCTCAGATTTACGGGGCAATAGATGGTAATTACAAAATGTATATTATGGTTAAATTCCATATTATAAGAACAAGTTTCAAGCTTTATTTAAATTTAAACTAGATCATATAATATCTCATAAGTGCCTGATCGTGCCAAGTAATATTTAAGTGTGCTTCATTATTAAACATATTTTAAAATTATTTGTAAGTACTCATATACCAATATTACCTCCTAAGGATGGATACAGAGATTTTGTAAACCGAAAAGGGTGGCCCTCCATGGTCCTTCAGTGTGTAGTGGATGATTTTTATCGGTAAGCATATAGTAAAAACTATGGTTAGCAGAATTTTCAAAATTTGGTCAAATACTAAGGTCCGTGGGGGACAGTTTTTTAAATTTTGAAAATAAAGTTTAAAGAATTTTTGAGGATGGAATTCGATTACAAGATTTTTGGGGTGGTAATTGCATTTTTCCAATATACAATTATCATTTTTTACCACCCAAATTTTAAGAAAATCGCATTATTAATAACGGAAATTTTTTGCAGATTTCGAGACATTAGTATTAAGTTTCCTGGATCTAGTCATGATGCCGTGGTATTTAGGGATTCAGAATTATTTAGAAGAGCTGAGATATTGCTTCCATCAAAGTACAAAGACATTGATGGAAAATTAGTTCCCTTAATGCTTGTTGGAGATCCTGCATCTCCACTATTACCATGGCTGTTAAAACCCTACACAGGTGTTTTGGATGCTGAAGAATCCTTCAACTGCTATTTGAGTTCGGTTAGGATTATGGTAGAAAACTCAATTGGTCGACTAAAGGCTAGATGGAGGTGTCTTCTGAAAATGGTCGATATTAAGCATACATTTGTTCCTAACTTAGTTTCTGCTTATTGTGTGCTCCATAATATCGTTGAGACGAATAAGGATATGTTTGTGGCACAATGGATGGAAGCAGTGGAAGAAGCAGAGATTATGTTTCCCCAACCCAGTATGCTTTCAATTCAGAATACACGTCTTGAAGATTTAAGAGCTATTAGGGACCATTTAAAGCAATATATGTCAAAAAATTATGTATTAAGGCAATCGATTCACAGACATTTGTAATGATTTAGGTAGCAGTATAAAGAAAACTGCATAATACAGTATCTTTTTTAATTTTTGTAACATTAAACTACTTTTAAACAGAAGTTTTATTGTTTCTATTGAGTTCATCAGAATCAGGATTGCGTACATCTGGTACTGGTGCCGAATGATTTAATGCTGGAGAAAATTTGGGCAAACCTATATCAATGGGGGATAGAGGAGAATGATAGGGCAGAGGTACAGAACTTTGGTGAATAGGTGTTTGGGCTGAGTTGAAAAAAGGGAACTGATGGGGTTGTGGAAATGGAGAATTTCTCAAGTTATGAAAAAAAGAATTCATTAAATTGATCATCATTATTCCTGTGGCCTGTCTATCCTCTTCCAAGAGTTTTTTTCCCATTCTCTTTGCTCTTCAAATTCTTTTTTAATAATTTCTGCTTGCTTTTCCAAAAAATAATTTGCTACTTCCTTTTATGACTCTTTTAAGTCATTTGAGAATGTTTTCAGAGCTTCATTGTACCCAGCTTTTGCAGGTTTCTTTTCCACTAAAATGAAATTATTAATAAATTAAATATTTTATTGACATCTGTCCAGGACAAAAATTGTACACAAATAAAAGAGGTGCACAACGCATGGGTTTAGGCTTTGATTGGGGCATATACAGCTTAATCCGACCACCTGTTTAGATACTTCTAACTCGTATTAGTCAAACAGATATGCCTTGCATGATAGATATGGTTTTGCTTAATAAATATAGGCTTAAATATCAACTTAATTCAGCGGATCGCTAAGACTCTCCAGAACCAGAAAATGCACTAATTTCTTTGGTATAAAATTTCTTAAGCTTAAATTAATATTACTCACCTTTTCTCTTTTTACTAAAACTTGGAGGAATATTGAGTGTATTTGTCTGTGTGTTGGTCATTGTAATTCTTGGTGTACTTGGTCCTGCAGTAGGTTCCTCAGTCATTGTATTTTCTCGATGAGATGCATCAATCTCTACCTCATCTCCCAATCTTGTGTCAACATCAGCTATAAAATATGTATATTATGTAAATAAATTCTTTCAAATTCTTACATTATATATTATATTATAAGTGTTGAAGTTAAGCAAAACTAACTCTGAAATAAGCTATTTTATACCCCAAGTACTTAACATATTTAATGCCCATACAAAGGCCTAAAGAGAGCATAGTGGATAAACTAGGATTCCAGGTTTTTGAAAAAGACTTATTTTTAGTCAAAATACTTATATGTACTTACAACTTTCAGGTTCCAAGACGTTCGAAGAAGTATCAACACCTTCAACGTTACATGTCGGCCTATGCCCCAATAGATCATCTAGTTCTTCCCAAAAAGGGCATTCCACACGATTATTTCCACTTATGGAATTAGTTCTTTTTGCTTTATAGTATTGTAGTTTTAGGGATTTCCATTTGGTTCTTATTTGAAGGGGAGATTTTAAAAAGCTTCTTTTTTTAGCTCCTCTTCTATGATTTGAAAAATGTCTGAATTTCTATAACGTTTTCCATCCAACATATTTAAAATATTTCGATCACGCATAATCGTAATTAAAAAATGGGGTTCCAATTCAGTCCAAATAACCCTCTTTTTTCCATTTTAAATAAGGGACATATAAGGAAAGAAGACCGGCAGCAAAAGTTCCCGAAAAAAAAACACAAAAGATAACCTCAAAATAGTTAAAAATCGATCAGTCAGCTGTCGGTATTAAGTTTTTTTTTCGTTGGTAGCACTGCGGGATAATGCGCATTTGCGTTTACACGAAACTTTAATTCGAATTTAAGTGGGACAATCCACATATTTAATTCGTTTTAAGTTAATGCGAATTAGGACTTTTAAAATGGTTTACAAGTGTTGACACAGGCGTTTTATTCAAGGTCGCATTCGGCTAATGCGCATTAGGGTGCTCGTGTAAACTTGGTAATAGTCTTCTTGAAAATGTTAGCTCTAAATGAACTTGTTTTGTTTTGTTTTTTTTTATTTATGTGCCACAGACCACGAAAGGCTAAGTAAGCCCTATAATATACCCGTGAGGATACCGTGACCTGTTATATGGCTTATACCGTCAACGTTGTCCAAGTATCGGGTTATATTAGTGATATTAATTATTTAGATAAAAGCAAATTGTTTGGAGATCATCACTGCAATAATCGACAAAAAGCCATACTAAACAGCACAACCTCAAAGGTTCGAAACTTCAAAGATAACTTTACGTAACAGCTATGATTCAACAGATCCCTATTCCGGTCTTCCCGTCGATACCGGCCGGAGGCGTTCAGTATCGACTAACGACGTCCCTAATAACGCAGCGTCACGCGTTCGATTCACGAACTGTTAGCGACAATTTACTTTAACGAGCTTTGTTTATGGTCCGCAATTATTACTTCATAGTTGATGTATACAGGTTAAGAAAAATGGCTTGCTTCCCATCGCTGGTGCGCGGTAAAAATCCCCGGTTGGAGAAGACGTATAATTAACCGTTAAGGAAAATTGTTAAAATTTGTTTTATAACTCTGATAGTGAAATAACGAGTGTCTCTCCGACTTTGTTCTCGTTGAATCTAAGATCCTTGAAAATGTATCGTGGAATTGAAGGCAACGGGTTGAAGAGCAACTGCATTTTCCTGCGAGGTGCAACAGCCTTCCAGCTAGAGCAGTCTAGGAATAGCCAACTAATTCAACAGACATGACCACTATGGAGCATATCTCATGCCATATAACTATGGGTCAGTATAGCTCTCCACACAGTTTTGGAGGATGAAATCCAGCAAAAAAGCATGGTGAGCGAATTCCTGAAACACAGGAATTCGACGCTTTTAAACTGAACATTACAAAACCAAAGGGATAATTATTCATTTTTCAGCACGGCATTAGTAACTCTGTAGTGCGTAATAATATGAGCCATAACTTATGCAAAATGGTGCCGTAAATTGCGGTTGCAGTCATGTTTGTCTGGTTTATGTGTTCCTCAACAACAGGTGTATTCGAAACTTTATGCAATTGCTGGGGCGAACTTTCGATAATAATTATGAAATATATATCGTTACTTAGGCATAGTTGATTAATAATGAACTTATCGTCATCTCTCACCCTAGGCCTTTAGTTTTTCCTAGTAAAAGGAAATGGACATAAATAAATGAAGAGTGCAACAAATCTACAAGCTAATTAGTGGTCTGATTACTTGAGGGTAGTACTTTATTTTGGTCTCAATATGTTAACGTTTTATCAACAGTAGAGAAATAATTGGGGGGGTTTGGTAAAAAGTAGCATAAGTATAAAAAAAATTGAAAGGTAACTAGGCAAACCTATTCCAATTATATGAATCTTTGATATGAAAAATTGGTAAAAGTCTTCAGTTTAGACAAAAAGTAATTTTTCTGTGATACAAGGTATAAGTATTTTAGATAATATTATATAGCGGAAACTGATACAAATACATTCGTACTACAAAATATGCTTTCACTTTGCAAGCAGAAACCAAAGTAATAGAGAAAAGTCGAATACATCTAGTTTTATCAATGCTTCCCATAAAATAAAATATTTAGTTTTGAGGAGAGTGTTTCATGCCGAATTAAACCAACGAACAAGATTACGCATACGTGAAAATCTAGGTACTGCTTTTCTCACTAAAAATATAGATAAAAACGGTATGGCATTTTCTGGACCAAATAATACATACTTATTCCCTATAGCAATATGGCCTAAGTTGCCATAGATAGATAGAAAGATAGCATCAATTCTTATAAAGGTAAACATAAGTTATCTCAATAATACATACAAGCAGAAACAAATAAAAAGTTTTAACTATTTAAAGTTGCTCACTGTTTACGTCCATTTTTTTAAAGAATTTTCTGCAACTTTTCTAATTTACCCATCTCCCTTACTTCAATAACAATCAAAATCTCAATGATGTGCATCGAATTTAATACACCCAGTATAAATATTTCACTACGACCCATACTTGCTTTTATCAATCATTAAACCCAGAGACATAATAAGGTGTTGAAGAAGCTACTATAGAAAGTTAATATAAATTATTAAACATCTAGCGAATGTCATGGTCCAACAGAGTCCAACTGCGATTCCTGATGAGGTAAAACCCTTGGCTCGCACATGTATTTTCACACTGGGAGTTACTTAAGGGATTAAGAAGGATTAAGAGGTGAAGTAGAAACATATGTGAATTTTAAATATCTGAATATAGTTTAGACTTTTAAAGCCTGCTTTATTGCCTAACTTAAGCGTAAGTGGGGATTAAATTAAAGGGGGAGAATTCAAATTTGGGCGAGAATACTTTAGGATCAAAGTATTGCTATTAACAGCATTTTCTTTTATTTTAGGAGTTAACTTATTCTCGTGAAAAAATGCAATTATCAACTAAAAGATATATTTATTCCATCAAGTAATCGCAGAAAATGCATGTTTGAAGTGAATACTTCTTTGGTTTCATGAGTGATTTTTCAGGCCGCGGGACGACACGGAAAATTTTTGTGAGCGTCACGACACGGTGGTGGCTTATTATTGTTCTACCCATATCCTAAACCTCAAACCCAACTCAAGAGTTGCAGCTCACAGGAGCGTACTTTCTTGGAGATACTCGTCTAAAGTACTAAAGTCAAAGTCGAATGTACAATAGATCTGTCAAAATTCTAAGTCAAGTGACTTTTACATTTAAATAGTTACACTGACTTAAAGTGCTGAGTGAAATTAGGATAAACTAAGAACACTTAAATAATTACCTAATCAAATAACCATACCTAACCATAAGTTAAAACACAACACCGCTCTTAAAGAACATTTTTATAAAACAGGGACCAAGATCTATAACCAATTTAAACCCTATCTCAACCGAAAGGACATGCGTCTTTTAGTAATGGGATACAGTATAAATTCAGGGTTTTTGACCAATAGGCATTGTTGGTGTTTTACCGTGCCTTTTTATTTTGCCGTGCCTTTTTATTATATCTTCTCACCTGTCGTAGATCGATCCCTAATCTGAGCTACATAACCTGCACGATATCCAAGGCATGGCATCACGAATAACTTTTCGTGATAAATGCGTAAAGCTTCAGCATTCAAATCATCCACTCTCCCTTTATAATTTAGCCACCTTCTACCTCTTTAAAACGATATATCGCCTATTATTGGTCTTTTTGAAAGTCATCCGACGCTATGACACAACCAAAATTGGCATCGCGGTGCTCGGCATCCGTTGACTTTAAAAAGGAGAGTTGATTTTAAGTTATCTTGTGGAAGTTGTGACATTGGTTTTGCTTGAGACAATACCTATTGAAAGCTGTATATAGCTTTAAACAACTCTGAAACAGCCAAAAACTGCGAACAGAACAATTCCAAATATTTCTCTTTACCTTTTTGGGGCCCTATTTCATATAAATTAAAAAATATTTTTTCTGCTCATAATTTTAACATCAGTTTCAAAACTAAACATTCTTTAAGATCCTACGTAGTTAATTCAAAAGATCATATTCCCCCAGAACATAAATCAGGAGTTTATCAAGTCAATTGCTCGACCGAGGACTGTGGTGCTTTTTACATCGGCCAAACTGGCAGGAAATTTACCACCCGAATTAATGAACATTGCAGGGAAATTGAGAGGGCCAGGAACCTTAATCGTTGCCCATCTAGCATAAAATCCAATTTTTCAAGACACATCTATGTTAACAACCACAATTTGATCCCACCTTAGATACTAAATTTTTACATTTCTGTCATAAAGGTAACAAATTGGATCTTTTAGAAATTCTTGAAATTAATAAAGCTACAAACTCAAACAACCCTAGATGCGTAAATGACCAACTTCAACATTCTTCAACTCACTTTTTTAACTCTTTAAACCTTTCTTGAACACGGATCTTGGTTCCTGATTCTCTCAACATGCCTGCCCTCTTTAAAGCATTGTTCTGTTCTTTAAGCATTGTTCTACTTTACTATTAATAACTAATGTTCCTTTTGTGTTCCCGGATCGGAAGACCATTCTCCATAAATTGGCGAATGCCTTCTTGGTCTGTGAACTTTTGGTTTCTGTATTTTTGCCACAGTAACGCCATCTCTGCTTGATCAAGTATGCTCAGGGTTTGCTGTTTTGCCCTCCGTGAAAGAAACCTGTATATGGGCCCTAGAGCTCGGGCCCTAATTCCCACCCATGATTCCAACACACCAACCATTGGTTGACTCGGGGAAGAGAAGAGGAAGATTGCTTTGAACTTCATTTGTCATTCATGCCTTTTTTGACATTCTATCATCTGTCAACCTAACCTTAAATTTCACTCGTGGCCATCAACGTGACAAGTCTGGTTTCATTGAGAAAAAATTCTTCTAAATCGATAAAATGTTCTCCAAAAGGAAGAAAAATAAATAATTAGCCCTCTGTGGCACAATATCTATTTAGTTTAAGTTTGTGTCTTAACTGTAACACGTATTTTAGGTAAGACAATGGTATGACAAATTTCTAGCAATCAATCTAACTAATCTCTCTTTTTCAGCGAATTTTCTTCTTTTCTTCCTCCTACATTTAATTCTAGATGATAAGATGATACTTTCCTCCTAAGGGTTGAATTTTCCCCTTCTTACTGTGGTCTTCGGACCCGAGCTCTGGTGAGTAGGTTTTCATTTGTGGCCGTAGGTTTGAATTATACTTTTGTGTTGTATTGTATTATGTATTATTGTATTAACTTGAACACTTGAATAAGGGTAGATTCTTTTAGATCTCCTGATGATGAACATTTATATGTTCGAAACATGTCGAGCTACCTGAGCTAAATAGCTCAATAAATTAAGTGGAGGAAGACTACAAGACTTTTATTTCACTTCTACATTTTAACTCCACAGCGAGATTATGGACTACTTCTTCAACTTAATGATATGTTAGTTATATTTTTGCTTCCTGGTTCTAGAGACTGTCTTGGTTACCATGTTTTCTTCTTGTGATGCTCTGATCGTGCTCGACTGTCCTATTCACAGAAAAAGTAGCAGAATTTGGTATCTCCTTGCTATTTATACTCTTTGTATTGTAAAGTCTCTAGTTACAGTTTTAAATTACTACATGTTTTCTTCATGTGGACCGCATAACCAACTAGAACTGATGGAAATTTGTTTCCATTCTGAAATAACACCGTTTAAGACTGACTTGATGAATCGATGAAAGTCTCCAACCTTTTGAATCATAGTCCATATTTAAAGCTATCATTAAACCTTCAATGGTTTTCTTCTTGTAAAGCATTTTTATAGGAGGCGACAAACAAAAATGGCAATCACTTACCTGATCTTTGGGTTCTTGCCAGCTCCTAGGAACAGCAAAGGCCATTGAATGCCATTTTTCACTTTTCCAATTCCGAAATTTGTTCGCACAATTATTGCAACAGATATGACGTGCCCAGCTCTTATCCTGGTCTCCAATTTTGCAGGTAAAATACAGATGGTAGGCTTTTCTTATTAAGGGCTAAACGTATATTTTTGCTTCTCAAAGCTTACTTCACCTCATAATATATATAACAAAAGCTATCCGGCACATATTGCTCAAAATTCATCAATTACTGAAAAACGATCAGCCATCAACTATCTACTATGGTTAAAATAGGACACAATTCACAATTTAATCAATGTACTTAAATATCCTATTATTATTTATAAAATGAATAATAAAATATTTCATTTTATAATGCATTTCTTCAAAGTAATCATCCATCCTGATTTGCAAGATGATCCCACGCCGATTTTGAAAGACTAAATCAGATCTAAAGCTGTGTAGACTTGCTATAGCTATTGCTTGATGCAACCAAATCCGGTGTCGCGACATATGATGTCATATGACTTTGAAAACCAGAAATAGCCTTACATTTTATAAAACCGATGTAAAACCGATTAAAACAAATATAGATGCCTTTCACTGAATACGTTGACACTCGAAATGCTTATATTAATTTGGGCTTCGAAACGCTAGCCCAGCTCTGGCCATGAAACCCTTAAGTCGGGTTTCATTTTTAAAGTAATATTAACATATTTTTAGTAAATTTAACGAAAATACCACAAGACATTTTAATTATTAGATATTATAATCCATCTGAATAAATAATTTTACTTGCGCCTGAAGATGTATTTTTTCTTGTCGCATTTAGGCGATTAGCGTGTTAAGTCGGCTCTCCCTATTGGCAAGGAGCATGGAAGTTGAATAGTAATGGATCTTATCTTTAACCTGAAAATTACATGAATCCATATATCAAATTTGAACTTCATACGTCATTTCAGAAGTTTACCGAGAAAAAAGGATACACATATCCACATAGACATACCAAATACACGCAAGCACAGATACAATTCTTTTTACTATTTTATCGGCATAACTCATTATTTTGAACCAATTTAACATATTTTCGAAGCCGATAAAATACCTATTGAGTATAGAGTATATTAATAAAAACCTACTGAGGTAACCCGCCTATTTAAAATATTAATTCATTAGACCTTACACATTTAGTTTTGAGACACCCTATATACATGTAAAGAAAGAAAAATAGAAAAACAAGTCATAAATTGAAGTTGGATTTTGCGAGGTTTTCTTCGAGAGATCCGAAAGCGTATCGGTCGAGAACGGATAGATAGTCAAAAGCCGGCTCAGTGTACGGTTTATTTTGGTGAATTGTTTTGCTTCTATGTTGTAATATGTCGTTACAGGTCGGTTAAATTAAAATTATAATATTGTTATTAACACAATTTGCACAAGTATTTCTTTTATTCTCATGGATAGTTCACATTTGATGGCATAACATGTGTACATACTTAAGGAAATAATTTTATGCTGTGAGTAACACTGCTTTAAATGAAAACAAAAATGTATTGTTTGCTGTCTTTTCGTGCTGGAATTTTAGCCTTAGTATGACTGTGATTGCAAGTAAGAGCTTTTGTGAAATTACTAACATTTTCCTACCCTGACGGGTGAATATCCTAGTTATAAATGAAATGATCATTCTAGAGATATTGGCCCAAATTTCAACTTTAGCTGAGTAGCCTCCGTAATCTAGGACCTCAGTACCTGCCAGCGGCGTCTGGCTAACTAACACCCCTCTTTGGTAGTGTAGTTGTTATCACATCCGCCTGACACGCGGGAGACTCAGGTTCGATTCCCGGCCGGAGAGCTATCTCTTCAGTTTTAAATGTACTATTACGAGTGTGGAACCACGAATTGTGGCACGGGAGGCAGTAATTTAATTAATTATTGTACTAATAAAGGTTATACAGCATAATTCGGTTTAGGAATTTTCTCTAATAATTTGGCACGTTTTCTTTAATAAATTAAGCATATTAGGAATCTGTGGATTAATTTACATGACGCACCTTTCCCTCAAATTTCCCTAATTCTGTTACCGTCGCGTCGAGCGCATTATGAGTAAGTAAAATTGTGCAAGATATAATAATAACACAACGTAGGTATTGGTCTTCTTTTTAATCTAGTTCTTTTTAATCTATTTTGACGATTTTGAGACAAAGCACAAACTTATCTCATTCAACTATGTTGACTACACTATTTTTTAGTGTGAATCGTATAATTTACATCGAACTCAAGTTTGTCCCAAAGAGCATGATAAGTTGCTCCTCAGTTATGGTAAGATAATGAATGGAATTTAGTTGAATTTTCTGGCCTATAAGTGTCTTGGCCTTAAAACTGGATCCATATGGGTTTAAATACCTTTGTGTTGCGAATTTTACTTGTACCTATCTGAATTGTGAGTGATTTTGACATCAATTAATATCATTGGCACCATAATGTTCTCTTTAATTTCTGACGGAAAGTTTTCTTAACATAATATTTAATCTAGGTACCAAGTCGGCACGCAGCCAGTAATAATTTGAGCATGGGTTGAAAGTGAAAATTGCTGTTAATTTTGTGCAAGTCCAAATATATTATTTCATCTTGTTTTATGAAGGTGAGTAAATCTACTATTGAACAACTTGGCCTATACCTACCATATGCCAATATTAATTTAAGAGCAGACAAAAGATACGTAACGCGAAAACTTAATTTGTACTTAAATGGAGAGAGTGGGCATTCTTAACTTTAGATATATCGTTATGAGTCGTAACACTGCGGGAGTTTGTAAAAGCCCTATAATATTTAGAAGATCACCGCAGAACAATGGACCATTTAAAATGCTAATTATGGCCGGTTCTTCCTGCATAATAACCGTTTGGGTTTTTTATATTTTATGTATATAAAAGTTGATGACATTATCAATTTAAGCGCTATCTGCATAAGAGCCTCGTTATATGTGTGCGAACTATAACCCGTTAGAATCTAAAAAATAATAATGAGGTCGAATTTAATACAGATGACTACGAGATGGTTCTCTGTTCTCAGCCTGTCAGCTCTTCATGAATTAGTTAAGTAATTCTAATGGTGAATTCTTTTATTGTAGATAGGGTAAAGTACCCAGTTATTGGCATACTAAGCGACTCATCTGATTGATTTGCTGATTCAAGTCTTGCGATCAGAAAAATAGTCAATGGCAAATGAAAAAAGTGATATAAATTAATTCCCCAGTTATTGCCAGTAAATTCTACTTATTGGCATGGTAAAGCACCAAGTTATTGGCTGGAAGTACCTGACCAGTTATTGTCATATCGCCAGGTACTAATTTTTATTGCTGTATCATTCAGGTTCAAATTGTAAGTGATAAATATTACATATTTAAGTCATTTGGTGAAACCAAGGTACCAAAAAATTAAAATCACTTGATTCCTATTACAAAAATAATCGGTAAACGAATCTTGCAAATAATTTTGTAACAAAAATAATGTTAGCGAAACTTTTATAAAATACTATACATAACTTAGATAATATAGTTTCTATGCAACCACAGAAGTGCAAACTTTACATCTGTAAAGCCCTTTGTATGTAGTAATTATTTCTAAACACTTTGCATGATATGTTCTTGAACAGTTCTGGCATTTTACACCATAATTCAATAATAAAAAATTGTTTTTGCATATGAAGCAAAGTACTTTGTGGTATATAATATTATTAATGGGTAGAGCCGAATTAGAGTTCGATGGCTCGTTAGTAATAATACTGCAATCAGGAGAGATATTATGATTATTGATTGATGGACCTGATCCTTCTTCTCTTGGACATCAACTGATATTTTGTTTTCTGTATGAAATCATGTTCTGTGAACTCAATCTTATCAGATGCTAGTTCTACTTGAATAATGGACTTATTCTGATCGCCTCATTTATTACTTTCTGGTATTTCAATAGCTTTTGAGGCTTTGTAGAGTATTTAAAAGTTCTCATCCCCACCTTGATCTTCGTAACATTGCAATTCCTGAAGTTTGCTGGCTCCGGGAATGTTCGATGTTTCAAACTTTTGATTGCCTCTTCCAATATTAAAATACTATTTATTCAACTGAACTAGAGGGCTGTGCCTTCTCCATTCTAATACTACATGTTTCCAAGTATTTCCAACATTCCAACATGTTTTCGGTGGCTTGAAACAAGAAACAATAATGGGTTGAAGAATTAATATTACGCAGGAGGTTGATATAATTAATATAACGCAGTAAGAATTATCTCTAATTTTCTACATAAATTGCTTATTTCATAACTAAGATGTGTCTTGTGACCACCAACGAACAAAATCACTGATCTCTTGATATTATTCTCCGCTAGATGTTTATGGAATATATTTGAAATATATTAATAGAATATTGGTATTGGAGAAAATGAGTGAAAATATAAATAATATATACTCAATAATGATAAAACTAATAATTGCAAGGTATATTATTAATGATTGCATCAATAAATTTTAAATTGGATTTTAATGCACCGAAATCGCATCAAAGACCTCTCAAATTTACCACCGCCCGAATAGCGGACCATTCGTGCCTTGTCAGTAAACAACAAGCACAAACCGGTATTTTAATCCAGACCCGACAAAAATCGAGTAAACGTACCACAAAAATTCATTATAAACAGGCCTAGTTTAATTCGAATCATTTCCATTTCAGCCACGGTTTATTTTATGTCAACCATGGAATGACTGCACTTCTTTCCGAAGCGGAAAATTTTCATAACAAATTTCGACGATTTTGTCGTTTTTAAATTAGGACTGATATAGATGTTCGTGTCGCTATTATGAATTATTTCATTCGATTCGGTTCGGAACCGCATTAAATACATTATCAATCATATCAATTAATGTCTATTAGATAATGATGTCTGTTAATAAAAGATGAATATAGGTTAAAGACATAATTTTATTACTAACCCTTAACTATATGTAATAGGTATATATCATTTTGCGGGACAGAAGCATATTTCTTTCGCCTGGAGCTTGATTCCATTACTACAGCGGTTGGTTCATCTAGCAATTCGGTAGGGGTTCACAGAGTTGACGACGTATATGTATATTGTTCATTCGAATTATACCATTTAACGAGCGGTGCGTGTGCGGGAGGATGGTGGACGTTGGACTTGAAGCGCTGTAGGTTGTAGTTTTAGGGAAAGACGTTAGTTCGAAGTCCATTCCAGAGCGAGGCAGTCCTCCAGATAAAAGACTCCCATAAGAGCAACGTCCTAGGTGTCCGCACATGAATCGTATGTTGATGAGCAACTTTTGTCTGACGGGTGTTTTTGTTTGGCACCACTCTGGGCGGAATCATAAGTGCCAGCTCGTTCGAACATCTTCCGTAGTAGTATCAAGAGTAAAGAGAAAGGTCCGCTACTTTTCTTCGATGATCAAGGCTATCAAGGTCTTTAGTCAATTCTGGGTCATTCACACGACGGACTGCCCTCCTCTGTATGGAGTCCAATATCTTGAGCAAGTGTTTGGGTGCCGAACTCCACACATGGGAACAGCTTTCCAGAAATGGTCTTATCTGGACCTTATAGAGCAGTAAGGGCTGATGAAGTGTAAACAACGGTTTTGCTCTATAGAATGCTCCTAGCTTTTGTGCTGCTGCTTTGGTGATTTTTTGGGACGTAATTACACCAAGACATGTTGTTTTCTACGTTAATGCTCAACAAGCTTATGGATGAGGGCAGAGTCAGTGTTTGTCCTGTTATTGATAAGTCAGGTCCTGCGGTGTTTGCTTTTTTTGAGAAGACAGTTGCTTGAGTCTTTCCTGCGTTAAATGGGACATTGTTTTTCTCACCTCATTCCATGATGACGTAAATTGATGGCAACAATCTGATTTTCTCGCACGCGTTGGGAATGAGCAGCGGTCATTGAAGTCCGCGACATGAATGAGGATATAAGAGTGCTTTCGTCTGCAAAGCTGTAAATAGAATTTTATTGTTTGTCCTATCTAAGAGATCGGTGATACAGGGCTGGGGGATAATATACATCCTTGAGGAACTCCGGCATTGATTTTAAATTTCTCCGAGAGATGTCCATCAATACCAACTCAGATGCTTTGATAAGAAATTTGAAAGCCATAGAAGCAGTGCTGGTGGTAGTCCGTATGCTGTCAATTTGCTTAAAAATCCATCATGTTACACCCTATTGAATGCTTTGGATATATCAAGAGCCACTGCACGAGATTCGCCGTAGCTCTCGCTAGCTTTAGTCCACACGTAGGTCACGTGACGTAAGTCAGGAGATCTCCCGTTGCTCTGTGCTTGCGGAAGCCATACTGGCGATCGCTCATGATGCCTGTCGATTCGAGATATTTTAAGAGTTGTTCGTTGATTAGTTTTTCCATGACTTTGGACATGATGGAAACTAAGGCAATTGGACGGTATCCATATATCCCTTACAAAATGCCACGTCTAACTCCTTCAAGACAACTTTTAATTTCAATTCTAGCGGATGAACATTGCTAAATTACATGAGATCTTACCCCCGCGATGTTTAACATTTGAGAAAGTACTATCGTGCTCTTCTGTATGTCGAACAATGTATGTACACATTTTTTCATCCAGATCATCTGCTTTGACTTTTCTGTGTCATTGTAAAATTCTCTAATATATTGTTTTTGAGCCTCTTGATTGATTTTTACATTATGATGCATGCTGAATCTTCCTTTGTTGGGCATATAACTTACTAGGGTTTTTGCTCTGAAATCCAAAAAGGGACGACAATTCAGACCACCTTCGGTTGTATTAAAATTCTAATGGGATTTGTCTTTTTTTTTCATTATACTAACATAGCTTAAGTTACAGTTTTGCAGTTCGCATACTAGCTGCACTGAAGAGTATCAGTTGTTACCAGTAACATTTCTGTTCCACTTTTGGGGCAAAGCCGTCTTAGCCAAAGCCACATCTACCCCTGAATGCCGCACAAATTCAGAAGGAATATATATTTTTCCTGATCGTTGTACAATTACTTTAAACCGATCTTTAATTGGGGCTAGTTTGGTTATAGCTCATCTTTCAGCTCTTTTGGTTTCAAAAATATTGCAGTGCGCCAGACAAAGAAGTCCTTGTAAAGCGATCTTCTAGGTGTTTCCAGTTGTACAACGAACAAGTGCGCCCTTGCCGTCTGTCGCGATTGTCTGAGAGGCGATGCTCAGGGCGGGATGATGCGAGTCAAATCCTGAGAACATCTGCCGTAAAAATATCTGTAAAACAGGGATATCTTGGCCACATGTCTGCGGTGTTCCAGACGATCCAGATCCCGAGTCAACTCTGGGTCGCAGGCTAGACACACAGCTCTCTTCTGAATGGAAACCAGCAGTTTTAGGGTGTGCTTAGGTGCGGCACCCCAGATGTGTGAGCAATATTCTAAGCACGGTCTTGTTTGCGCTTTGTAGAGCAAGAACAGCTGCTGCGGTGTATAAGGTTTTTTGTTGCGACATAGCGCACCAAGCTTCTGCGAGACTGATTTTGAGATATTAGCAACGTGGTCATGCCAGGACATATTTCTGTTGACCAAGTCACCCAGTAGTCCGATTAACGAGGATGAAGGAATTGTCGATCCTACCCTAAATATATCAGGGCCCGCCGTATTGGCTTTTTTGGTTAACGCGGCTGCATGGGTTTTGGCTGCATTGAATTGGACCAAATTCATGTCGCTCCAGTTTCGAACCTTCTCAAGATCTTGATTAATTGTTGGAATCTGCTCCTGTCTGCGGTGATAAGTCTCAGTCGCTGGTAAAGGTTTTTCTGATCTAAACTGGGAGACAAGGGTACTGTGCAACGCTAAAACCGGGATTACTGGCTTCGGTCAGCAGGTCATTAATATAGATGAGGAATAGAGTTGGTGAAAGTATTGCGCTCTGAGGCACTTCCGCATTAATGACGAATGTGTCTAAAATGTCTCCATTAACTGCAACGTACAGAGATCGGTTCTTAAGGAAACTGGCAAGCCAGCTGCGGATAGACGCTGGCAGTCCGAAGGACGGCAGTTTGTTATGCAATCCGTCATTCCAAACTCTGTCAAATGTTTTTGAAATATCCAACGCAGTCGCTAGAGCTTCTCCGTAAATCTCAATTGCCCTACTCCATATATGAGTGACATAGGCCAATATATCTCCTGTCGATACCTATTTGCGGAAGCCATATTGGTTATCGTTAATTATCCTGTTAGTCTCGAGATACTTGAGTAGTTGCTGATTGACTACACGTTCCATGACTTTCAAGATTATTGGAGGCAAGGCAATTGGGCGATAGTTTAAGGACGTGGTATTCTTGCTTTTTTTGGAACAGGTTATACTCCAGCGACTTTCCAAGAAGATGGGTATATATCTTTTCGGTAAGACAGAGAAAAAAGTCTGTGAAAATGGGTGTTAGTTCGTTAGCAGAGTTCTTTAACACGATGGCAGGAATTCCATCTGGCCCTGATGCCTTTTAAGGTGGAGTGCGATGAAAACATTTCGGCGAGACAGCTAATTTTATCGACACTTGTAAGTCACTGCATCTCGGACACGCCCCAGCTGAGCTATTATTTCTTGTGTCAATGGCTTGATGCAAACTTCAATAAAAAGTTATTTTGCAGTGTTGTACAGGATGTGAAAGAATACAATGTAAAAATGCAAAATTTTAATTGTCTGCACCTGTTGCAATAGTAATTCCAGAACTTTCATCTTAATCACATTTAGAAGTTTTGGTCGATATCTCGCGACGTATTTCGCAGTTTCGTATATTTTTGTTTAGAAAAAAAGGTACATGGTCCTTTAAAAAATTATCAATCTCTAGGAGCTCTTTCATTTGATGTGGAACTCCTGTGGACTTTGTTATGTAGCTTTTCTATATACAGAAGTGCCATGATTTTAGCTTCTTCCAATTATTCTTTAAAATATGAATCTTGATGTCGCTATTAAGTCAGCTATTAATTTAAGTTCTCATTGCAGCAATCTGGTGGAATTTGACATCCATTCGCTTATTTGGCTGTAGGAAACAAAAACCATGGAAACGAAGCTAAAATTTATGACAGTAATTGTCATCTGGTTAAGTATAGTCTTGCAATCGTTTTCATTGCGTAGTTTATACTAAAAATGCCTTAAGTGAAAATAAGTCACGAAACATTATGCGGTAATTTTTATAATGTAATTTAAGAGGGCCTCATTAAAAAAGGTTTTTCAAACAGATTCCGCCAAGACGAATGAGTTCACAAGATACCGCTGTCTTGGTGGGTACATCAAGATCCATAGTTCAAAGGACGATAGAAAGAAAACAAAATCATGGTACCCCTGTATCTAGAAAAGTTCGGCAATGTGATCACAAAAGATGTACGACCACCAGGGAAGATCGTTTGATGAACTTATCTGTCAGGCGGAGAAGAGCTCTAAATGCGACACAAATAAAGACGAGACTACAAGAGACAACGGGAACGTTAGTGTCGACTACTACCATCAGGGATCGTTTGGGTGAGCGAGTTTTAAATGCCAGAAGACGTGTTGCGCATCCGTCTATTCGGCCTGTCCACCGAGTTTCTCGAAGAATATGGGCTCAAGCACATTTGAACTGGGGAATAGCAAAATTGAGATGTTGCATGTTTACTGATGAATGTCGCTTTGCACTGTATGAATCGGATGGGCGAATGTTAGCTTGGAGAGAAAATAATGAGCGGTATATTGAAGAAAATATGGGTCCTAGAGTGCCGTTGTTTGGAGGTGAAGAAGTGTGACTGTATGGGATGGAGTAATGAGGAATAGTAAAATTGATTTGGTAGTTTTGATTGAACAAAGTGTGAATTGCGTTAGGTATCGTGACTTGTGTGTGATTGAGATTGTCGTTTTTTTTTGCTCAGAACTTTGGCGAAGGGTTTATTCTGGTGAACGATAATGCTCGTTCACACAGGGCTCGAATTGTCCAAGAATGTCTCAGAGAGAATGGTATTGAGCGAATGAATTGACCTGCTAGGTCGCCAGACATGAATGTAATTGAACACGTGAATTTCAAAATTTCGAAAAAATGGCGATTGCAGTTAGAGTTTATTACAAAGAACAGGAAGGACAGCAGGCCTGCTGTGAGTACGAGGTGGACCTACTCGATACTTAATTATTAGTTAATGTTGTTTAACTTTGTTTTTGAATATTTAACTGTAAGCTGTTTTGTTTCATGGCTTGGCGTTCTATTGAAGCTAAAAATTTAAAAACTAATTTAAATTAAAATTGTAATTTTGAGAATTGCGGACTTTATGAATATGCCTTGTAACTTTTTTCCAAATAAAACTGCCTAATAAATCCTTAGATATCCCAACACTTCTACATGTGATTACGATGGAAGTTCTGGAATTACTATTGCAAATGGTACAGACAATTAAAATTTTACATTATAGTTTTTCACATCCTGTATAACACCAATAAATGACTTTTTATTGAAGATCACATCAAGAAATAATGAACTTTCAGAATCTTCTTAATTTTAAAAAATCGACTAGGGCGTTTCCGTGATACCGTCACTTACAAATGACGATAAAATTAGCTGTATCGAATAATTCCGCGTTTATTTCAGAAATATCAGGACCATATCATTCTTTTATTGCATAATAAGAACGTAATTTTTGGTATTTGCAGATTGTATCCTATGCAGTTTATATAATTGTTTTCTTCTTATCTTCTAAAACGACTTTTTATATATAATTTTTTTAACACTGCTTCTTAATAAAATAATTTGAAATATTAATAAATAAAGCCACTTTGGGACGATTCTGTCATCATCATCATCATCATCGCCAGCGTCCTCATATCTATTTCTAAATGTACGCCTCCCCTTGGCCTCTCCATGCTGTGCGGTTTGCGGCTGCTTGGATCCACCGGGTTCCCGATATTTCTACTATGTCGTCCTTCCATCGGGCGGCTCAGGGTCTACCGCGGTTTCTTTTCCCTGTCATGGGTCTTCACTCTATCACTCTTCTACTTTATCTTTCGTCCTCCCTTCTTGCCATTTTAGTTGTACTATTCGTTCAGCTACGTCAGCCACTTTAGTTTTTCTTCTTATCCATTCGTTGGTCTTTCTGTCCTGCAGTCGTATGTCCAGCATTGCCCTTTCCATTTTCCTTTGATTTACTCTTAGTATTTCCATGTTTGTTTTTGTTAATACCCAGGTCTCTGAAGCATAGGTAAGTGTTGGGAGGACACATTGATTAAAAACCTTTGTTATGAGGTGTTGAGGGATCTTTGATTTAAACACTTGGCTTAGCTTTCTGAATGCTGCCCATGCCAATGCTGTTCTTCTGCTTATCTCGGCTTTTTGTGTTGGTTCTGCCATTGACAATTTCTGACAGACATTTTGCCTAAAGATTTGTATCTTTTCGAAAGCAGTGATTTTTGTCCTAGAAACTTTTAACTCAATTTCAAAAAAAACTCAAAATTCCATACGGATCGAACCTTATGTGAGGGGGTCATAAAAAATCGTTAATCACAAGAACCTGCAACATCATCACCGGATCTAATTTTTAGTTTCAGTCAGTCAGTTTCAGTTAAAATAGGAAATAAAACTACTTGCGATATATTTTCAGATTTGCGAACTTGATTGTAGACTATGAAATATTGAAAAATATGTTAAGTAGTACTTGAAAAGTATATATATTTATGTATAAGTCTAAGGAATAACGAACTTTGTCAAGGCGGATACTCCGTTAAGTTAAAGATAGTAATGGATTGGAGGCTAAAAAGCGAGAAGTTGTATAGTGGAGACATGCCAACAAGCCAGACACACAAGCGGAACATTCCAATCATAAATATAAGGAATGCCAAAATTACTTAAAATATCTCAGCAATTTTAAGCTATAATAAAATTTGCTTAAACTGTGGGGAAATATAAACCTTTCACTCTGTCATTTTGCAAGTTATTTTCGTCTCTCACCATTAATGTGATAGTAACACTATATCACAGTAAGATCAAATGAATTTGCCTGTAAACTTCAGCTGGAAATCTATACAAAAATTCTTAAATATATATCATAAAGAAGTTTTGATTTAAAAAATGATTTACACTAATCAAAATATGACCGAACATGAAAATATTTTCTGATCTAATCGAATTAACAAATTCCTAAAATTATCCTAATAATTCGCATGACCAGTGTAATAATTTTTATAATGTTCCTTTATTTATTAATCATTTAAACCGTAAGTATCTTCCCTCAATTAAATCAAATTAATGGATCTGTTCGACTCACTACCGAATTTCGCTTCTCGCATAAATCTCGTTTTATTGGTCGTTTCTGCCGCAACCCGATGTAGGTACCCGAACTTGTCAGCGATAAACTCGGAAAAAACAAGCGTCTTTTCTTTTTTACAGTTAACTCCCTGTCACTTAAGTCAAACGTCGGCAATTGATGTAAACAGCGATTGTAAACAGATATACGATAATGATGTAAAATCTCCTGCGGTACCCAGCCGGTACCTAGTTTGTCAAAAATATTTAAAATTTATATTAAAGGCGTATCAGGCTGGAGATTTCGGGTGCAATTTGCAAGCTGGACGTTGCAAAAGTTGCAAGCGAAAACATCTGTGAAAACAAACAGTTGGAGCCAAAATAAATTATTATTAGATGTATATGTTTAAAGAAATTGATTGTCAATCAAGGGTTAATAATTGTATTATGAATGCTAAATTTTAAGCAACATGATAATCCTTGGTAAAGAATGGAATCCAGCCCTTCAATTGACAAGATATTTCAACTTAAATTAAATCAATGGTCTCGAATTTTGATGAATCTTAAAAGCACGGACGGATATTGCCTTGCACATAGGCCACCAGTCTGGACCCTTTGTTCGTCCACTCGCATACCAATTTAGCCTAGTATCTTTGGGTGGATATTTCTTATATCCTCCCGGTTCAGCAAACATCTTCCGAAGTGCAACTCTCTTACACTAGCCAACGCTGGTGCTCGACAGTCGGCAAGGGCATGAGTGGACGATTCTTTATCCTCCAAGCACCCCCTGCATTCTTCATCTTCTGCGATCCACAGCAGGAGAAATAATACGTGTTCAAGCGGAGTCTCTTCTAGAGAGCTTTGCCACAAGCCCCATATCCCTCCGTCTTCGGAGTTAGTATTGCATTCGCCCTTCAAGGTGCTTGGTCTCCCAAGAGTAGCCTAGCCTCCTTTAATTCTGAAGTAATCCACCATAGATGCTTGGCTCGCTCACTCATTGCGTTCCTTAAGATGGCGACAGCCGTAACGTTGGAAAATCCTATTAGAGGCTCAGGTCCCACTGGATGCATTGCGGGACCCTCTCGTGCCAGGCGATAAGCCACCTCGTTTCCCGAGACACTGAAGTGTCTCGGAACCCATAAAGAGAGTGACCTTATTACGTTTGGCGAAGGCCCCCATGACGTCCCTATACTCAGACATGCAGAATGAATTCTATTAGACTCAAGCACCGACACAGTAGCTCTACTGTCCAATTAAATGTTGATATCATTTCATCTGAAGGCATTGGACAGGTTCCCATACCCGCATATGAGGATCGCATACAATTTAACCTGGAATATGGTTGCATAAGTAGTCCTAACGGCGAAAGCAAGTTTTGTTCCTATAATTTCTCGATGCAAATTTATTCCACTACCACTATCCGTTTTAGAGCCGTCTATGTGCAAACAATCCCATTAACCGGACGTGGGTTGAGATTCGCCTCCAAACAACGCACCCCTATCGGGTACCTAAAATCTGAGGGGTCTTCCTGACATGATGGTGCTATATTGTACGTCCTCATTAAGAAATTCGCGCATTCATCTGCTGCCCTTCTCTAGATTTTGTTGTGTCCCTTAGGTGTCGGAGACCACTCAGCAGACTCTTAGGCCTCAGCAATAGAAGGAGGTGCGTCAAACCAGTCAGCCCTGGTGGAGTAATAGAAAATTTGAATTAAAATTACTAATTAAAATGTTATCCAAACAACAATTATGCTAAAGTCAACTAAGTGATGTTAGAGAAGAAGTAATTAGAATGTTAAGTCTATGCTGAAGCCGTACCGGGAACTTAATTCCCATAATGCACCCAGAACAGATCATATTAATCCTTATATTATAATAGTTTTAGCAATAGAACTGATGAGCTTTCAAAACATGGCTACAAAAACAAATCGACTTGAAATACTCCGTTGTTGTTATCATCACTATCAACCACTAGTGGTCCAGTTTTGAAAATAGACCTTCTCCGGAATTATTCAATTTGATCTCTCTTGGCAGTCTCTGCTCCATGTATTCACTAATATTGCCCTCTCCTCGATTTCGTTTGCCAATCCCAGATGGTAAATTAATATAAAGTCAACCATAAACACCAAAAAGTGTACATACTAAATAAACTGGCTATACCAAATGAGCCAACAGCTCAAATTAAACAACTGGCTCGGAATCAAAATCATATATACATTTAATGACACTTATATTATTATTAAAGTTTAATCAATATAGAAATGCATATTGGGTGTCGCGTTAAGGGCCAAAATATATTCAAATTAATATTATTTTAATTAATAATATTAAGTTATAATTTAGCCATTTAGATTCGATTTGCGTACCAGCTGTAAGTTAAGATCACGATTGTACATAATATCATGTTTTATGCATTAAAGGTTCATTAATGCCTCGCTTTAGTTGACAGAAAATAATTTGATAGCAACGTAAGGCCTCTTCAGACTCAATTGGCATTCCAAAAATGTTTTGACTGAAATCATTAAAAATCATTTCTGCTTTGACGAGAGCTTGTGCCCTCATATTATATTCTGCTTGACGTTTTAGTTAAACACGTCGACAGCTATGCCAAATATAGTTTGTTTTTAATATCGAATATGTTGTGACTAGAATTTATCTGGAACAGATTAGTTCGTTCCTGAAATAGCTCCACTAAGATAAAAGTTTTGCCTAAAAATAATTCGACATTCGTTCAAAGCTAAAAATGTTTTGACTAAAGCCGGAAAGCCGTTTACAGTAAATTTGAGTTTCTGTTTTGCTTCAACTCCCCAAAAATCGTAATGTACAACTGGCCCACACGCACACGTTGGTTTTCCAAAGTACATCAAATTTATCAAAAGATCCCCAGAGCGTTACCATCTAAGTTAAATCGCTTTCGAATTCTAACATAATATCTTTAAAACAGGTATCAACACTGATGATGCTACAGTTAGAGGTAAACACAAAAGCATGAAAAAGGCCTACAAAAATGAATAAACTTCTTTAATTTTTAAATTTTAATAAATTTCAAATTGGAAGATGGAGCTTTATTATATTTTGAAGTCGGAATTTCTGCCTCGAGGTTCGAATTTTATTTAATTCCATCTTTTATGTTGCAAGTTCAAGTTGGAAAATAATAAAAGTCTGGGTTCAAATAAATTGCCATTTCGAAGTTGAAATGTTATTAAATCCCTTGTTTAAAAGCTGAATTTCATTAAACTCCAGTTTTAATATTCGAATTTAAAGTTTGAATTTCATTAAATTTCTACTTCGTCGTTCGAGTATTTTGTTTTAAGATTCAAAATTTTATTACATTTTAACTCTGACGGCGGAATTGTATTAAAATTCGAGTTATCTGAATAATAATAAATTCCTACTTCAGAGTTAAAATTTTATTAAATACCAAGTTTATGATTCGAATTTTATTCATATAAATTTTTAATGTTAAATCTTAAATTGTAATTAAATTAAAATTTTAGTTTACTTTTTACTTCTGTTTTGGAATTAAATGAAATCCGGTTTTAGAAATATGAATTAGATGAAATTTCTAGTTTAAAATTGTATTACTTTTTTACTTTGTAGCATTTTCAAATTTTGGCATAAACAAATGCTACAGTTTATATTTATTTCTTATTTGCAAACATAATTTAGATTGGATATTCCAATGTATGTACAGTGTATAAAGTACATTACCTTGTTTTACCTTGAAAGTTATTGAATATACTTTCTATATTTATATTTATGTCTGAGTATGATGCACTAAATACTTATGATAATATGATAATAACATCAGGTCTGATTTTTGTCCCTTTTAGAGTAGAAGGAGTTCGACTAGGTTTCGTAAACATCTTTCAAAGGTTCCGGTTAGGCAGTTCAGTTTGCTAGCTATTGTCTCCATAGATTTTAATTCATCTCTTTTAATTACTCAGGAACACAGCTCACAAGCTCTTCTTTGATCTAAAAGTTAATAAAAACTTAACAATTTGTTCCACACAAATGTAAAATTGAGCTTGTTTATTATTTCCAACCAATTGCTTGCAATACCTACCTCAAACAATTTGGAGATCATAAGGGTCATCTAATGTATATTATAATTCATTTATCTAATTGTGTTTCTGTGTATTATTTATTTTTGTTTTCTTCATCTTTCGAAGAGATTTCGTGTTTTCATTTCTTAAGTGTCATTCACCTATGAGTTTGACAGTTAGACAGGCACGACATCATATGATTTTGACAGTTAGACAGGTTCAATCGAATCGTCGTTACCAAGTAACGGTTCCTCCTTGCAGATTTCTAAGGCGTATTTACTTGCTGCTTGGCGAATATGGTTTAGAGCAGAAGTTCGATTAACCGATAAGGGTTAGGCAAGTTAGGTGCTCCATCATGCGCTTGGGTGCGTTATTTCAACTAAGTTAAGTTGGCAACAATGTTTCGGAGTCAAGGTGTTGAAATTCGTTTCGTGAGAGATCCGGGTTTTCCTTTTGCATTGGACAGGCGAGGAGTCGAGACTGTCGAGAGTTCCGCATACTTTGTGGAGCCTTTTCGAGATGCCTCATCCTAATGGACTAGTTCAAATAATTAGGGTCATTATTTTATGATATTTTTGTTACTTTTATGTATTTCGATCCTAACCAGTGCCAGGGAAGCTGCCAGTAGGAGTTTTTATTGAGTTATTGGAATCCTACCTCCACATGGTAAGTCACCAAATTTTCATGCTGTCTTCAGTGGAATTAATTGTGTTTTCCAATCTTTCTGGAAGAATCTATGTTGCTGTGGCATTCATATTGCCGATCCTTGGAATTGACGAATATTGACTTTGAAGAAATCTCTGGGATGGACACTATTTGTTTTGTTCCACTGGCTATTACGAGGCATAGAACCCCATAGATTGTTCTATAGGTAAGATGACAAACTAGTTAGGTTATAAGTAATCTTTTATATTTATTTTTTGCTAAGACAAACAATTGTTTTTAGGGTTCGGTTTAGCACACGTATATCGCCATGCCTTGATTGCGATAGCTATATTTGCGTGTTTTGGGTTTAAACCACCACTTGCGTGTTATGCCCTTGTTGCTTATCGTCGGCTGGATGTCGGATACCAAGTTTGGAAAAGTCAGGATATGACTTGAAATGCATTGGAGATGCATAGACCGTAAATATACTAATACTGGTATTAATTTAGAAAATAATTTAAAATTAGAAATACTTACTTTATGATTTGTAAGTAATATCATATACCTTTTTGTAAGACTGTCTTGGCAAAGTTTAGATTTTCTACATATGAAGTGACTAGTTTCTTATGCCTTATTTTATATCCTTGCGGCAGAATAAAATTCATGAATTTTAAACCCTGTGCGCTATTTACCATCATTCAAGTAACCTATTAATGGATATGCCGGATATTTGCCTAACAGTTTGTATCTGACACGACTGTCAATAATAGTCAATAGAAAGTTATCGCACAAGTAAATAAGGACAATCAGTATTAAAGTAGCTTTTATTTTGACATTTGCACATGCGCAGATGTGGCGGAGCCTTATATTTCCCTTAATAAGGATAGTGCCTGATTTTATTTATGCAGTCTTTAGGTCGTCCTTATATTTTCCTTTTTTCATACGTACATGTTCGTCAGTTCCTCCGTGCAAGCAAACTGTTTTCGTTTTGATTTTTTATACTGTTCGAAAAACATAACCTGCTTACGTTCTCTGTAATTTATGCTTAGATTTGGCAGTTTGGAAAAAATATCAAAAAAATGGCAAGACAACTGACAACCAAAAGATAGGTTAGAAATAAGATGAATAAAAAATAAAATAGAGACAAGGCATTTGCAATAACTCTAAATGTAACAACCAAATAAAGTACAGCAGTATTTTAATAATGTCGACCTTAATACTGCTTGACAGTAATAAAACAAACTGCGATAACTCTCTATTATTATCTAAGCGTTTTTTTTTCATATTGCCCTTTAGTTTTTACATGTTATGTAAATTGTACTGTATCATTGTTTTTTTTTTATATTTTTAAATATCAAGGGATCTCATCCATAGTAGGGAAAGAATAAAGTATTTATTTTGGGGAAATATTATGCATTATTGAAAAGCTCCTCCAAAAATTACTTTTCAGGATTTAATAACATTGTCTTAGAGTCTCAGTTAACTAGGTGGCGCCTAATATCTTTATTAAAGTGTACCGATGAATCTACGAACCTAGCTCCCCATTGTATTACTGGCTGGCATTCGCATCTATTGGTAAGTTTGCTAAATGGGTTTAGGAAATGTTGCCATAACTTTCAAATTCGATTGTTTCCTATTGGTCGGTATAAACAATTATTTTTTAAATCATTTATCACCACAAAGCAGGAGGTGGTAATTAACTTTATAATTAACCACTTTAATTAGTGGTCTGTATCAAAATAGGTTTGGTGGGGTTGTATCCATAGGGTGTGAATCAATATAAAAAATGGTTTCTAACTACTTTCATGTATTCATCCTTTCACACATAAAACTAAATACTGTACATTAGGTTAACTACTAGTAAATATCTATCAAAACTTCTTGATTATTTAATTTAACATCAACTTTTTTCTTTACTGAATTTAATCAAACTTCCTTTATTTCAAGATTTCAAATGACTGCTTTCCGTTCACACTAAATTCCTTGTTACTTTACTTCTTCTACAATTCTCTCAATTTAACTTCACCAGAGATATAAGACTTCGAACATTTCATTCGAATCTTGAGTACAGGAAGAGATTTATCTTACTTCTTACTGAAATTTTCCAACCGCCATTTTACCTTCTTCAAACGGCATGAACAACTGGAGAGACGCTATGCGTTTCTTCTCTTGAGAAAATGCGTTAAAACGCCCAAAAGAGTTCCTTATCCAAGTTTGGACAAGGAGAACAGAGTAGAGCATATTTTCTGAATATCTAAGCAAACAAAATGAGAAAACGACTAAATGTCTTGGCGTCAAACAGAGCTACGACTGGGTAAATTTTCTTGGCGCCAAACTCAAGTAGAGCGATGACTGGACCGATGCTTTACGGTTGAGTGTTTGTAAGGCACTATACTACTTCTTTCTTCGACTAAACTTAAATTTTGAGAAAACTAACTAAATATCTTGGTGTCAAACAGAGCTACGACTGGAAAGATGTTCTGGGCGTCAAACTCAGAGCGACGGCTGGATCGATGCTTCACAGTTGAGTGTTTGTAAGGAACTAAAATCTAATTTTTCTTCCAGCGCGTACAGGGAGAACAGAGCGGGAAATTGCACGGACGCGAATGCATTTGAGAGGATAGAAGCATGTTATTTCTTTGTGGCTGCGTCTTCGATGTTAAAAATATTTATATTTTGGGATATTATCTATATTTGATTATGTACAAAACGTTTCCATAATGAATCAACAGTAACAAGCTTGAAGGTAAATTAAGAACTATACATTTTGACTACCATTCAAATATCGTGGAACCTTGTAATCGCACATCAGAATTTTGAGAATTATCCATTGAAGGCAGAATCAATCATTAGAGTTCCAACATCCGATGCTATAAGATGCCAGTGAATTATTTTGACTAAGATCTTAAACTAAAACCATATTGGTTTATTACCCGACTTATTGAAAAGGAATTATACATTCAGTTTTTGTCATCGATATTAATAGGGCGAACATTTAACACATTTATCACCAGTTCGAATTAAATAAATTTCAAAGTCCACTTTCGGTTAACAGATGCCGCTATAAATGTTTCTTTTCCTATGTGAAAATAACGATTGTTACGAGGTGCCACCCGTGGCGACAACAAATCGAGCATCCAGCTACATTCCATTTGACTTGGCCTTTTAGTACCCTCTAAAAGCATGTAAACACGTGACAAGTCATCCGCGAACATTTGGCATCATCGAAACGGTGACATACTACTTCCTGTTCGGTGCACTGCACTCCCCACGTTTTCGTGTCGATTTCTGTATTTAGTTATCTCTTTTAATATATGGCTTTCTTTATACGGTCTAAGGATTTCCGAAAAGGCTTCTGAAGATTTAAATTGTTGTCAAAAATGGCACGAATTTTTGGGGGTGCGCGTCTAGACTCGAAATATATAGCGGATGTTGATGGTAGTACGGGGTTAGCTTAGAATGATTTTGGTGGATTAAGTGCAGTTGTAACAGATTGTAAACGAGTTTTTTCGATCGTTAGAATTGTCAAGGGTTGTAAGTGATGGGACTCGAATGGTGAGTCTTAAGGAGGTGTAATAATTAAACAACTAACCCAACTAACCCAAACTAACTTTAAATAGATTCACGCATTGAGAAATGCACAGAAAGACATTATTTTAGCACCATTTAAATTGCCGTAGTGTGAAAACGAATTGCCTGATTTTGATAAGGTTTTTCAAGCTGTTTCATTGAGATTTCATGTCTAGGAGCCGTGGATATTTAAATATTATATACAAGTCAGAGAAGAAACTAGCCTAAAAAACTGCTTTTACGTCAGTACTTATTTGTGGTATTACACAAACAACCGATTTGAACAAGTCAATATTTCGAGACGTGTTTGTTAGGTTTTTAAATGAAGCATTCTAATCATTTTAACCTGCCCTAACAAAGATAATTGGATATTATACTGAGTGGAGAAGAAGACTGGACAGAAATTGAAAAAGTTTTAAACTATTTTTACTTACAGTCATGTTTTCATTAATACTTTGTTGGTCAACTTTCAACTTGCTGCGCTTCCGTTACCCTCCTTGACAGAGTGCTCACCAAATTACCAATAGTGTCTTAGAAAACAATTTCCCATTGGGGTCCAATTGCATTCGCTAAGTCATTCCGAATATTATACAAATACTTCCCTTGATTCAACCCTAATTTTATTCTAGTCCATACATGCTCCATATCAATTAATATTGGTAAATAAGCAGGCCACTTCATCCGCTCAATGTTATTCTTTCTGAAAAGTTTGTGAACAATTATTGCTCTATGTGAACCAGCACTATCATCAGGTGATATAATTGGTTCCGTACTTTCGTATTCTTCTAAGGTTTGCAGAAGTTCAGCAAGGCATAAGCTAAAAAAATGCATAATTACCAAACAGTGTTCAGGCCGCGTGGTGTCCGTTAAAACGAACACCGAACAAAACCCTTAAAAACCAATACTTAAAAAATTCAAAAAAACATTATTGTGGCTTGGCCTTAACTTATATTTATATGGAATCAAAATTTCTAATAAAAATATCAACAAGCCTCTTGGTGTAAAAAAAATATATAAAATCATCTTACCTAGTGAAGGGACTATTCGAATACAAAATAATCGAAGTATTCGATTCTGGCTTGCATTCGAATGCATTCGATTCTCAACGAAGAATTCGAATACCAGAAATATTCGAATGCGCCAACAACGAATTAATCGTCCCTCGAGTGCTGGTTGAATCGAAGTGAAATATGAATCGGCACAATTCGCGTCAAATGCGATTATAATATAACTTGCTCGATTATGCTGGTCTGCCGTCTGAGCAACAAATAATAGCGGGCTTTATTTTGTATTATGGTGAACAATAATCGAAATCGCTATACTATAAAAAGTATAAAATAGAGTAGAAAGTAATTACTGTGGTAGTTTTTTAATTGTTGGATATTTTTCGTCTGTAGTCTGTAGTAAACATATTATTAATTTTAAATGCGGTTGTCGGCAGGTATGACATACATATTTTTCCAATATGCGGAAGATAAGGAGTTTTGGGAATTCAAATTTAAGTTATTAAAAAGTGATGATTTTAGTAAATCTTTGATAAACTTTTACATAATATCTATAAACAAAACAACTTTTAACCGATATTTAATTTTTTAATCGTAAATCAAACAATTTGTACATTTGAATTCGAGAACGAGATTCGAAGTCATTCGAAATCTCGAGAGGTTGAATCGCTAATTGAAACATTTGGGATATCGCGACTAATCCAAATAATTCGATTCTTTGTATTCGAATAATCATTCGATTTACAAAAGTATTCGAATGCAAGATATTCGATTCTAAAAATCATCCGATTTTCCCTTCACTAATCTTACCTTTTCATAATGATAGACAAAGATGCAAATTGCACGAAACTACACTTTTCAACGCTCAAAATACACATTAGAAGCCAACGCCAAGAAAACAAAGTATAAAAGTTATGTTTACAAACTTAGTAATTTTGATCGTGCCCGTTTAAACGAGCATTATGTACTAATAAGTTAAAAGCTTAATTACCTACCCTTCTTTATGGGTTACAAATAGTTATAAATAATTGTATGTTCCTCTACCATGGTATGGTATGGTATGGTAGGTAGAGGGGTCGCTCGGCTATTATACACGAAAATTCCTATCTCTTTCGAGAACCTCAGAATATTTCGAGGGTTGAGCTTTTGAAGATCTCCAGGTGCCACAAGGGCATTTTCGGGATGCTTCAACCTTTGACGAGCCAGTGCCAGAGTAAGTGCTCTGCCGTTTCAGCCATAGTTTGGCAGAATCTGCATTGTTCGTCAGTGGTTTTCCCCATTTTCTTGAGGTGGTACCTCCAGGAGCCATGTCTAGTGAGAAGGTCTACGACCAGTTTTATCTCATTGTTTTTGTAGCTTAAGAATCTTTTTTGTGTAGTTAGGCGAGTAAGAGATGAATCTTTTGGCCTGTCTCTGCTCAGGTGCATTGGCCCAATGTGTCTCTTTCAGCCTTTTTTCCCAATTTCTGAGTTCATTCATTACGTGCCATCTAGTGATGCTACAGAATGGTTCAGGCCCGCAAAAGGCAGTCTGTACACCATTCCGTGCGAGCTGGTCAGCGGCTTCGTCTCCTTCAATACTCTCGTGCCATGGTACCCACATTAGGGCCAGTCTGTTCCTGTTTACCAGTTGGTCTGCAGCCATCCGCCAATCGCACACAAGCCTGGAGTTGATTCTGCTAAATGCTAGCGCTTTTAAGGCTGCTTGACTATCTGATAGGATATAGATCTTTGCACCTCTTAAGCATTTTTTATTAAATTCAGAGATGGTTATATTGATAGCATTTAGTTCTGCTTGAAAGATTGTAGGGGTGTTTCCTTAAGGTGCAGAGATTCGACACCTAGATCCGTAAACTCCGGACCCCACTCCTTCTTTCAACTTTGATCCGTCTGTGTATCAGACAAGTGATCCCCTCTCTAGTTGTTTTAGTTTTTCCCTTGTAGTATTGCGGTCTTCAATTACCACTTCAAAGGAGCGATCAAAATGGAGTTTTGTTTCCATTGTATCGGTTGGTTTGGTAGACGTCCTTCAGAATTTTAAGGTGACCAGTCAGGTTTCCTGACTTCAGTTATTGTGTTTGAGTGACTCTATAGGCGCTGGTCCAGGCTTCCTTTTCCTCTACCATTAAGAATGTTTATCATTATATGCTTAACTTAGACGTAGGCTCTTTTCATCTCAAAACTAAAACTTATCAGAAAACTAGAAGTTCAGCAAGATTTTGTGTATTTAACATCAACACGCCCTGTATATTTATATATAAAAAAAAATCCCATTGAAGAATAGCATAAAATATTGACAAATTAAAAAAAAATGTGGAAACTTATGAGCCCTATATTTAGTACCACAGATTTTCTACTAGTTTACATAGAGCAGTTCCAATTTAGAGGCAAGTTGAGGGCCATCAAATCACCCACAGCCAACACTATGAATATTTTCGAAAATATATAATTTAATTAATTACTAATTTAAATTCACTCCAGGAGGTATAGCATGGCATCCTCCGACAACTTACATTATATTCCCTAGACTATCACTGGACTAAATAATGCTCAAAGTTCTAAATGCAGTTGCTTTCAGTCGCACACGAGTCCTCGAGTGCGCCACTCGAGACAAAATAAACGACGTGGATCGCCAAAGCTCAAAAGCGGTCACGAAATTATACGTGTATGTTTACACTGCAAATCATACTGTGTGTTCGAAACTATCATTATCGTCTGTACTACTCTGTATATACCTACCTCGATGCTCTGGTCGTTTTGTGTTTACTTTGAATGTTAAGTACCCTAACTGTGTAATTTGGTCCGTTGTTTACTTACCGAATATACTTCTGCATGCAAAACTCGAATTGATTACGTTCGACTGGCGATCCAGGCCCGTAATTACTTTACTTTTTTAGGCTTAACGAGGGTACCGATTGGTAATACTGCTCTTAGTTCATTTCACAATAATTCCATACTAAATGACGTAGTCATTAGTCGTTAATATTACAATACACGCCTAAAATTAATATGACTGCAGATGGTCAGCTACATAACTGACAAATTTGTTATTCGTCACCTAACGGGACTCTCTCGAATACATTTCTTGTGATGTCTCCGATACATTTATAAAAAAATGTATGCTGACTGGCACGTTTCGCTGACGTAGATGTATTCTAAAAATATGAATAGTGGAAAATAAATACATGCACATAAGCAATTTTCTTACAAGTAATTGAAATAATATATATTCAAATACTTATAATGGGTGTTACAGAATTTTTGCAGCTAAATGTTTTCAGCTGCAGTATTAATCCGACTTTTAATATGTAGATGCTGTTTAAACGATACTGCGAGAGTTTTTTCCTTCATCACCAACTGAAACTAGCTAGCCCACTTCTCCTGTCTTTTTCCAACCTTCCTAACATGTACGGATTAAAACTAATGTATTTTATCAGTTTCATTGCTGATTCGCATTTTTCTAATTTCCCATCAATTCCTCAACGTGCATGGTCACTTATTAGCTCCATTGTCCTTTATGCAACCTTACTTTCCGTTACAGCTTTTGGCTAATTTTACAATCTGTAAACCTGGGTGTAGTTTTAAAAATATCATTCAACAGGTAGTTCCATATTTTTGGAAATAGCCGTATTTGTGAAAATTGTATACGCCCAAATTATATCCTCATCTATATTAATGGCCTGCTGACCGAAACCAATAATCCTGTTTACAGTTATACAGATGGCTGTACCCTTGTCTCCCAATTTAGATCAGAAAAACATTTACCAGAGACTGAGACATTACCGCATACAGGAGCAGATTACAACAATTAATCAGGATCTGGGAAAAGTTCGAACTTGGGGCGACAGGAATTTGGCCCATTTCAATGCAGCCAAAACCCAAGCCGCCACGTTTACCCTGGCAGCCAATACGGAAGACCCTGACATCATTATAGCAGGACCGACCATTCCTTCATCCTCGTCAATCGGATTACTGTGTGTCTCGGTCAACAGCAATATGTCCTTGTACGAATACGTTGCTGACATCGCAAAATAGCCTTCGCAGAAGCTTGGTGCGCTATTTCGCAACAAAAAAACTGTATAACCGTAGCAGCTGCGCTTGCTCTACAAAGCGCAAGTAAGTCCGTGCTTAGAATATTGCTCACACATCTGGGCTGCCGCACCTAAGCATACTCTAAGCTGCTGGATTCCTTTCAGAAGAAAGCTCTGCGTCTCGTCGGCGACTCGGAGTTGACCCGGGATCTATTCCCAGGAATTGGTCCGCCCCATTCCGCCCCCAGCAAAGCCTGTCAGATAGTCACGACATACGGCAAGAGCGCACCCGTTAGTTATACAACTGGAACCAGCTAGACTCCTTGGTCTGGCGCACTGCATCACTGTGAAACTCACTCCCAGGACATCTGTTTCCCTTAATAACAACCTAGAGTATCAATCAACATCTTGGCACACACACCGCTCGTCGAGTGCTATAGGATCTCCCTCCCTTTAATGTGTGTGCCACTGCCGTAAAAAAATATATACCTTCATGTATCATCTGCGCAGTTTGAATTCCTATGCTAACGTGTCTTTATTCACTTTTATTAGTAAAACTTGGTACATAGCAGTACTATCTCATAAGAAACATAAATTCTTCTCTCCTCTCTATCGTTTAGGCTTCGATACTAATACATTCTTAAAAGAACTTGTATTTCCTGCAAATATTTATTAAATTCTTGCAAAACGCTTTCTGATTACGCCATCTTCAGGACCAATTCTTCAGAGAAATATACTAACGATACTGGTCAAAGAATCACATAATATAAAACTGGCTGAAGTTGAAAAAAAAACTTACCTTTTGTGTAATTTTTGAGAACATGCATTTTGCAATAATTTAATTGGGCAGGCTAATTATTTAAGTTGTTTGGTATTAATTCAGCAACTGTTAACTTAATTTAATAAAGACTACTGGTAATGTTCAAAAATATTAATTTATTAGTATTGTTGGGGAAGCACCCCAACATGTGTAATAACTTGCGTTTTTCACCATATAGTTTGGTGATACCCTGTATGTCCGTGGTATGAATGAGCGATAATTTCACTCTGAATAAATGTATTTCACACCAGGTAAATAGCAATGTGTGCATTTAAAGCATTTGTATTTCAGTTACTCCTTAGTCCGAACCTGGGTTGTTGGTATAATAGATTCCGTAATATGCAACAATCGCTGGAAAGCGTCACTCCATCAAGGAAATTGTTATTAATCGTTCTCAATATAATATATCTATGTCTCCGTCAGTATTGTGTAAACAACAATATGTCAAATAAGGAAAGAACATGTTTCTACCCTCACAAAGGCATCCGCCTCCCGCTCTGTTCTCTCTATCGCGCCGGTAGGAGAAATTAGATTTTAATGCCTTAAACACTCACCCGTGATGCAACGGTCCAGTCACCGCTCTGCTTGAATTTGGCGCCAAGAACATCTATCCAGTCGTAGCCCTATCTGACGCCAAGATATTTAGTAGTTTTTCCCATTTGTTTGCACAGATATTTAGAAAATATCTGCTGTACTCTGTGTTTCCGTTTTTTAACACTGAATTAAGGAGTTAAGTTCAAGTTCAAATTTAGGAGAGGGTGATATTTACTTAGTAGTTCAAAATATTATTTTTCCTAGAACTTCTTCTTCTTCAAAGTGCCGTGACCGTTATCGATCGTTGGCCATCATGTTGGCTACAATATTCATTGTCATGGTCTTATTGACTGCAAGTGACGGAACAGTGAGGTTGTTGACCTTCCATACCATTGCCTTAGGTTTTTAAGCCACGATGTTCTTCTCCTGTCGGGTCCGCGTTTACCAAGAATTTTCCCTTGCATGATTAAATGTAGAATTTCATATTTCGGGATGCCTCATAATATGGCCGAGATATTCCAGTTTGCGGCGTTTAACTGTCTTAATGAGTTCTAAAGTTTTACCTATTCATGAAAGAACTTCTGTGTTTCTAATTTTATCCGTCCAGCTAATCTTTAGTAGTCGTCTGTCTGTATATCCACATCTCGAACGCCTCAAGACGTTTAAGTGTTGCTTCAGTGAGCGTCCAAGATTCTGCTCCATATAGCAGGACTGGGAAGACATATCCTTATTCGAAGGTGGAGGTTAAGGTAATGGCTGCAGAAGATCTTTTTCATTTTGACGAAAGTTGCTCTGGCTCGCTCTATTCGTATTTTTATTTCAACAGATGGGTCCCATTTTTCGTTTATGTTGCTGCCCAGATACCTAAGCTTATCTACTCTTTCCATTATCGAGAGTGATTCCGTTGTCATCGATGGTGTCCTGTTTGCTGATGATCATGTATTTGGTTTTGTTGGCATTAAGTTTAAGGCCGGCTTGTTTGCATGTTTGATTTATCTTGTTCATTAGGTTTTGTAAATCTTCGTTGGAACTGGCCAGAATTAGCGTGTCGTCAGCATATTTGATGTTGTTCACAATTTTGCCGTTTATCTCGATGCCTTCTGTGGAATCCATTAGGGCCTCGTTAAATATTGTCTCCGAATATAGGTTGAAAAGTAAAGGTGAAAGAATACAGCCCTGTCTTACGCCTCTTTTTATATTTATCTCTTCTGACAGCTGTTGTTCCAATCGTACCGTTGCTGTTTGTTGCCAGTATAAATTATAAATTATTCGTGTGTCTTTATCATCAATACCCGATGCCTTCAGAATATCGTGCATTTTATCATGTCGTACCATATCAAAAGCATTTTCAAAGTCTATTGCACATAAATACACCGGGTGGCTGACGTCTCTACATATTTGGACCAACACCTGAACACCAAACAATGCCTCTTTCGTCCCTAGGCCATTTCGGAAGCCAAACTGGGTACCACTGATTTTCTCTTCTAATGTTCTATATATTCTTCCATATATTACCCGCAGGAAGGCTTTTAAAACGTGGCTCATTAGGCTGATGGTTCGATATTGGTTGCACTTAACTGCTCTGTTTTTCTTCGGAATCATAACAAACGTCGATTTTCGCCAATCTGCTGGTATTATCCCTGTCTCATAGATGGTAATAAATAGGTCCGTTAGCGTAGTCAAGCCATGTTCTCCTAGTAGTTTTAATATCTCAACATTTACTTCATCGAGGCCACTGGCTTTTCCATTTTTTGCTAACTTTATAGCATGGGCCACTTCCCCTTTTGTGATTGACGGGCCTACCATTGCTGGGATAACCTGTTGCTCGGATCTGTCATCCTCGAACAGTTCTGAGACGTAGTCCTTCCATATTTGTAGCTGATCATTAATATCTGTTATCTTTTTTTCGTTACTATCTTCTAGGTTTTGTGGTGGGTATTTCCTTTTGATACCGGCTACTTCTTTTAGTTTTTTATGTAGGTTAAAATTATCATATTTTTTCTCATATTCTTCTATTACTGAGCATTCTTGTTTGTGGTAGTCCGCTTTTGCTTTTCGTATCCTCTGCCTGATTTCCAGCTGGATTCTTTTGTATTCTCTCTGGTCCGTATTTTTAAATTTTCTTCTGTGGTCCATTAGGGTTAGGATGTCTTTTGTCATCCACTTTTGCTTTTTCTCTCTTCTTTTTTGTTTCAGTTTAGTCTCTTGGATGTTTCTCAATATGTTTTTCGTTCCGTTCCAAGTTTCTTCGATGTTGTTTGTGTTGTTTGTTATTGCTTTCATTTCTCGTTCCAGAGTATCTGTTATTTCTTGTCTGATGGTTTCGTTTGATAGCTTTTCCCTGTCCAACGTTGTTCTTTTGTTTCCACTTTTAAGTATCTTTTTAAACGTATTCTTAGTTTCCCAACAAGAAGGTTATGATACGACGGTACGTCTGCTCCTGGGTATGTTTTTGCTGATATTAAGGAGTTCCTGTAACGTTTATTAATGCATATATAATCAATTTGGTTACGGATCACTCTTTCCGGTGTATCTGCTGGTGATCTCCAAGTATATAAACGACGTTTCGGCAGTTTGAAGTAAGTGTTAGCGATCACAAATTGTTCTTCTAGACAGAACGTAGCCATCATATCTCCTCTGCTGTTTCTCGATCCCAAACCATATTTTCCTATCACATCCTCACACTGGCCCCTTCCAATTTTAGCGTTAAATCGCCTATGATAACTGTGACTTCATGTTTCTTTGTGGATGTTAGTAAAAGTTTTAGTTCCTCGTAGAATTTCTCAATAATTTCGTCTTCATAATCTTGAGTTGGTGCATATACTTGTATTACATTTAAGTTTACTGATGCTGTTTTAATATTTATCATCATTAGTCTATCTGAATGTTGAACTACGTTCAAAATCGCTCGATCTACATCTGGTGCAACAATTATTGCCACTCCATTACGGTGGTGTGCATCATCATTTCCTGAGTGATATACTACATGATCATCTATTGTTGTCTTCCCAGAACCCGGTCATCGCATCTCGCTTATTCCAAGGATGCTTAAACCTAATCTTTTCATTTCATTTACGGTATTATGTATTTTCCCTGGTTCGTACATACTATTCACGTTCCATGTCCCTATCGATCTTACATCTGAAAACATACTCTTGATTCTAGCTGATCGGGAGATTCTTAGCACCCCTGCCCCATTTAAGGGGCGCCCGTACTCGGGGCCGTTGCATTTATCAGCCATGATGTTTGTCCAGGGGATAAATAAGCTTAGGTAGTTCCCCGTTGCTTTCCTAAGTATAGTATCAGCCGCTCATAACCTGGAGTACAGACGCTGTTGAAAGCCGCTTCTCTGAAGACAGACGATTTCTGTTAGTTTTGGTCCGCCTCGGGTATTTTATTTCCCTGGTACCACCCATATCTGGAGGCATTCCCCTATCCGCCACCTGGGGAGGCGCCCGATGGAGGACTAACAACCCCACACGGGACGGTTTCCTAGAACACCGTCACATTTTCAGTAATTTTTGGGTAAAATTTGAACGAAATTAAGTTAAAACTACAGATGACTACATCTGAAGGGATACTTTACGTAAGATATATGAGTAAAATTTGTATCTGTAGGGAAAAGATCACAATGATACTATGAATGTTATTAAAAGCTTTAGGAGTTGTCTCGGTCTCCTTGGAAACAGGCGAACTGTGTAGGCACTTCCTAGTATTCTAAACAGCTCAGAAAATTGTATTACGGATTACAAACTTACAGGGAATTCGTCTCCAGTTTTGCTTTGGCATGCTTCCTACAAAAAACAACTTTAATATTGCGATAACTCTCGAGCCATTTAACATTGTAATATGCGAATTTGGTACCCTAGGCTATAGAATGGTTTAAGTTTATGTGAAAATTGTGATTTGTTGAAATAAATTATATTGCTATCGGTTTTTTCTTTTAGAAACAACAAGGATAATTACCTGCCTCAAAAAATTTTCAGAATCTTCTAAAATAATTATCCTCAGTAGTATCCATGATGCTGCTTTTCATTACATAAAGAATGCAATTTCCCTGTTTCTGAAACTTCACAGGGGTAGAAACATAATGCATATTAAATGAATAATCTGTCATGCAAATATATGTTTACGAAACACATGCCTCGACTGATTAAACATAACTCTCCTCTTGTTTGAATCTGCATAACTTCGGTCATGCCTAATTTTTACTGTTGTACACTGTCACTGCTACTTGAATTTAATGCATATTCAATGTAAATGCGACTCGTTCATGCTGCTATCCATATGTCATATACAGGGTAATTTCTAATTCCTCAACAGCTCTTCTAACGAAACGGGTTAAAATATATTTCTGATTGTTTAGCAATCCGATATAGGGTAATTCCGGTAGAAATGTCGGTATGATAGAGATGCCGATTGCTCATATTTCCGAACGTACTCATCTACGAGATATGAGGTACGATCATGTAAGTGCCTGTCGAAATCTGTTCGCCGTTGTGCAATATCCAAACATTTTTAATTGAGCCGAGATTTTCAATTTCTGTCAAGTGAAAATTATTTTGAAGTATAAATGTGCTAGTATAAAATCTGCATGAACATAATGATACAGCATAGAATGAGGTTATACGTCTGTGTGTTTGTACGTTTTTTTATCTTAGCTGCAACTGCCCCGGGACATTCGGCATCTCTCCCGGAAATTCGGGAGAGACGCCAATTTCTAATAGGGTGATATGACTGACCTAAAAGAATACTTTAGTTTTAGAAAATCGGAGGAAATATAAAAGAAAGTATCCTACTAGGGGTAAATGAACCGAAGAAGCTTTAAAAGCTGCTCTGAAAAATGACTGTAAACGAATCTGCTAGAGTTTTTGAAATTCAACTAAGAACCGTAAAACACAAAGTTGGATGTGGCAATCCCAGAAGAGGACGAATGGGGCCTGAAACAAACTGCGGGTAAGAGGATTTACTCCTACGAGATTAGAAATTAGGCATGGCGTTCCACCTAGCAGAGCAGTTGAAAACATGAAACAAATTTGATAGACAAGCTGAAATCGCAAGTTATGACTGGCTTTTGTCCTTTTCACGACGGCATCCTGAATTGTCCATAAGGAAAGGTGAGCCTTATCCCGCAAGGGTCAAATATTTTGAACTACTCTCATATTATATAGAAAAGCAAACCCGCTTGTCTATATAATATGGATAAGACAGGACTGAACAATCGTCCAGAAGAAGTGGTTGCCAAGAAAGAGCCAAAGGTCGTGTCTGCGTTGAGAGCTCCAGAAAGGGGAGAAACTATAGCAGTTATAAGCGTACATTTTCAAGGACAAGAATAAAAAACCCTAATTCGGGCTGTGACCAGGCTTTGTCGTGTATCCGAGCCAGAAGTCGGTGTGCATCAACACACAGATTTTTCCAGAGTGGCTAAAGATTCAGTCTGTCCCAAGGAAAACTGCAGGTAAAGTGCTCCTAATACTTGACGACTATGGATCATACCGCATTTATCTCGAAACGCTAACATTTGCTGATGAAAATGATATAATTCTTCGTTGCCTTCCTTCGCACACACTACCTTCAACCACTGGACTGGTCGTTTAAAGTCTTTAAAAGCATCATTTTATCAAGTTGACGATCGCATTGGGGACCAATGAAGCGCCTGCAGATGTGCCGTTTCAGGAAAAAGGAAGATATTCCCCACAGCCGTCAACTTCTCACGTTGCTGAATTGGCTGTACTGCCAGCAGCCTAAACCACATATGTTTCTATTTCTCAAAAAATTACTACTAGCATAGCCCTGGACATATAACTGGACGTATGACCTGTTCCAGCTGCTGCTGTGCACGAGGTTAGGAGGAAAGCTAACAAAATGGCAGACATTTTAAATAGTGCAGAAGGCCCTTTAAGAAATATCAGGAGCACAAAGAAGAGATGAAACTGAAGAAACTAAAACATTTCAAAAAAGTGCTGAGACAGGCATCGATTCTAAAAAAGGAAATTTAGTCCGAAGACGGTACCCAAAGAAAGACAGAAGAATGAACTTGAGTTGGGGGAATCTGCTGATCAAGATTTGAACTTTTCTATTCATAACATCAGCTTGGACATGAAAAATAAGAATGACGCAAGCTGTACTAGGTGTGAGGAAGAGCATACCAAGACAACCAATGCTGATGACTGGATTCAGTGCCTCCATTGTCATCAAGCATTGAGGAGTGCCTCAAATACCAAAATACGTGCAAAATCTAAGTAAACTTGCTCATTAGAAAGAAAAAAGTGTAAAGGCATATCTGCCCTATATTTTGCGGCATCTCTCCCGTAATATGAGGTAGAGATGCCGATTTACGGAATGTGCGAAAACGTTTTTCACTGATTATTGTATTTAGTTTAAGGAATAAAGCATATGTACCTTGCCTGTCAAATAAATATATATCCGATTGACTTAGATTCATTAATTCATGATTAATGTGAAATTAGTAAACCAAGGAAACGTGAAAAATCAGCCACTCTTCCAGCATTACCCTATGCTATGGGAATATGGAAATTGCTGGTCAGCTTGAGTCTGTATTAAGGTTTCTGTCATGTTCGCATACCTACCAACAATGTCATCATAAATTAATTGAAAGAAAAAATCGACCCATATGTATCACAAATGGTTATAATTAAACATTTCAATTGATTGCTTCCAAGTAATTATGCCCTAACAAAATGATCCTCGCTATAGTCCTTGTGCAAACTATTCCTACACTTGCGTTTTTAAATTTTGCTATTACAACCTTCCTGAGCGCTGCCTTTTCTGAAGCCCGAATATTAATCTTAACACTGCATATCACGAATTTGAACCCTAATACGCTTTTGCATAGCAATATAGCTATAGCGTGCCCCTTTCCTACGGCGTTGCATTACAGTTACCTGAAGTGTTAAATTGCTAAATAGTTATTTTTATATCTTTCGTGCTCCTGTATTTTCCGGAAATCTCCATAATACAGTCTTCTTCATCCTGGCCCGGGTGCGAAAATATCTCGGTGCTCTATCCAAATATCCCGAATTTGCAATTCAGATGAGCTTGCACACTTCATTAGCTACAGGAACAATCTCCAAATATATCAGGATGTTTTTGTCGGAATCCATCTGTTTGCTTTTCCATCGCACTGGAAAAAATCTGGGAAGTTTTTGCATATTTAAGGTTAGATATACCATTAGGGGATACTTTTTTAAGTTTCAGAGAGATAATTATGAACGTTCTCATTATGTATGATCATCTGTTTTTAAAAATATAATTATATAGCGCAAAATGATTGTGAAGAGCTCTGAATTTTTACGGAACGACTGTATCATTTCGTATTTGTATTCACAAATGAATCGAGAGACTATGTAATGCAGTGTGGATACTGTATACTAATTATATTGCTGTGTTTTATAATTATCCCCTTATAATGAGTGTTTTATATCTGGTGATGAAGCTTAAAAATATATTAAATCATAAGAGCCTCAAGAGCCTAAGGCAATCAGCAGAGATGGTAGTAGAAATTTGGTAGAACAATAATTAACAACCAGAAAATAAATAGGTCAACAATGAAAGTTATGGCCAGAACACAATTCAGTCAATTATTATGGTTTCCATGTGAAACCAGTTGATTCTAACACGGCTGTAAGTAGCTCGTTTTTCCATAGGATGGTTGCAAGAACCAATTCAACGCTTAAGAATAAACTGCAATCTTCTTCACCCTAGGGATATTATTTCTGCCTTCCCTTCTACATATTCCTCGTTGCTAACAAAATTATAATTATAAGCTTCGCACCGTAAATAAGTATCCCGTTTCCCACGTATTGTGAAGAGGTGCGATTAAAAATATAATATACTATAGTATATTATAGTCGCATCGCCTCTTTGCAAAGCCGGCACGTCCCAAGCTATAATTAAATCCACACACGTGGGCAGACTCCTTTGTGCCAAGTTTTGCATAATATTTACACCTTTTTGCACGGTTTTGATTGCAATTCGTTTCATTAATCACATTCTCGGTGCCGAAAATCGATTGTCGCTCTTCCGCACCGACCGCTTGGAGAATTTTTGTGTATCGAACACATTTATATCCATTTTTTCCTACTTAATTCCTAATTTAATTTTTAAACATCTTCCACTCTAATATTCAGGGATAATAAACTGCTACACTCGAATGGAATACGCCATCTGATAAATGTCTGCTTTAAGATGCCTTTAAGTTGTTAAATGGATTATTATTATATTATCATTGTGGATATTTACCAGAAAACCCTCGAAACTGCCAATTGAGATATGGATTGAGTACATATAATATAATCAATAATTATTTCGAATATATTCCAAGATTTCCGGAGAAATGGAAATATATACTAAAAAATTGAAGAGGCTGAATTGCGGTGCGTGAGATAAATTACCTGTTAAGCAAAATCAAATAATAGTATATTATATAATAAGTGTGGTAAGTATGTTATTACCGCACGCGAGTGAAAATTGCTAACCGAGCCGGTGAGGCGAGGTTTGCAATCACTCGAGGGCGGTAATAACTTACCACACGTATTATATACAATACTTTATCTACGCCCCGTGCATAGGGTCATCACATCAGTCATGAGATTTAAAATTAGAAAAAACAACAGGTATTTGATCATCGAATTCAATGAAGCCACCATAAATTGTCAAATTCACGTCAATTGTTACCTACTGTTGTTATAGGGTTTTTATAATAAATGTGTCACACAGTAAACAGTAAACGTCAGTCGAAGCAAGAATATTCTCCAAAAAATGGATTCCGATTCGGACAGTGAAATCAAAAGGCTGGTAAAGGAAGCAACAAATGATTTACTACCCCAGAAGTCTGGAGCCCGCTACGAAAAAGAGTATGAAATGTTTTCAAAATGGTGTTCCGCAAAAAAAGTTAAAGACATTGACGAGCATGTTCTAATTGCATATTTTGTGGATAATTTCAAGGATAAAAACATCGTCTTCATTATGGTGTTATTACTCTATGTTGAAATCGACTTTGTCTCTGAAGAGAAATATAATGATTGACAAATTCCCGAGGTTATTAGCGTTTCTTAAAAAGAAATTCGTTGGATACAAGACTAATAAATCCAGCGTATTCAGAAAAGAAGAAATCGATAAGTTCCTTGCTGAAAGATCAGATTATGAATTTTTACTGCTATAGGTAGGAATTTTGAAGTTTTTACATTCAAAATACTCAAATTAATGTTATATTTTATTATAATATAGGTTGTTCTCGTCGTTGGAATTGCCGGAGCATGTCGCAGAGAGGAACTGACCAAAATAACTGTGAATGACATCGAAGAGCAAGGCGAGATTATTATTATAAGTATTCCGGATTCCAAAATCCACACTTCCAGGAAATTCGTGCTTTATGGTCGAGACCAGGAATATTTAAAGAAATACCTGAAGCTGAGGCCCCCTCTGGTGGCAAGCAATAGGCTATTGCTATATTACAAAAAAGGCAAGTGCACCTCACAAGTTGTTGGGATAAATACTATCTCGGAAAAGTGCCCAGTCAAATAGCATTATTCCCAAAAATTCCAAATCCTGAATCATATACAGGTCATTGCTTCAGCAGGTCCTCAGCAACTCTTCTAGCAGATGCAGGTGGGGACCTCGTGACCTTAAAACGTCGCGGTGGATGGAAGTCATCCACCGTAGCAGAAGGGTATGTCAAGGAATCGATCGGAAATAAAATTGCGATTGCAAAAAAATTACTGGAATGGATAATATGATCCAGGAATCGACAGCAGGCTGCTCAAAATCAACGGTGACATCAGTATTCAAAGAGTATTCCACTTTGGGCGAGATTCCTTTTATTAAAATAGAAAATATGTCTACTTCTTCTATTATTATAAATGTTAATAAGTAATATTTTTCTATTTTATTAAAATAAATGTGAAATGTGAAGAATATATCTTGCTTCGACTGACGTTTATACTAGTAATAGTACCTATTCCTTTGTATTACAGCAATCGTGCGGTAATGTTTCATTACCGTACGGCGTGCGGTAATGTGGTACTTACCGCACGCAAAAGCGTGTTGTAATGTATACATTACCGCACGAGCGTAGATAAAGCGAATTGAACGTTCAATAATCAATTACTAAATTACCCAAAACATGATCATGTTCCTTTAATACTTCTTGAGTCCACTAGAAAGTAATATCTACGAGCCACATCGTGGTTTCAACACGTTAAACCACCCATGAAATTAAAACCATTCACAACAGGTCTGATAAAACAAAAAAATATACTTGGCTTGAGTTGAGATGAAAATAATCTACGTTAAAGTGTTAAATAATAATACAACGGCACCAAAAAAATCTGAAATTCAGAGAAATTCGTTACTTTATGACGAAGGAAAATGAAAATGGTATAAATTAACTAAATATAATTAAGATATAAATTAAACTTGCTTATCTGACTCCATGGTTCGACCTGCTGAACTGATCGATATGGACTCCTGGGCAGCTCTCCAGCCAACTCTCGGAAGGAAAATTACACGACCGAGGAATATGACGAACTTTCTTGATAGCAGAAGGTCTATTGTACGTCTACGTGACTGACGAAAAGAATGGATTTCTTCGGTGGAAGAAAGACTTTTCGCGAATATAAAAAGCACAAAGCAAGTAAAATTTATAGGCAAAGAAAATAAAATGTAAAAGGGAAATCAATATTTCACCTACTAAGGGTTTTTATCCCCCATAACGCTCAAATCAGCTAGGCTTTCTGAAAGGAGGGACGAGACAGAACCTATGCAAGGAAAATTATTTTTCTTTAACTATCTTCGTGGAGTTACAAGATAGTGATCCATACAGAAGAAAAAGCAAGTCACTTGCAACGTAGACAGTGAAAAATCTCAGTTATAGACCAGACAAATAAAGCGCCAAAGGTAATAACAGAAGGTACCGCCTGAGACTCAATAATGGGTCCGGTAAAAGATCCGATCCTCACAAGGTAATTCACCAAACTGTTTTACCTCAACACCAACACTACCAGACGTAATTGTCGACTTTTGAAGTGGCCCCCAGTTCTATTTTTCATGATGGAGAGGACAAATGTAACGATTCAAAGGATATCCCTTTCCAGTGCTTATCTAGCCAATTATGCCACACGTCACATATAACAATTGCTTGAAGCCATTGTGCAAGGTTTCGCCCTGACAAATCTTACAAATAAATACCCTGACCATAAAGAAAATAGGTACTTAATTAGTTTTCCTATTATATCACTAACACGTGCATCTTTATAAGCTCATAACGACGTAGCTGCTCACTTCGCAGAAGTCTCATTTTACAGGGCTACGAAAATTCAATAACGTTCTTCTAAGAACCTATCCCTATAAGCAGTGATGTCATCCGAGATCCAAATTACCCATGCTTTGTGGTTTTTCTATTATATTTCATTACACTATGACACTGGTTGGCATGTTCTACAACGTACTTGTGATATCTAATACTAATCAAGGACAAGTGGTTCCGGAAACAAATATTCATTCGTTGATACCATAGTTCGAAAAGCATTACTCGAGCTGATAAACACATAGTAACGTTGTCTAAAAGTGTCACAGTCAAAGTAATAAAGGGATGCCCTCGCCCATGCTTTGATCCCTGGTGGTTGACGATCTACTGGTAAGACTGACTGAAGCAGGCTTTGAAGTCTAAGGTTACGCAGATGACCCAGTTATAATAATAAGAGGCAAGCATGACAACGTTCTCTCAGAACGTATGCAAAGTGCAATCTTTGTCAGCACATGGTATACACAGAAAAGACTAAATGTCAACCCAAGCAAAACCGTAGTGATCCAATTCACAAAAAGAAGGAAGCTGAACCTTAAAACATCCACATTAGGAGGGACAACGGTAGAGCTGTCAAAAGAAGTTAAGTATCTTGGCATCGTTCTCGACCAGAAACTAACCTGGAACCCACACCTGGAAAGAACGATCAAAAAAGCAACGGTAGCGCTTTGGGCCTGTCGACGACTCTTTGGTAAAATATGGGGGCTAAAACCCTCCATCATCTGGTGGTCCTATAACACTGTTGTTAAGCCTATTATGACCTACGCCTGCTTGGTGTAGTGAGTAAAAACAAAGGAAATAACAACACAGCGAAAGCTAACAAGAGTACAAAGGTTCGACTGTCTGGCTATAACAGGGGCTATGAAAACGTGCCCCACAGCAGCTCTGGAAATCCTACTTGTCCTCCCTCCGCTGCATATATGCATAGAAAAGGAGGCCTGGACCAGTGCGTATATAGTCACTCAGACACAAAAACTGAGGTTAAGAAACCTGACTGTTCACCTTAAAATTCTGAAGGACATCCAGATAGAGGCGATGACTATGCCAACCGATATAATGGAAACAAAACTCCATTTTGATTGCTCCTTTGAAGTGGTAATTGAAGACCGCAATACTACAGGGGAACGACTAAAACAACTAGAGAGGGGATCACTTGTCTGGTACATAGATGGATCAAAGATGAAAGAAGGAGTGGGATCCGAAGTTTACGGACCTAGGTGTCGAATCTCTGCACCTTTAGGAAACACTCCCACAATCTTTCAAACAGAACTATATCCTATCAATATAGCCATTTCTGAATGTGCCAAAAAAGGCCTAAGAGGTGCAAAGATCAAGATAGTAAGCAGACTTAAAAGCGCTGGCATCTAGTAGAATCAACTCCCGACTAGTATGGGATTGTCGGATAGCTGCAGATCAACTGGCAAACAGAAGCAGACTCACTTTAATATGGGTACCACGGCACGAGAGTGTGGAAGGCAACGAGGCCGCTGACCAGCTCGCACGGTATGGTGCACAGACTGCCTTTTGCGGGCCTGAACCATTCTGTGGCATCACTAGAGGACACGTAATGAATGAACTCTGAAATTGGGAAAAAAGGCGGAAAGAGACACATTGGGCCAATGCACCTGAGCAGAGACAGGCCGAGAGAATCATCTCTCACTCGCCGAACTACACAAAAAAGCTTCTTAAGCTACAAAAAGAAATGAGATAAAACTGGTCGTAGACCTTCTCACTGTACATGGCCCCTGGAGGTACCACCTCAAGAAAATGGGGAAAACCACTGACGAACAATGCAGATTCTGCCAAACTATAACTGAAACGTCAGAGCACTTACTCTGCGAATGGCAGGCACTGAGTCGCCAAAGGTTGAGGCATCCCAAAAATGCCCTTGTGGCAGCGATAGGTCTACAAAAGCTCGAATCACGAAAAATTCTTAGAATTCGAAGGAGATAGGAATTTTCGTGTAAAATAGAAGGAAATACAAAAAAGATCAATTGTGGTCGACGTGTCGACTTGCCGAGCGATCCCTCTACCTACCATACCATACCATATCTAAAAGTGTCCAAGTGTGCGTGTTTCGATACTTGGACAACGCTGACGCTGACAGTATAAGCCATATAACAGATCACGGTTCCCTCACGGGAATATTATAGCAATTTAGGAGGTATTGATTATAGGCCTTAGCCTTTTGTGGCCTGCGGCACACACACACACATAAAAAGCGGTTCTTATATAACGCCCGCCAAGATGTCAAGACGGCAATTGACACGATTCCCGAAATGTCAGACACAGGAAAAACTCAGTCAAAATGAACCGTAGAAGAGTATAGAAAATCAATTAAAGCAGTTACAACACGTCATATTATGATGGTAGATATCTATAGGTAATTTTGCCATGAAGTGGCAATTGTAGCAATAACACAATAAGGTAAGATTAATTGTACCAAAATGACGTATTGTATATGTATTATCTTCATGGTTGTTCTCATTCCCTGTTTTATTTTGAAAACTCTATATGCCCCCTTTTCTTCAAGCAAACTAAATCCAGAAATGCCCAGATTACTAAATAATCGTCAAAAACAACCCCCAAAAGCAAAGACAGACCGTCAGAAAATTTTGTCAATAAAGTCCACTTGCCACAAGAAATATATACAGAATGTATTAAAATTAGGCTCCACCTCACCCCAAGCAAGGAATTTATTCTGTAAAATTAAGAAACTGTTAATCCCTTTAATTAAAGGCTTCAAGCTTAGTTGGTAGCATGTTTTAGAAAAAAAATCGGAAATTAATCTTTAGAAATCTTGTTAATATTAAATGTTTATTTTTATTTATGAAAAACAGATGTGTGATCCTCTTTCCCTTTCCGAAAGACAACAAGATTGCCAAAATATTTAGTCAGAGACATTACAAGAGTGGATGTAACTTAATGGATTTTGACCGTGATTAATTAGAGAATCATTATTATACTATATGATGTGATCAGTATATAATGATGCCATTACCGAGTGTGCCTTATAATATTAAAACGAATTGCCATGAAAATGAGTATGTCCCAGTTCCTAACCGAATGATGAATGTAATTTCGATAAAATGACAAATACATTTTAATAACAGAATAGCGAATAAAAATTTAAGAACAGAATTGTGAATAGAATTTAACGTTAGTTAGCAATAGATAATACTCCCATTCTCAGGCTGTCAGAAGATGCTACGATAAAGCTAAACTTTATTTACGTATTGATGAATAACGTCTTTTCTGAATAATGTATTCAAAATTTTAACTTATGATTGAAGAATTAGTACTCACTTAGTAACTACTTTGTTAACTATTCATAATAGGTGCATTACCTGTTGCATTTCCGACTAATTTAGTAGAATTATTATTCATCTTACTTAATTATCGCTTTTTGGCTTTAATTGCTTTTTAACCCTTAAGTACCATGGCGGGGTCAAATTTGACCCTCCTTGAGTTTTAATGTCAAGTTTCGCTACCTAAATATTGATGGGGCGCTGCGCACGTTCTGCTAATCTTCGACCGGCAGGTGATTTATCGATCCACGGAAATTCCGTTAGTTTATCTGTTACTACTGCAGAGTTAGGGCACTCGTAGGGTAAAATTTGACCCGCTTATGGTATAAGTGTAGGTTAAAGTTTCCGGACTTCAGGAACCAGATCCTGCCGCAAATCCAGAACCACAACGAGGAAAAAAGAGGGGAAGGTGTTAAATATGTCCATATTCAAAAAACCAAAAGAAGGAAAGCTTAACGTGCGATAAATGTCGAGACTTTATTTGCAAAAATCATGCCCGCACAAAGACGTTATGCATAAGTTGTGTTGAAAAGTAAGGTCAAAAACATGCTTGTCATTTTTTAGATACGAAATCTAAATTGATTTTTTTTTATTTTAGGTAGCAGCTATGATACCTAAAATTCACCACTGGATACAAACGAACTGCGAATTTTTATTTAGAAAGTGCACATGTGTGTTAATTTGACTGGATACCAAAGTTTTTTTTAAATATAGTGATAACTAATTAACCAAATCCGTTTTTTTCCATAAAAATTTAAAAGTAGTTGTAAACAAAATAACTTAACTTAAAAGAATTTTAAAAAATAAGATTTTTTATATACAAAAACAATGGGGTCAAATTTGACCCTGCCATGGTATAAATGTCATTATTTTCGGCCATGGCAGTTAAGGGTTAAGATTTCAGATGAAACTCGTTTATTTTTTCAATTTCTCTTCTTGTTGATTAACTAAATCATCAAATTATTGATCTTATAATTTTCTAGCAAATATATTTAATACTTTAAACCACAAATTATAGATTCCAGCTCAAGTCAGCTTGTATAAATATATTTTATGTGTTACATAGCGTTAACGTTATATATTATAAGAAACTCCCTTTTTGGGAAATATTTCCTAATTGGTTTAAATTAATTTTGATTTATTGAAAAATTAATTAAAATATGCAAGAGCAAAAATATAATTTGTTTAACATGTCCCATCTGATGAAGAATTCCAGTAGATCTAAGTACGTGTAGTAATGAACTCCCTTTAAGTTATATAATTTATTTGTATATTCCAGTATCTAGTATACGTTGAGATTTGCTAATGAAGATTTAAATTCGTGCAGAGGTAATAAAGTAACCATGAAGCTCGCGGCTTTACAACATTTATAATGTATGGTTTATATTATTCATTAGGTATAAAATAAATTTAAAATTCATAGACTTTTATCTCAGATAAATAAACAATAATATGTCCTAAGAGCATTCCATGAATCTTTAATTTACCTACCCGTCTCAATAATCGTCATGGCCCAGGTTCATTGTAGCATCTGTACTTTTTTAAAACTCCATATTGACTGTTTGTAAATTTAGTTTTGTATTCCAAATAAACATTTCATTCAATTTGGTTTTTTTTCGTTTATACATAGTTATCGATTTTCAAAATTGTTCAATTTATTTATTGCCCATTCGATAATCTTTTTTCACGTTCACGTTCTTTCCTAGAATACCTTTTGCCACATCGTCCTATTCCCGAAAAGGTTATAGAATGTTATAGAAAGCCAGTGGTGACCTTTGCTTAAAGACCGCCCTGTTAATGACCCTACATTTGATGACAACACTATCCAAGCTGTGGATCCTTCCACACATATGTATTAATTTATCGTTTTTCACCGTATAGTTTGATGATAACACCCTGTATGTTTGTAGTTTTATTGAGTCATAATTCAAACCCAAATAAATTTATTTCACCCCAGGTAAACAGCAATTTGTGCATTTAAAGGATTGTATTTCAGATATTCTTTAGTCCGAACCTGGATTGTCGGTAGAATAAATTCCTTTATATGCAACAATCGCTAGAAAGCAAGAAGCACTCTTGGTCAAGGAAAACGTATTTGATCATTTTAAATTCAATATATCTTTTTCTCCGTCGATGCTGTGTAAACAACATTATGTCAAATAAAGACAGAACATTTTTCTACCCTCTCAAATGCATCCGCCCCTGCGCAATTTTCCGTTCTGTTCTCCCTGTAGGCGCCGGTAGGAAAAATTCGATTTTAGTATCTGACAAACACTCAACTGTGAAGCAACGGTCCAGTCACCGCTCTGCTTGAATTTGACGCCAAGGGCATCTACCAAGTCGTAGCTCTGTTTGACGCCAAGATATTTAGTTAGTTTTCTTAAAATTTAAGTTTAGTTAGTCGAAGAAGTAATAAGTGCCTGACAAACACTCAGTGAAGCAACGGTCCAGTCACCGTTCTTCTTGAGTTTTTGAGCGGAGAATATCTACCAAGTCGTCGCCCTGTTTGACGCCAAGATAGTTATTCGTTTTCTCATTTGTTTGCACAGATATTTAGAAAATATCTGGTGCACTCTGTGTTCCCATTTTTCAACACTGAATTAAGGACACTTTGGGCGTTTTATCGCATTTTTAGAGACATACAACTCGTAGCGTCTCTCCTGTTGAAGATAGAATAGAAGAAGGTCAAATGGCGGTTGAAAAATTGTAGTTAGACAGATCTATTCCTGTACTCAAGATTCGAATAAAGTTTCGAAGTCTTATACCTCTGGTGATGTTAAGTCGAGAGAATTGCAGAAGAAGAAAAGTAACAAGGTATTTTGTGTGAACGGAAAAACAGTTAGTTGAAATAAAAGAAAGCTGATTAAATTTAGTAAAGAAAGAAGAGACGATTTCCACCTAAATTCAAATAATCAAGAATTTTGTTAGATATTAGATATTTTCTAGTAGTTAACCTGATGTAAAGTATTTAGTTTTATGTGTGAAAGGATGAATGCTTGAAAGTAGTTAGAATACATTTTATATATTGATCATATTTAATGCAAATTAAATCTTGCATTATTAAAGTAACTAATACCTAAAATACATGTTTCAATTCACAGCCTCTGAATGCAATCTCACCTACTCATGGTAATAAGTAAAAATAAAGTTAATTACCACCCGCTCCTTTGTGATAAATGATTTAAAAATTAATTAATTATACCGACCAGTAAATATTTCTCGGAAATAGTCATATTTCACAACTAAGTTTTGGTTTTCATTGCAGTATATTTTCCATGAATCCTTATGGATATAAGGCATAGATCACTTGCTATATATTGTCTTTCCGATTTGTCCTTAGTATAGTGAGACTGGACACACTTAAGTTTCAGAATGAATGTCTACTTTTTCCATTTTGTCGGCAAAACGCTTACTTTTTTTATCACTTCCTTTGTTTTCTTTGGATAGTAAAGAATTTTCCAAGTAGCGTTTTGCTATATTCTGGACCCTAAACCTTAAGATTCCCAAAATGGATATAAATGCTTAACTGCAAATTAGGAAAACTCTGTCTTTAGTTTTAATGAAGTATGTCAGTGAAACGGAATTATTTCAGGTTCCTTTTGTCGGACGTCGCGTCGTCTTTTCGGAAAGTTCTGCTCTGTACGTTTTCGGATAAAGTTATCCTGTTCTATTTTGGTAGTATTGTCGTAGAACACTTTGGGAAATCTTCGGATATCTTGCATCAATATCTCTCTACAGGCAAAATTCTTTTTTATGTTCACTTTTGGATGGGTTGGCAAGTTTATGGGTCTGGACCTGTAAAAAAGACACACTTTCGACTAAACTTTAAAAATTGCATCTAAAATATTACCTTTTTAGTTTGCTTTGAGTCTTCTTCCATTTTGTCGGATCTCGCGTTTTTTTTGCGACCTTTGCCAGATGTAGCAAGGATAACACTATCATCCATAATAGTTAAATTTAATTTGCCGCAGCAATACTTAACAAAAAAAGAGCAGACACAATCTAAACTACTTTTTGATAACAGCGCGGCTGAAACAAGACTAAACAATGTTTTATAAGCGTTGATATGTCGGGGAAGAAAACAGTTTTGATTCCGTGCGGTTTTACTGTGGTGGTAGTGCAATGGACTGGAATAGTTCTGATATCTTTGCGGAGTAATGGATTTAAAGAGTATTGGAGCAATATTTCCTAAGGAATGAGCACGTTTTGTTACCGCCATTGAAATTTCCCATTTAATATCTTTGGGATTTAAAAGGTTTCGTTGCCAAATAATATGTTAAAAGTAAAAAAAGTAAAAGTATTTTATTTGTCTTTCAGTTACATATACACATAAATAAGACACGTCAAAGAAATATGTATACCTTGATAAGGATACAACTCACAAATATGTGACATTAAACAAAGGTATATAAAAAACAACTTGAGAGCTGGACGAACTAAAACGCCGATTCAACTACAAGCCAAAACATACTCGTTTAGCGCATAAAAGCTGCGATCAACGAGAAACTCCTTTAATTTTTTTCTGAATATGCTATCACTTGGAGAAAGTTTTATTTCATCAGGAAGCAAATTAAAAAAGCTGCAACCTGCATAAATAGGCGACTTTTGATAAAATGAATGGTTGGGCCGGATTAAACGAAAAGTATCTTTTTTCCTGGTATTGTGACCATGTATATGGCAATTAAGAATAAATAGATGTTTGTTTTTGTAAATGTGAATTAAAAGCTTAAACAAGTATATGGAGGTTAGAGTGAGAATTTTTTTATTTTTGAAAATTAATCTACTGCTTAAATTATATGGTAGATTAAAAATAAGAGGAATTATTCTTTTCTGTAGCACAAAGAGTCTGTTAATATCCGATGATTGTCCCCAAATGACGATGTTGTAAGATATGTGTGAGTAAACCATAGCATAATAGGTTGTCAATAGGTTTTTTCGTTAAAAGAGTTTTTCAGTTGAGCAATGGCAAAGTGTGCACTGCACACTTTACCGCATATATAATCTATATGATCACTATATAATAAATGCCTATCAATATAAGTACCCAGAAATTTGACACAATATTTAGTTTCTAGGTCAGTATTTCCTATTTTAAAATTAAAATTTTTACCTTGCCTACGGACATTATGGGCCTCGAGAATTATAGTTTTATCATAATTTACAATAAGCATATTCTTATGACACCATTCATTAAAGCTCCTCAAGACATTTGTAGCTTTGGCAAAAACTGTTTCTGAGTCTTTATCAGATACTACAATAGACGTATCGTCTGCATACATAAAAACGGACCCGATAGGAACATGTTTGGGAATGTCATTAACATACAATAAAAATATTAGTGGACCAAGAACACTACCTTGAAGAGTACCTCGATGTACTTCAAAGGTTTCGGATTTGCAGTTTTCCACTTTCACAAAACTTTTACGGTTTCTTAAAAAAGACTTAACAAAATTGTTGGCAGGGCCACGGATTCCAAGCGCGTCTAGTTTGCTAGACACAAAGTTAATGTCTATTGTATCGAACGCACGCGACAAATCGAAAAAAATTGATATCGTACACTCATTTTTATCCATATTATCATTAATCAATAGTACATATTCAATACATGCGGTTTCAGTTGACTTGTTTTTACGAAACCCATGCTGAGATCCAGTGAGAATATCAAAAGACTCTAAAAACATACAAACTTTCTCGGTTACAGCCCTTTCAATGATTTTTGAAAAAACACTAAGTATCGATATAGGTCGGTAGTTATCCATATCATGTCTATCGCCCTTCTTATAAACAGGAGTGATTGAGGATAATTTTAAACTGTTCGGAAATTGGCCAAGTTCAATAGACTTATTTATTATGTAAGCTAAAGGTACTACAAATACATCAGAACATTTTTTAACAAGGTTGACAGGAATATTATCATAACCACAGGATTTCTTACTTTTTAATGACTTTATGATATACTGAATTTCCCCAGGTGTTACTGGAGACAAAAAAATGGAATTTTCCTGTTCCCGAGATGTTGTACACTCTTCAGAGAAGGAATTTTTAAAATGTGAATTAAGCTTATTGTCAACGACAACAGAAAAATATTGCGCAAAGGAATTTGCAATATCTTGAGGACAATTGATGGTTTTAGTGTTAATGTGAAGTTCCGTAATTTTTTTCGTGATTTAGTGTTACCTATATTTTTATTTACTAGGCTCCATAAGGTTTTGGACTTATTTGTCGAACGGTTTAAGATGTTGTTAATATGCTTCTGCTTTTCAATTTGGATTAATTTAATCGTATCTTTTTTAAGTTGTTTATACTGATCATTAATATGTACATTATTACTATTTTTTCTCAGCCAATTAATACCCTTTAGGTCATCCAATCGTTTTTTAAGTTCCACTGAAAATGTAATTTTATTTCTTTTATTATTTCTTATGATGTTCTTTCCCATTAGTGGGCATGATACCTCAAAGCACCACAGCACGGAGTTCATAAAGTCATCATATATATCGTTAATATTTGTACAATATGCCGTATCGATAACAGAGTAACCTACACTAAGCCTAGTAACAAATTCATAAATTGATTCCTGGTTCAGCGACCTAACAAGAATCCTGTCACATTTTGATACGCATTTTTCATATTGATTTGCAAGGTTAAAATAGAGTAATTGTGCAAAATGGTCAGATAAACCAGGATCGAAGTTTTCAAAATTTAGATTCGCTAATCCATTGCTTACGATTAAGTAATCTATGCTAGTGCAACTGCGGTTATTGCCCACATTTGCCACTCTTGTTGGTGTATTTACAAGGGATGTTAAGTTGAATCAATTTATAATGTCCGTAAGAATCTTGTAACTAATGTCATGCGTCTTATCAATATTAAAGTCACCAGTTATAATAAAATGTTTATATTTGGTATAAATAGTTTTTAAAATATAGTTTATTTTGTCAAAAAATATATTTATATTGCCTGACGGCGACCTATAGATATTCAGTAAACACGTATCTTTTTTGTAGACAACAGCTGAACATTCAAAATGTACTTCCTCTGAATGTGACACTACGTGAGAGAGTTCGGTACACTCACTACAAACCGTGTTTTTAACGAAAATCGCAGAGCCACCGTGTATATAATTGTTCCTGGCAAAACAGCTAATTTTTGTGTATCCATCAATGTTACACACGTCCATATTTACGCTAGATAGCCAATGTTCGCATATTGTCAAAAAATTTAAATTTTTTTTACTTAATAATAGTTCTAAAAGATTAACCTTATTACTAAGACTTTGTATATTAATATGTAAAAGACACAATGTGTCATCAGTCACGGATTCATCATTAGTGGAAGCAGTAGTTATTATTTTTTTTACTTCCTGATCTTTAGTCAGGTACTTTTGGGGTTGATTTGTTAGCGTATGAACAACATTTCGGAGATGACAGCGCCATCAAAATGTAATTTTTTCATAACGTATGGATTTAAACAGTTTTGTAACCGTACCTCTCGAATACATAATGCATAACTGTATTATACTATTCCCATAATCTGAATTACTTACGAGTAACATACATCGTTTATGTTTGATTGCACATTTTTGCTAAAATTCATATCTTAATTGCCACCACTGATATACTCTAATGATGTTTCTGTAGTTAGCATATTATGCTCTCCAGTTGGGTTTTCATTCCTGATAATAGTAATAATTGCAATTTTTGCATTTTATTTCAAAAATTACGTGTTTTCATTCCTTAGTCCAATAAAGCAGTAAATTATAGACATCAAACAAATTCATAATCAACATCATTTTGACGCAGTCGAACATGAAGTACTTTTCTTCATCCACAAGAGTTAAATAACGCCTTATGTGTCTGTAATTATTGATATATCTATTTCTTCCCAATTGTTTGTCGATTATTCTTTTACGTTTTGTTTAGCCTTAAAGATTTGTAAATTGAGAATCGGTGGCATGGTCAAAAATTGCTTTACATACACTCCCGTCCTCACTCTTTGCATAGCAGATACAGAGGAAAAGGAAATGAATCGAAAAAGTTGCACATTTTAAATCTTTTTTTTAATCCTAAATTATGCTGTTTTCGAACACTGCTGAAATATCCAGAAAAAATTGAACTCAATTTTTAGTTTTTTTTTGTAATAACGGCATAAATGTCGTTCCAATGATTTGCCTGTGTTAACCAGTGACTGACATCATGTTCGAACGACTATTAAAAACCAAAACAGTTTCATCAACTTTCGCGATAACTGTCACAATAATAATAGCACCAAAATAATAATATAATAACTGTACGGCATTTCGGACGAAAAATAATAGCGAATTCACACTTCGCCGACCAAAATTTAAATCGACGCGGCCACATTTGGGAATAATTTAAATCCGTATACCTATCAGATAAAATTTCAATATGTGGTCCGGGCGTGCAAGGCGTCGCAGTGCAAGCCTGACAACGTAACAATGGAGCACTTCATCCGTTATTCGGCACAACAAAGCTACCAAGTGATATTGGAAATAGAATATTTCGCTCGGATACACTCTTTCATGGCCCAGTCGAATGTAAATAAGGGATGTAACTGATGCAAAGGGTTGTCGGATTAAACTCTGGGAATTAGTTGCTGATGTTTGACAGGACTGAACTTAGTTTAGATATCTGGCTGATGTTCCTCCTCAATGCTTGTAGCTTTGTCATCTGAGGTTTTTCTGAAGAAACTTACAGTATTCTGAACTTGTGCATGGAAAATATTTACATGCTTTGCAAGAAATTAACTAAAAACTTAAGGCTTTATAGTCAGCATTTGATGAATGAATATGGCACATCAAGAAAAGAGTATCAATTTAAAGTGATGCATATAGAAATAGAACGTGCCCTGTTATAACGAAATAACCCTGAAGTAGACATAACCGAATAAATAGCAGAAGAGTGGCCAGTTTATATGAATGAAGGCCAAGACAACATAAATAGGTGTGGAAAACATTAGTTGTAATAAGCATACACAGAAAAACAATATTCGTTCTCTTAAAGACATACCAATAATTTCATTGATACGTTCTAATCAGTATTCCTCAAATATAGTGATAATTGATACAAATGAAAACATGTTTAACTCCGCCTGCATGATCGCTGGGTGAATTGGGTAGCTCAGTGGTTATGTTGCCTGTCCTAAACCCGGAAAAAGGAGGAAGGTTGTCGGGCCAGGTTAGCCTCCTACCCGACGTAAAAAAGTCTTGCGGCTCACAGAACCGACACTCTGCCTCGGAATAGGATTGATTCACGGAAAACGGCCCACATAAAAACATTTAACAACAAAGATTATGAAACGCTAAAGGAACTAAAAGATAATAAAATCGATATATGTGCCCTACAAGAGACCGAAAAGAAAGGTAAAGGTCAAATACAATATAATGACTACTTGGTGATCTACAGCGGAGTAGAAAAACAAACAAGGGTAAAGGAAGGAGTAGCAAACGCAGTATCTAAGGAGTACCAAAATAATATACAAGAATGCAATTACGTATCCTCACGAATATTGGTTGTAAGAATGGAAGCAGAATACCAAAAATTGAATATAGTGTCAATTTATGCACCTGAAGATAATAAACCAAAACAAGAAAGGGAATTCTTCTATGA